>JAUIMM010000517.1:1800000-2290000 GCA_031769625.1 Taudactylus pleione | reverse complement strand
CCATAACCTGCTGCTGCACAAGCCCGGCCGGCAGAAGCCAGCGTGTGTGAAAGGAAACATTGTTTCCTTCACACTACTGGCATGTACGGCGAACGTGCCGTTGCCGTGCCGTGTGAAAGGACCCGCTGATTCCCTGTATTTACTAGATTTCACACCCGGCTAAAAACCGAGCGACTTTTTGCCGCCCGGCCAAAACCGGCATGTGTGAAATAGCCCAAAGAAGTGCTTGAAAAATTCTATCATCTACAAATCATCTGTTTTGTATTCTTTGTTAAAGAAAACTGATTCAAAGTGGCTTAACAAAGAATAAAACACAGATGATTTGTAGATTATATAATTTAACTAGCACCACTTTGGTGTACTGCATAATGTACCTGTCAGCTGAAAGAGTCAGTGAGGGCTGCAGCCAGTGGCGTAACTGGGGCAGTGCCCTGGGCGCTGTGGGACCGGCGGCGTGGGGGGGCGCCACCTGCCACGGATACCGGCCCGCCCGCCCGCCCTAGTTAGCCAGTGTAGCGTGACCACAATGAATGCTTCCAGCGCCGGTCCTGTGCTGCACAGCTGAGCCCTTTCCCTCCCCCTGAGCGCTTGCCCAATAGCGCTAGGATGCGGGCTCAGGCTGTGCATAACACACGCATCGCCGCCAGCGCTGGCGGCGATGCGTGTGTTACACACCAGCCAATGAGAGTCAGATAGACTCTCATTGACTGCTGCAGCACCCACTGCAAGAGCCGGGCTTCCGTCCGGCTCCTGCAGTGGGTAATGGGATGACATCATGACGTCTCTCCCATAATGCTGAGTGCACCAGCCCGGGAGGACTGGTGGGCGGCGGCGGCGGGAGCGGTGTCGCGGACCGGAGCAGCAGCAGCGTGGATTCAGGTAAGTATATTTTTATATATATATATATATATATATATATAATTTTAAACCTGTCTGCACTACTGGGGGCACAACGGGGGAGGGGGGTGGCTACTACTGGGGGGACCTCTACTGGGGGTGGGGGCAAAACGGGGAGGGGTGGCTACTACTGGGGGCACCATTATTTGGAGGACCTCTACTGGGGGGGCTACTACTGGGGGCACTTAATCGGGAGGGGGAACCTCTGATGGGGACTACTACTAGAGGCACTGCACTGGGGGGGACCACTACTGGGGGCAATGATAAGAAGGCCCACTACAGGGGGCACTGGATAGGGGGGATCACTACTGGGTGCCTGCATAAGGGGACTACTACTGGGAAAACTGCATGGCGGGGGACTACTGCTGGGGGCACTATATAAAGGGCACTGCATAGTGTGGGGGGGGACTACTACTGGGGTCACTATATAAAGGGCACTGCATAAGGGGATACCGCTACTGGGCGCACAGCATTGTGGGGACTGCTACTGGGGGCACTGCATAGGGGGGAACACTACATGGGGCACTGCATTTGGGGGGCCACTACTGGGGGTACTGAGTAAGGGGAACTAATTGGGGGCTGTATTAGGGGGACCACTACTGGGGATACTGTATAAGGGGCACTACTATGGGCCTGCATAAGAGGGACCACAACTGCATACTGGGGGTACTGTATAAGGGGTACTACTGGGGTTAAGGTGCATATGGATAGGAATGTTCAGTGTGAAAATAAAGGGGTGTGTCATGTTGACACGCCCCATTTTTAAGTGACCACACCCATTTTTTTTGCACGCGCACATCTGCGGGGGGGGGGGTTTGGGGAGGGGGCTGGCTCCCTTTTCAAATTTGCCCTGGGCTCCAAACACCCTAGTTAGTTAGTTGGTGTCCCTGAATGTATCAGTATGTATACTATTTTATAGATTAACTAATAATCTATAATTATATATGTTCCTTTATATCTAGGCATTGCCCACACTATGGTTTGTTTGCCATCACCACATACCGCAGTTTTCTGGCATATGGTTATAAAGTATACTGTACATATGGTGCTTAAACTTATTCTTCTGTTTTTGTCATTCCCAGAATGGCTTCACACCACTTCATATTGCCTGCAAGAAAAACCGAGTTAAAGTAATGGAGCTTCTCCTGAAACATGGGGCATCTATTCAGGCAGTCACAGAGGTGAGTAATAGTATTGTAATGATACTGAAGGTATGTAAAACATACATCATAACGCATGTAATTGTGTCAGATTACAGTAAAACATACATAATAATGCAGGGTTTAGAAATGCATTTGCTTATGACCCCTGTGGCCAGGGACGGAACACTACATCACCACGTAACAAAATTTGGGGGTGTGGAGGCAATGCCCACCCTGCTGCTGTGAGCATAGACAGGGTCTGACTTATGCACCGTGCTAATAGGAGACCCTAGCCCCTGGGCACTATAGCAATGGCGTTAGATCTACCATGTGCCTATAGACAATAGTCACAATGGCTTGCACTTTAATTGCTGTTTTCTGTTGTTTCATGAGCTAATCTAGCACATATATTCTATTCCTTGCGAATTTGCCTTTATTATAGTTTGCTACACAAATGGCTTATCACCCTTGGTGTTTTTTGGTTATTATTATGCTTCTTCGCTTTAGACAAACTAACTTATCCCCTTTCAAATTACTGGAAAGTCAAACTTTCATTTCTAATCTTACCACATATGGATAATTGAATCTCTTATCTCCTCCCTAGTCGGGACTGACGCCGATCCACGTTGCTGCCTTCATGGGACACGTCAATATTGTCTCTCAGTTGACGCATCATGGCGCATCACCCAATACGACCAATGTGGTGAGTAGGGTTATTCTCTCATAGTCACATAAAACATAAAGAAATATATTTGCTTCAGACTTGGCACAAGTGTTTACTCAACTACTTCCCTAAAACTTTAGCGCGAAGAAAACTCAAGCTATGTTTTTCACAAATGGCAAATTTAAAACACCTTTCTTCAGAGGGTGCAATATAAAAATAGCTTTGTGCTGATTTGGTTTATTACTTTATCAGTTTATTTGATCTACTTGACCTTTACAGATAATTTAATTGTCAAAGTAAAATAATAGCGGATAGGACATTCATTGAATACATCGGTATAAGCTTGTGCAGTGCGCAGTAGCTAATTATAAGGCATGTACATTTACAATGTACACGACAGAGTCCGTCATACATACCGCCAAGATCCTTTGATACACGTAGCCAAAATAATCTTGTCCCTTAGGGAGGGTGTAAGATGATTTTCTACCATTTATGTAACTAAAAGTCAACAAAATCAATCTTAGTATTATAACTTTCTTATAATGATATAATGACAACGCAATGAATTTTGTACATCAGAAATTAAACGCTGTGTCGGTAAAAAAAAAAAGTTACCCAGCATAAGCTATGAAAATGACATCTGTCTCCACAACAGTGCAATGCTGTTATGGCTCGGATGGTAAACATGATACTCTCAGGAGATCTTGTCTTTTAAGTCAACTTGTTAATGTATAAAGTGCATGTTCATGCTGGCAGACAAATGCACAGTAACTTACATTACGTAACTTAAAATAGCAGTCTCATCCATTTCAGGTATTGATTTTTTTTTTTTTTGAACATTGTCACTCATGTGTCCTCTGCAGTTGTTCTACTTTTAGATCTGGGGACACCACAAATAGTACCCTTACTGGTTTTGTTGCTAATACTTTTCCTGCATACATAAATATAATTGTTTGGCTAATAAATTGAAAGCTGAGAAGTGATTTACTCTAGTGATTACATTTGGTTCCCAGGACCAGTGCAGAACATACATTATGGTTTTTTTGTAGATGGGAAAATTCCAACACTGTTTAAAAGTTGTATATCACTTGTGCTGCTCCACTCTCCCCAAATATTTAGAAATATGTGTAACTTTGTATTTGTAACTTATGGCATTTCTGAAAAGATCTAAATATTTATTTAGAATTTTTCTCCATTCACCGAAATAAAGTTTTTGCTTTAACAATATATATTATAAACTTATATTGCATAAATAATATTAATTCTATTTATTTAGCACTTTTCTCCCTATCGGACTCAAGTGCTCTAACTGCTGACATTTCCACCTAATGCCATCGGCTCTAGTCAGGGCCAGATTAACAATGGGGCGGATGGAGCTACAGCTCCAGGCCTCCACATAAAAATGGGCCCATCAACATGACAGCATGATTAGTGTAGGGGGTGTACACACCAAGGCGACTCTGAGCACACTCGCACAGCACCGATCACAGCTCTTCCCCTTCTCAGTATAGGCCTTTGAACAGTTTCAGCTCCAGGCCCATGTAGGCCTTAATCCGGCCCTGGTTCTAGTATGCAAATGAGAGGAAATGTATTTATTCTTCATCTTTCCAGTACTGTGATAAGACAGATAATTGCTGCCTCTGTATCGTGAGGAATGTTTAGAGAAAGTGATTATATACAGCTGTTTTACGTTTGGGTCGAGCGTAGGTTTATACAGCGATGACTGACACACTGTGAACTGATATATAAAACTTCATTTGTGGGGTTGTGGTATAAACTCTGCTTTCTTAAATGTTCTAGAGAGGAGAAACAGCGCTCCATATGGCTGCAAGGGCTGGTCAGTCAGAGGTTGTTCGATATCTTTTGCAAAATGGAGCTCAGGCAGAAGCTAAGGCAAAGGTAAGTCTAGCCGACTGGATCCTAAGTTCTAATATACTCTATATAACCTTTACAATGTTCTTACATAGATATAAGAAGCCATTTACAATGGAGTGTTTGGTAAAATCCTCTGAACTTTATAAGATTCCTTAATAAACTTTATTAGTATAACTCTATTTCACAGAAGGAGCCATCATTGTTAACCATTATAAGTCGTGTGGACAAAATGATTCTGAATACAGCATAATAACTTCTCATACACTGCAAGTGCTGCTAGCAAAATACATACCGGCTATTGTACCCGTGATATTTATTAGCTAAACTAGGGTTTGCATGCTTCAACCGTATTAATCATGCACCTGCTGCGTACACACAATGGAGGCACCCATGTTTTAGATACTTTGTGCTTGATGGATGTCCCTGGTTGGTAGTGACTTGATGGGCTGAGTCTTGGGATAAATAAGTCCCGCCCATAAAGTTGCTCACTACACTGTGTGCATAGGTGATGGGTGCCCCTCACACATATGTGCTGGAAAAAATGGGTAAAAAATGCATGTAAACTAATGTGTGTTATAGATGCTTTCTAATAATGTGGGATTAATGCGTTTTACCATGCATCACTCATAAATAACATTACCTGCACTGATGGTGTCCGTTATTACATGAGAGAGAGGTCATGTGTTCAAAAACAAATGTGCCATTAATATTTTATGAAGCATTGGTGGTAAAGGCACCATTGACTCTTACCTTTAAAAATAGATATTTTTTAATGCAATTATTAACACATTAATGCATTAATGAATGAACTTAATGTCACCAATGAACAGGTTCTATTTAATTTAATTGTACGCAGGAAATTAAAACAATATATTGATGATTCTGCGCCAGTCACACCTTGCCACATGAAATAGCACATATACATTCAGAAAACATACAATTCCGTTTTGTAATAATTGGTTTAAAAATAAGTGATGCTTTACAAAGCATTTGCACAGTTATGGTGCATACACACGGTCAGATTTTTCTTCAGATCTGAACGATAACGATTTAAAAAATCGTTCATATCTGAAGGAAAATCTGACATATCTCACATGTTTGAACTATAAATGATGCGTGTTCCCGATGGTCAGATAACGATATCTGACATCTGATGTGTTTGCAGTCAGTTTTGGACGATTGCAGTTATTTTAATGCAGTCAAAAATCGTAGTTCAAATCGTTTGCAAAATCGTTCAAATCGTTGGTCAAATCGTTCATCTGACCGTGTGTATGCTCCATTAGAGAATGATTTCAGTTGTGGCTTTGTTTCTGTGTTCAGGATGATCAGACACCTCTGCACATATCTGCTCGCCTGGGGAAAGCAGAGATAGTTCAGCAGTTGCTCAAGCAAGGCGCCTGTCCAGATGCGGCGACCACTTCTGGATACACTCCGCTGCACCTGTCTGCCAGGGAGGGACACGATGATGTAGCATCTGTCCTACTGGATCATGGGGCTTCATATGCAATAGTTACAAAGGTAAGTTATAGGCATTGAGACCGAAAATGAAGTCATTCATTGTATTCTGGCCTCGGGGAACATCATTTCATGTTGCAAGCTACGATATTAATCTGCAACATAAGGAATAATGCACCTGACTTGTGTTGTGCAATATATATGGTCTATAATATTTATAATCCTGTTTATGACTATGTACAGTAAGGGGACAATGTGTATTCTGTCAATGTTTCAAGCAGTTTCAATAAAGGCGTTATTAACAGTATTGAAACATTGATTAGTAGCTATTAATATTCTTCCAGTGTGCTGTGTTATCGATCATTGTTTTGGATTAAGGCAGCAATAGGTTGAGAATTTAAGGACAACTATCTATAATGGGTGCAGGGTTTGCGGTTCACATGGGCCCCTGGGTCCATGGGGCCCTCACCGCACACCCTGCACTAATTTCTTAAATACTTCTCCAGATTCCCACGTCGGCGCTAGCAGCGTTGTTCAAATCACCGTCAAAATGGCATGGTGGCCATTTTCCAGGAGTTTTGTGCATGCACACTAAGGATATTGCTGGGAAAATGGCTGATGCACTATTTTCCTGGTGACCTGCACATGCACAGTAGACTCAGAGCATTGCCGGCTACCAGGTAGAGAGGAGACTGCACATGTGCCCCCTCCTCTCTTTATACGGCCCTGGTTGGGAAACATGCTCAAGATGGATGTGTGTGTATATAATATATATAATATTTATTACATATATATCTCTCATGTATATTATAATATATATATATATATATATATAACAGGTATATTATATTAAATATATATAATATATATACTAAATATGTATAATATGTATACTATTATAATAAATATATATATCTATACAATATATATATGTGTATTATAATATAAAATATGTATTATAAATATAATATGAGTATTATAATTATATATATATGTATATTGTATATATAAAAATGTATATAGTGTATGTGTATGTATATATATATATATATATATATAATTATAATTAGACTCTAGAAAGAAAATCAATAATGTCTTTATATTCCTTATATTGTATAATACTATCCCTTCTTGGCTTAAAGGTTCCAATTCTTTTTCTTTTGAAGATTGAAATCACCGATATTCCTGCTTGTTTTTCAGAACTGGTCAATAAGTTCATATAATGGAGCTTGCTTAACGTCCTCCTTGAGGTTCTATAAAGATACCCTCATACTAGAAAACACCCAAGATAGGCCCAAAGGCCAAAATTAATAATACATAATTATTAAAATAGACTTTTATTAAAATTCCACAATTTCAGGTGGACACAAGATCTTACATACATCTGATATGTCAACATGTACTACATAGATAAAATAGATTCCTCTGCACCTTCCAAATGAAGGAAGTGCTTTATGTGTAGTGTCCACCTTTCACATAAACCCTACGCATTTCGTCCTTTATCAAGACTTCTTCAGGGGTAGATCTAGGAACAAATGTGCAAACATATGGTCATAGCATGACAGTGTTCTAGGCGATTCTCAAAATCAATTGATATACGACCTCACGGCTGATGTCTATATTGTGATATGTTTGATCTCTTAATCGTCGAAAAGACTATATAAAACTTTTACGTCCTTATACCTCTCTGTCCCACTGCTACAATCATATATATAAAACATGTATATTGTGTATACATAATATATAATTGTATATTTAATATGTATATTGTATATATAATATATATCTAATGATATATAATATGTATATTATATATATATATATATATATATATATATATATGTGTGTGTATATTGTATATTATATGTATATTATATTTAATATGTATATTATTGTTTATATAATATGTCTATTAGTCTATTTATTAGTGTATTTATGTATGTGGTCACTGCCAAGGCTAAAGGTCATTATTCACTTCTAATTCTTCTAGATCTCTCTGCTGCCTTTGACACTGTTGACCACTCTCTTCTCACACAAACACTACAATCCCTAGGTCTTCAAGACACAGCTCTTTCTTGGTTCTCATACTACCTATCTAATCGCTCTTTCACTGTTCGCTTTTCTGATACTACCTGCACTTCGCTACCTCTATCAGTTGGAGTACCACAAGGTTCAGTCTTAGATCCTCTGCTTTTTTCAATCTGTACCACCTCTCTTGGTAAATTAATCACGTCTCTTGGTTGTCAGTATCATCTGTACGTGGACGATACTCAAATTTACCTATCCTCCCCAGATTTGTCACCATCTGTGCTGGTCCGTGTCACTGAATGTCTCTCTTCCATTTCATCGTGGATGTCATCTCGCCACCTCAAACTTAATATATCCAAAACAGAATTAATTATGTTTCCACCGGCCAATAGTAGTTACCAACCTGATATCTCTATTACTGTTGACAACTCGACAATCAACCCCACCCCACAAGCTCGCTGCCTAGTTGTCATCCTTGACTCTGAACTGTCTTTTGTTCCCCACATTCAATCTGTCTCTAAATCCTGTTACATACATCTAAATAACATAGCCAAAATTTTACCATATCTTACGCAAGACACTGCAAAAACTCTAATACACGCACTCATTATTTCCCGCATTGACTATTGCAATAGTCTCTTTATTGGTCTTCCCAAAAATAGGCTCTCCCCACTACAATCCTTTTTGAATACAGCTGCGAGGTTGATCTTTCTCACCAAACATTCAGTGTCTGCTGATCCACTCTGTCAGTCCCTCCATTGGATGCCGGTCTTCTACCGTATTCAATTTAAAATACTTACACTCACACATAAAACTATTAACCAAACCACACCAACATATATCTCTTCACTTATCTCAAAATATCTTCCAACCCAACATCTCCGCTCTGCACAAGATCTGCGTCTCTCATGCCCGCACATTACTTGTTCCCATGCATGGTTACAGGACTTTTTTCGGGCTGCACCCACCCTGTGGAATACCCTCCCACGCACAATAAGACTTTCCACTAGTTTCCAAACATTCAAGCATTCTCTAAAACTCACCTCTTCAGACAAGCTTATCAGATTCCAGGACCGCCCACCTAACCTTTTATAGCTCCCTATCTAATTCTCTTCTTATAGTAAACACCTATCACATCTTCTCTTTCTTCAATGTAACATCCTCCTAACCCTAGGCCAACTTTCCAGTGTGATTGGATTATACAGCCCACCAAGAACATCTGCAATCGGGCTGGACCAATTTGCAATATGTAGCACCTATCCTTGTGTATCAACACCTATTTCCCTATAGATTGTAAGCTTGGTAGCAGGGCCCTCTTACCCTTATGTATGTCTTTTATGTATGTATGTCTTTTACAACCCAGTATAATGTTAATGTTGATTCAAATTGTAAAGCGCAACGGAATGTGCTGCGCTATATAAGAAACTGTTAATAAATAAATAATAATAATAAGTGTGTGTGTGTGTGTATATATATATATATATATATATATATATAATGTTTAATATATATAATAGGTATGTGATTTATATAGGATGTATTTTACTGTATGTATAAGATGTATATATAAGATGTATATTATAGTGTGTACGTATGTGTGTTTATGCACCCTGATGAAAATACAAAGAGTAATGAAACGTTGGTGATCAACCTGCCTGCAGAATAGTTATCTTTGAATTGAGTGCCGCCATTCCGTTGCTGTATGTGTGTGTGTGTGTGTATATATATATATATATATATATATGTATATGTATTATATAATGTATTATATATAATGTATGTTTTATATATTAGGTAAATTATCATGTATATAAGATGTATATTGTATATGTAAGATGTATATTATAGTGTGAATGTGTGTGTATGTATATATATATATATATATATGTATACATAGTATCTATATCATTGTATATATAATATGTATATTTTGTTAAATATATATGTATATTATTGTATATATAATATGCATAGAGTACTTTATATATGAGGTAGTATGGCTGGAGTTTCTGTTGCTGCCTAGGAATGGCTAGGTAGTGAGGTATGTAAAGGTGGGAACAAGACACAATTATCAGTTAAGCTGATGGAGCTGCCCCGGGACAGTCTGATGCTTGTAAAATAGAATGTTTCAAATGACCATATAGTAATTTTATTGACTCGTTTATGTGCCTCATTATGTTCTTGTGTAGTGATAAGACAATGTTATGGTTATTGTTGAAATGGTTTTGGCTTTGCTTAAGGAGAACCTGTTTGACCGCTCATGAACCCTGTATTTGCAGAAAGGATTTACTCCTCTGCACGTCGCTGCAAAATATGGAAAGATAGAAGTAGCCAAATTACTGTTGCAGAAGAGCGCATCACCGGATGCTGCTGGGAAGGTGAGTACAGATCTGGCTCCCAACTATAGATTTTGTAACACAGCAATAACAATCCAAAGGCTGCCATCCACATACAGCATTATACAGAACTGAAAATCACACTCTTCCAGCCATTTACAAACTGCAAACTACAGCACAAATGGCCTGTTGTCCATCTACCACTTATACATAATATAACCTGGGGTGAAAGGAATACAAATGTAGCATATATGCACCAATATGCAAAAAGGAGATTGTGGTTAGTAGACAAGAGTATGTAAATGAAATAAAGGGTGAAGCGGGTGCATTTAGGGGCATTTCCTACATCATGGGAGAGCACAGAGAGTTTCATTTGGATATCATTTTGATGTGAAGCATTTTGCACCTTCCGTGTTGCACTTTGCTGGAGAGCACATTTGCTGGAGCAAAAACCTTCGGCCCTTGAAGTGATATTGCACTCTTTCCTTTATAAACATTTTTGGATGCATCCATATATTTACTAAAGTGCAGGTTTTTAGAAGTGGAGATGTTGCCCATAGCAGCTAATCAGATTCTAGCTATTATCTTCTACAAGGTGCTAGATAAATTTTAAGTAGAATCTGATTCGTTGCTATGGGCAACATCTCCACTTCTAAAATCTCGCACTTTAGTAAATAAACCCCTCAGAGTTAGGAGTAGGTTGATTTTCTGGGGGTAATTCCAAAGAGCATGCAGTGATAGTGCAACTTGAAATGCGCCAGTGGAACAAGTAGGCGCACCTGCACGCATAGTATCATTGTGAGTTCACAGTGTTTGCGATAGGTAAATCGCCCTTTGTGTTTCTACCAGACCCTAACCATAGGAGGAACGCGTCAGCATAATGCTTTGCTATCACTTTAAACTAGGTTATATAAGAAAAATGCAATAAGATTATTTAAAATGGACTAATAGGTTTTGCTGTTGCAATGCTTAATATCCTTCATCCCCTTGTGAATTGCATTTGCTCACTTGCATGAAGGCCAAACTATGTTATACAAATCCAACTGTAATGTTCTCCTGTTTGTTACATAATGGTCTCTAATAGCTGAATACTATACAAACACAGCTTCAGCCATATTTTATTTTCTAAAAATAGAAAACACTTAATTATACAAAAGCAGAAGCACTGCTCCCTAAAACAATTTACTAAGCCAGGGGTCAGGGAACTATTTTACCTTTTACCCCAAAATATATTTAGATACGCCGACGTTACCCCCTTGATTTGAAAGGAAGGAAATCATATAGTAGTGTCCCCATATAATGCCCCTGTAGTAGTGCCCCCATATAACGGCCCTGTAGTAGTGCCCCCATATAACGGCCCTGTAGTAGTGCCCCCATATAACTTCCCTGTAGTAGTGCCCCCATATAACAGCCCTGTAGTAGTGCCCCCATATAACGGCCCTGTAGTAGTGCCCCCATATAACGGCCCTGTAGTAGTGCCCCCATATAACGGCCCTGTAGTAGTGCCCCCATATAACGGCCCTGTAGTAGTGCCCCCATATAACTTCCCTGTAGTAGTGCCCCCATATAACAGCCCTGTAGTAGTGCCCCCATATAACGGCCCTGTAGTGCCGATTGTACAAAAAAAAAAACCCACTTACCTTAATCGCCACTCCTGCATCCGCCGCCGTCCTGTCCACCCGGCTGCTCCTCTGAACTATGGGAAAGATGGAGAGAGGCGGAAGCTGGAGTTTAGAGGAAAACTCAAGCCTCTGGCTAACGCGGCGCTGCAGGGAAGGAGCCGGGCGCCCGCTGGTAATAACATCTCAGTGGGCGTCCGGCTTAGAGCCTCCCTGTGGCACAGCCGGGGGTAATGGACGGACAGTCGGGCATGATTCATATGTATCACCGCTGTCCGTCCATTACCCCCAGGATTTTGGTTTGTTACTCTGTTTTTATTTGTGTCTTTAAAATATAATGCAGGCATACACGCTACAATTATCGGGGCGATCCGCCTGGTATGGGCGGATCGCCCTGATAATTGTAGCGTGTGGGGGGGCGACTGAGGGTTAAATATTGCCCGGTCGGGCATGCCGGATTGTCCAGCATGCCCGTCCGATGCAATAATTTCCCGTTAAACTGTCGGCCGCATCGGGCAGTGTATGACCAGCCGCGGCCGACCGATATTTCCTGTGTTCCTTCCTACGGAAGGAACAGGGAAATGTCTCCTCCCCCGGGGGCGGAGCGCAGATGTCTGCCGAATACACTGTGAGAGAAATCTCACAGTGTATGCCGGCGACATCTGCGGCTGGCAGCCGGCCAGATAAAATGTCTGTCGGTTTGACAGGCATTTTATCTGGCCGTGTATGCCCAGCATTAGTAGAAATGTTTATACTATATGATTAAACAAGTCACATGACAGATTATGCAGGATAAACTGTAGCAGAACGCTATACATGGGCATATCTATATTGGGTGCAGGGTGTGCAGTGCACACAGGCCCCTGGGTCCAGGGGAGCCCACACATCACACACTCTACCCGTAGATTATACTTACCGGTCCGGAGTTTGGCTCTGCAGAAATCACTCTGAAAATGCCACAGGCGCCATGTTCCTGAGACCTGTGCATGCCCAGCACAGTGCCAGAATCTACTCTGCAACTACCCCAGTTAGGAGGGGAAGGGGGGTGATGCATGGAGGCTGCACATGGTCCTCTTTTCTCTCTAAATTGGCCAGAAACAATCACTCTGCCCACCTGAAATCAACTGTTATAAAAGTAGCCCAAAATCTGTTGATGTTTTTACATTTTACCAGTGTAGCACATACAGTAATCTTGTATTATTACACAAGCTACTACTTACACAATCCTTATTGCACATCACAAAGTTAGTGTGCACACTTTGTGTAATATAAAGTCTTTCTGCATGTTTTATAGAGTGGTTTAACTCCACTGCACGTTGCGGCACATTACGATAACCAGAAAGTGGCGCTGCTACTCTTGGATAAAGGTGCATCACCTCACGGAGCTGCAAAGGTAAAGAATCCAATATGAAATAAGCTGTGTATACCAGAGCATTGGGGATCATTTCCCTCTTATGGAGATTGTGCTATTCGTATTTCCCAATCTCTATTTAATACCCAGGCAATTCTGGGACTGTTTGGTGACTCACAATATAATGATGACGTTATCTCTTGCTAAATCTCAGCTGTGTTTTAAAGTAACAAAGAGTAGCCACATAAACATGTTTCAAAATAGAAATAAGAAGGAATTTGCATTATCTAGCATTATTATGTAGTGTATTTAGTGCTGCTGGGCCCTAATGTAGTTACCTATTCTGTCTACTCCTAGTCCTGGTCCTGCAGCCAAAATCAGCGAGGATGCTCTGATGTACATAGTTACTTACTGTAATTTCTAACATGATTATTTATACAGTGCATCATTCCAAATAGCCATGGGTAAGTAGATATGGACTTTTTAATTATCTTGACTCTAAGGGCCTGATTCAGACCCACTCGCAAGCGGCTGTCCGCTCGCAAGTGGGTCGATGTTGTGCACTGCGCATGCGCACGACGGCGGGAGCTCCGTCGTGCGCATGCGCCAGACGCGACGAGCGAAGGACTTTCCTTCGCTCGCTGTGTCTGATCAAAGGGGGCGTGCTGTCGATGTTGATTGACAGCACGCCCCCTTTGGTGGGCGTGCCGGGGGCGTGCCTCCCAGACGGGGGCGTTCCCAAGGGAACGCCTACCGTCAGAAGCCGGCCCACTGACATCACTAGTGATGTCAGTGGGAGTGATTTTGGCTCTGATAGAGCCAAAATCACTCCGGGCCTTGCGGTTGAAAAACTCAACCGCAGGCTCCGGCTCGCAGTTTCGATGGTCGCGATGGTCAAGACCATCGCGGCCATCAAACTGCACGCTCGTATAGGCTGTGGGTGGTGACCCACAGCTATACGAGCGTCCAGGAGGATGCTCCATAATTATGGAGGGCGGCCCTCATTCAGAGCGTGCGCTCTGCTCAGAGCGTACGGCTCTGAATGAGGGCCTAAGATTTATCAAACTTTCTAAAGAGAACAAATGGAGGTGTTGCCAATAGCAACCAATCAGATCCTAGCTGTCATTTTGAAGAATGTACTAGCTAAATGACTGCTACAATCTGATTGACTGCTATGGGAAACACCACCACGTATCCTCCTCAGAAGGTTTGATAAATCTCCCTCTATATTGGAATTCTGTCACAATTGATTAACACATCAATGCTAAGGAGTTCTTCTGAGCAGTCATATTGTCATAGACTGTAAGTAGTGAGTAATAAAAGTGGAATTCATTTGGCACCGGGTATCTGTGGAACATGATCTGTAGGCTGGTGCATGCAGATCTAATATCTGCTCGGGGGAGAAGGGTCCACACTGACCTTTAAATAGGAGTAAATAGATTGCGTGATAACAGGGTATTATATATAGACGGTTGGTTTAATTAGGATCTGTCAGCTAGCCACAGTAAAACACACAGAAACCAGTTATTTTACAGCTAGAGATAGACTGTAGTTTTAGTTTATTTTAAAGATAAAGGTCCATGATCCTCAGCTCACATCTGAAGCCAAATCACTCCTGAACTCCTAGTTTATTTCACAGTGGTAGGATAATAAAAGGCATGAGTGCTGGGAAACAAGACCAGACTAAAGTTTGGGGGGACCCCAGGGCAACCAACTTGTGGGGGCCCCTCCCAATAAAATTGTCAATACAATATGCTGGTGATTTTATTCAAAATACTCCCAGCACCACAAATGCATTAAACACACTGTAGCTCCCCCAGTTCACATTATGCCACATAGAAACCCCAGTTCACATATGTCACAGTGACCCCCATGCGCTATGTGTGTGTGGGTGACTGCACTGTCTGTCCTGTTGTTACTCTGACACTGCTGGTAAGCTTGGGAACAAGGGACATGCTGGGAATTCCTGCGAGTCTTCTCATATTTTTAAAGCAGCATTCATTTTAAAGGCAAAACCAAGATGGTCCGGAATCACTTTGAGGTTAGGAGTCAGTTTGGATCTCGAATTTACAAACCAAACTCGGATTTTAAATTGCATGTAAACAGGTGTAAATGATATGATGTTAGCTGGTTTATCGGGGAAAAAAAATTTTCACGTGATTTTTAGGGATTTTCAAGGAATCCAAATCCGAATGAGAACCAAAACACTTGAGGGTAGTTTTGCCAAAACCTAAACCAAAACTTGGTGATGAATTAAAACCAAAACACAGGGGTCCACGCACATCTCTAATTATAAGTAAGCCCAGTTATTACATTGTGCGGAGATATTAGTACAGCAGTATGGATAATTTAGCAAAATTCTATTCACCGCATCACCGGGATGAACAGCCGCTTTCACAAAGAGAGTATTGTACGGCTCTTCCGGTCAGCCACTATGCATATTTAGTTGGCAGTGGAATTGTAAATGTCTCTACCTGGCACTAGTATTGATCCTCACAGCATATATATTGTTAGCGATTAAATGGTTCCGTAGGGGTCTATGTACAATAATTGTGGCAGTGTCGTGATTATTAACAATCCTGGTTGCAGCGAGAGCAATCATTTTTAATAGGATTATTCCCATCTATGTATCGAAAAAGTCTAGTAGAAGAGCACTTTAAAAAGCCGCTTTCCCTGTGAATTTATTCCTGGTAAATTGGAGGAGTCTTTTAGATTTTCGAAAGACTCCTCCACAATTTCTGACACTGACCATGCGCACAGTGTCAGTTTCCTAAATCCTTGGGAGGAGAATGAAGGCTGCGGGAGAGGGATTACAAGATCCCTCTCCTCCCCAAATGCCTCCATAGGCACAAAGCATCTAATAATGGCGGTGGCCTTCAAGACTATGCTCCGAAAGCTACACTTTTTAGAGCTTGGTACAAAGCAGACAAACTGCAGTCCCCATTGAGAATAATTAAGAATGCAGTCTGCAGTGCCTTTTACAGGAGACTTCTATGAATTCTACTGCATTAGGCTATTGGTACATAACGATTATACATAGAATTATGCAGAAACTATAGTTTGTTTCATGAAAAGGGATCTTGATAAATATTCCCCGAAATCTCTGATCTCAGCATCCGCTCTTACAACGCTAGACTTGCCGTGTATATCACTGTTAGTGCTGGATCGTAAGCTTTACAGGACACTAACATGCCTCCCAGTCTTGCGCTATCACAACACCGTCAGTATGTGCCGCAGATGCGTATCACAGGAAGCAAAGTCACTGATGCAATTCTCCGCCGAATTACGCAATGGTTTCATCATAGGAGTGACAGGCATCGCTGCTATCCATCGTTTATTCTTCTATCCAACTAAAAGAGATATGTATCATCTATATAATAATTAGTTCCATTGGAAATTTGACATACAGTATCTTTCAAATTAAACTAACATTGTGTGTGGTAATGAAACCATAATTATTATGTAGATATCAAATACATTTACACACACACACGCAAAATAAAATAATGCTATTAAAATACACTAATAATAAAATATAATAGTGCTACACCGAAGTGCTTGGTTATAGAAACATACCGACAACCACAAA
Source organism: Taudactylus pleione (assembly GCA_031769625.1). Classification (NCBI taxonomy): domain Eukaryota; kingdom Metazoa; phylum Chordata; class Amphibia; order Anura; family Myobatrachidae; genus Taudactylus; species Taudactylus pleione. Next base: position 2,273,044 of record JAUIMM010000517.1, on the reverse strand, counting down.
CATGGATAGTCTTATCACCATATTTATTCAATATTATATAGGTTAATGTTACAGTTTATTAATTCCATTGATTAAATATTTTATCCCAAAAAAAGAGTATTTTTATATTTTTGTTGTACATAAATTCAGTATCGGACAGTTAACAAAAGAAGAAAAGAAACCTGCAAAAGGGAGGAAATAGAGGGGGAGGATATATTATAATAATAATAAAGTACTATTACACACTAGAATAATAGTTTGAAGGAAGAAAGAGCATACATTACGCCTTATTTCATATCTTACACACCATAGAATCAGTCTTAATATAATGACTCTATAACTCAAGGCCGAGCACCTTCGAGATTTAATATCTAGGACATTCAGATTTTATTTAGCTCAACTTCCTCATTTAGAGTTTGTGGGCTCAGACTTTTCATTTGGGATATCCAAAAAGCCTCCCTTCTACATAAATGATTAAAATAATCGCCTCCTCTATCTGTCACCTTAATTTGTTAAATTGCCCTCACCGTGAGATTCCTCAAATTACCCCTGTCACATCCCATTATATGCCTGGGAAAGCTAGGAGTTCAGCTATTATTAAATAGATGTTGTTGATGATAGTGCCCTAGCAATCTGACTTCCAAATGCAGTTTATACAGCAGTATTGATTGATTACATATTAACAGTATCCGCATCATTTGTTTTGGATCACCACCTGCTACACTAAAAGATCAGGAGACATTGATAATTTATGGTCCTATCTAGCAGAATTGGCCAATAGGACAAAAAAAATCAGGCCAATGTACCCAAAAAGTTTGCCATAGCAGCTGATCAATGGTTATCATTCTGGTGATGCTTCCTGGCAGCGGTAAGAAGACTCTTACCACTTTGTCAGCCATTCTTAGGATATTTCATGCATTCACAGTGGAACTGGGAGCCAGGACTTAATAATAGAGATTTTTTCCTGAGATGGTGGTAGTTATCACAGGACAGTGGTTGCACTTGTACTGCCGATGTCCTTACTAACTAGGCTTCCTCATGCTTTGCAAGGGCAGCCGCCTCTGGAGACCCTCGACTTTGGCTACTGCTGGCAAAGCTTGGCACTTTCCACTGCTGGAGGTAGCCTTTGTTATATAGCAAAACCATCTTCAGCAAAAAACAGTTATTTTCACCAGAGATGGAGCTTTTCAAGGCACCATAAAAATAGAACCCTTTATTGTGGTTCCAAATCTACACAAAATTCAAACAGCCTCTTTTGTGCACTGAACATCATGAGATGGGAGCCTTGCAATACAGCAGGAACTAGTGACATCACTGAGACATGAGGCACTTAACAACGTGAATTTATTGTTATGTATACATGTTATATTGGATGTAAGTTTATAGAAGAGAACAATACAGACTCTTTAGAAGCCAAAAAATGGCTAATAATAGAGGCCCAATATAGAGAACTGGCCGAGGTTGACTATCTAAGACTTAACATATAATATATCAAAGATCCTACTGTAAAGCCTAATGGATCACTGAGATAGAATGTATTGACTTCTTGTACCTCTCATATTACTTGTCTGGTTGTAAACTATGCTGCATTACTTGTTTTGTTCCATAATGACAATGTCCTGGAGGATATCTTGCAAGCCGTGTCTCTCTCCTTACAGAATGGTTACACACCACTGCACATCGCTGCAAAGAAAAACCAGATGGACATAGCTACCACCCTGCTTGAATATGGTGCAGATGCCAATGCCATGACCAAGCAAGGGATCGCCCCTGTTCATCTTGCCGCTCAAGAGGGCCACATGGATATGGTGTCTTTGCTCCTAACCAGAAATGCTAATGTCAATGTTAGCAACAAGGTATTACAAGTACTGCAGTTACTTGTACATTTCAGTTGTGCCACCCTGCCACCCAAACTTCCCTGTCGTCCTTAGTTTCACAACTGTGCCAAAGAAATGGGAAAACAGATCAGATGACTGTATAAACCATTGGACACCCTACAAACTGGGAACACTAGTTTTATCTTTCTTCCTTTGGTCCTTAGGCAAATTTCTCTCTCGTCCTTGGCAAAAACATATATATACTGTATATAAAAAAAGCATGATTGGAGGTTGGGCGCACATAAAACCATAAGCCAGGGATGGTGCAATAAACTATAGCCATTAAGCAGCATTTGTGAAAATCATAAGGCTTTGCTCTGGGGCATAGATTAAATCATAAAACCGTTTTCAATTAATTGTATATTAAATATCGCTGTCTACATGTTTAGTGCACTGTTAGATTAGTTAACTAAGTTCAGATATAATTGGCAGCTAAGTATTTTTGCAAAAATAATGTAATGTGGACCCACCTTGGGCTGTATGTTAACCCATTTTTGGGATGTGACCAAAAAGTTAGGACTTCCTAATTCAGGGGGAGATGTACCAAACCTTGAAGAGAGATAAAGTGGATAAGTTGCCCAAAGCAACCAATCAGCTTCTAACTGTCATTTATTTAGCACAAACTAATTAGGAGCTGATTGGTTGTTTTTGGCAACTTGTCCACTTTATCTCTCTCCCAAGGCTTAGTACATCTCCCCTAAAGTGAGAGCGGTAATGTTAGAAAGTAGTTACAATAAAGCCAGTGTGCCCACATTTGAGTCATATTTTCTTGTTAAGAACCTAATCAGCGCTAAATATTACATTGTAGTTTCCATAATTATAGATGTGTCCACATACATCTTGCCTCCTTGCGCGTCAAACAGCTCTTCTAGTTGTGTCATGCTGTGGCACGACTCTGTACCGCACATCGTCTCTTGTGCAACTTTTCCCCTAAAATGCATCTTATTCGCAAAGTGATGCAAATAGGACGCACAAGCAGCTTCTGCTGTTTAAAATAATATGTGACATGCCTATATTCTGTGTGCGACTGTGGTTATATCTGCATGCAAAATGCTACATTACAGTGTCAGCGGCTGTGACATTATACCTTGTTGTAGGACCCGGCCATTACTGCTGATAATCTGTAGGGTGGAGATCACTAATACCAATAGTTCTTCAAGCTAGTGATTTAAATCTACCCGCCATTGACCAAATAGTGCAGGTGGGGGGATGGATGTATATGATTGCACTCTGGACAACGTAGGCTGTCAAAAGGTGTCTCTTACACATACTCTTAGATTTACGTTGTTAGAGAGTGTACCTACAATACAAGATAGTGTACCTGCATTACACTCAGAAAATAGATTATTTGTACTAGACCATTGTTACTGAAAAACATTCAACAAAAACCTTGTAAATAGGTATTTAATTGATGCGCTAATTATTGAGATTTGTTTGTGTGGTTTACAGAGCGGACTGACACCTCTTCATCTGGCGGCCCAGGAGGACAGGGTCAGTGTGGCGCAGGTTCTGTCCAACAACGGAGCAATCACTGATTCCTCAACAAAGGTCATTTCTTACATGCTCTATACGCTGATGTCTACAAGTCTAATACAGTCTGTCTCATTATCAAGCCTTCTGTATGAACATGTTCTGTGACCGCAATTTACACAAAATGATTCAGATCTTCAGATTTATAAATAAATATTATTGAGCTTCCGTAGTCTGAGTAAAATGGGTAGTATTTTATTTAATGTCATCATTTTGTAATTGTATGAAAGTTTTCTAATAATTTGCTTGAAAATGTGTATATAAGAGGGTAGGTAGTAGGCAGTGTACCCAGGGCTGTATTTAGGTGTTCAAGGCCAAAGGCCTGCCGCCCAGCATGCCAGGCGGGGGGGCGGCACTGTTACTACGCCAATGGCACCTGTATTTGGCTTGCTCAATGTCATCCTGCCAATGGGAGAGCTGCCAATGCATCCACAGGACATGTCCGGCGTTGTGCTTCCTGCTGCCAGCCCCCTCTTCTCTGACATCATGACGTCACTTGTGCTGGGGGAGGCAGGGCTTACCCAGGGTATAGAAGTGCCTTGCTACGGCCCAGAGTATACCCAAACTCAGAAGAAGAATAGATACGTTAGTAAGATCATTTTTGCTGCTCTCTAGACAAGACCAGGGCCGGTTCTAGACATTGTGGAGCTCAGGGCGAAAGTTCACAACTGCGCGGCCCCCCCCCCCCCAAAAAAAAAAAAATAACACTTTTTGTAGATGACGTTCCCCTACACGCGCTGAAAGCACATGCGCTTCCGGAAAGGGGGCGTGTCCTTGCGGAACACCACCAATTCATCACACTGTGGGGCGTGCCCAGCACTTATGAAGGTGCTGGGCTTCCCTCAAGCTCTCCCCTCGTGGCGAATAATTGCCATGTGTAGTAATGCGCCTTACACAGTAATGCCCTTTATAAATACATTATACCACACGCAGTAATGCCCTTTATAAATACATTATGCCACACGCAGTAATGGCCTTTATAACACATTATGCCACGTGCAGTAATGCCCTGTAGAACACATTATACCACACACAGTAATGCCCTGTAGAACACATTATGCCACACGCAGTAATGCCCTGTATAACACATTATGCCACACGCAGTAATGCCCTGTATAACACATTATGCCACATGTAGTAATGGCCTGTATAACACATTATGTCACACGCAGTAATGCCCTGTATAACACATTATGCCACATGCAGTAATGCCCTTTATAAACACATTATGCCACACGCAGTAATGCCCTGTATAACACATTATGCCACACGCAGTAATGCCCTGTATAACACATTATGCCACATGCAGTAATGGCCTTTATAACACATTATGCCACATGCAGTAATGCCCTGTATAACACATTATGCCACACGCAGTAATGCCCTGTATAAAACATTATGCCACATGCAGTAATGGCTTTTATAACACATTATGCCACATGCAGTAATTCCCTTTACAATACAGTATCCCCATTTCAAATTACGCCACACATTAGTCCCTTATTCATGTTATGATACACAGTGGTGCCCCTTTTACACAATGCTCAAATTAGTGCCCCTTATACACAAGGCCCACAGTACTGAGTAGTAGTGCCCCTAATGCAATGCCCCCTATAGTAGTGCCCACATTAGTAGAGCCCCAGTAATAATGCCTATAGTAGTGCCCACAGTAGGAATGCCCCCAATAGTAGTAGCCAAAGTTGGAATGCCCCCATTAGTGCCCCCTATAGTAGTGCTCCCAGTAGGAATGCCCCCTTATAGACATGTCCCCAGTAGTAATGCCCCCTTATAGACATGCCCCCAGTAGACATGCCCCCTTATAGACATGCTCCCAGTAATAATGCCCCCCTATAGACATGCCCCCAGTAGAAATGCCCCTTATAGACATGTCCCCAGTAGTAATACCCCCTGTAGTAATGCCCCTTATAGACATGCCCCCAGTAGTAATGCCCCCTTATAGACATGCCCCCAGTAGTAATGCCCACATGCCTCCCTTCTGAAAAATAAAAAATTCAAACACAATACTTACCTTAGGCCCCGCTCCTGCGTCCGCTGCCATCCGGTCCGACCACGGCTCCACCACGGATCTATGGGAGAGACGTCATGACGTCCCTCCCATAGTGCTCTCTGCTGGAGCTCCGGCTCCACGGATCTATGGGAGAGACGTCATGACGTCCCTCCCATAGTGCTCTATGCGGGAGCCGGAGCTCTGGAGTGAGCGTCGGCTGCCTCTGCAGGGAGGGAGCCGGGTGCCCGCTGGTAACAAATATGGGACATTTTTTTTTACCTTCTGGGGACTCAGTGGCGCCCTCTAGGGGCCGGCGCCCCGGGCGACTGCCCTGTTGGCCCACCCCTAGAACCGCACTGGACAAGACAACTCTTTGCTTGTAGTGCAGTTATGACTGGATAGTTGGCGATACAGCCCAGGTCTATAGATTTCCATACATAGTTGGCCAAATAAGTGCTCACAAAAACAAGCGCATAATTAATAAGGCTAAGAAAGGACAAATGTCAGTCAACCTGAACCTCAGTATAAAGTTATAGCTGTGTTGATCTGTAGGAAGACAAAAAGAAAATCTCATTCATGCAGTTACCAATTTGTCCTCATGGTGGGTAAATGATTTCTCCCCGACCCTATAATTCCTTGGAGTGGAATCTAAGTTACTGCTAGAGATACAATTTATTGTAGAAAGGCCTCCACCACTTCCACTGGCAATGAGTATCATTGTCTACCCTTACAGTGAAGAACCCCTTGACTTTCTTATGTACCCAGCATGTCAGAATTTAGACAGCTTTCCATGGGGAAGCAGTCGGGAAGCTGATGGACGGAATCCCGACCGTCGGCTTCCCGACTGTCTAATCCCGGCAAGGGGTTAAATGACAGACGTCGATATCTCGATGTCTGTAATTTTACCTACGCCGGGAGCCTATTATTTGAGACCACAGCCACTGATGTTTCTGTAACATCAGTTGGGGGCTGCCATCGATGTGCTCGTCAGCGATTTCAAAACCACTTGTTTTTGGTCATAGACCGTCAATGGTTTGCAAACCATCGATGGTCAGTGGCCATCCCTAAGGTGTGTATGTATATATATATATAAATATAAATCCATACTTCAGCACTCATACCAATAGTCAGTACACATCGATGGGGTGCACATCAGCTGTATCTCCTTGGTCCAAGGTACATCAGCAGAAATATATGGGAAAAGATGGCACTCACCAGTAGAATTGCAGCTTGTTTAATATATAAAAAAATAGGCTTACATACAGGCTACGTTTCGGTCCGCATATGGACCTTTCTCAAACAATCAAACCTTGAAAATCACATAGACAGTGAGGTACAGTTCCCCGTGAACAGAAGTCCTACTTACCTGACACCCAGCGTGCTCTTAAATGCTGTCTTCATGGTCCTGTTTCCCGCTTGCGGACCGCGTGCATTCCACATGCTGGAACGCATCACCCGGAAGTCACAATACTTCCGGTCACGTGATGTCCGTCGTATACATAGCGGTGATTGACTACAAATCGGCACAGAACTTAAGTCTCAAGTGACAAACTCCCACAGGAGCCCGCCCAAGTACTGGCAACAGTCAGGGCACTTAATCATTACATACTAAAATTACTTAAATCGATTATTAGTAATATTAAGTATAATCATAGGGCTCAAACAGCAGCATATAATTAATTAGGGCCATAGAGAAAACAGCATTCCAATAGGACAGTGAGTGTCAGTACCCTTATATACCTATATCTACTATATATTAATACAACAAGTGACACAATCTATGCCAACTCAAATAATTCAACTAACAAACATACATCTATAATATACAGATATAGCAATAAAATCAATGTGTGAAAAATAACACTATACTGGGGAAAAAAACCCTAGTATAAATATCAGTGGAGTACTGTATTAACCCGAGCACATAATACTAGAAAAAATTACTTGTCACAAAATCTAGATATGGCAACATATCAACTTGCCAAAAAAGCATGAAGTGTATTGTGTTCATTTAACCCCTTCGGTGAAATCGTATCCAGTCTATACTGGGGAAAAAACCCCTAGTATAAATATCAGTGGAGTACTGTATTAACCCGAGCACATAATACTAGAAAAAATGACTTATCACAAAATCTAGATATGGCAACATATCAACTTGGCAAAAAAGCATGAAGTGTATTGTGTTCATTTAACCCCTTCGGTGAAATCGTATCCAGTCTATGTATCCAACGTGCCTCAAGTTTATGTAGCATCAGCTCACGATTGCCACCTCTTGGATGTGATGGAACCCAGTCAATCAATCTACATCTCAGGGATGATAACTGGTGGTTACTTCTCTGCCAATGTCTAGCTACTGGTTTATCCGATGAGCCTGAGGCAATGGCGGCACGTATCGAGCTTCTATGGTTTGCCATATGCTCCCTGAAGTTCCGAGTCATTAGGCCCACATAAACCAGTCCGCAAGGACATATAATCATATAAATGACGTGGTCCAATGTACAGTATAGATTATGCACAATCCTTATCCTTTTTGCCACTATGAGGGTGTGGAAATGTCACTCCTGTCAATAACGAACGACAGGTCACGCAATTAGGGCACCTGAAACATCCCTTCCTTGTTGACTTCAGCCAATTATCACTATGACCATCATCGGGCTGGCTTAGTGGTCGCATCAAAAGTTGTTTTAAATTGGGGCCTCGCCTGTAAGCCATTATTGGTGGGTGCTGCATATTCTTTTTCAGCAAAGGGTCTAATTGTGTGACCTGTCGTTCGTTATTGACAGGAGTGACATTTCCACACACTCATAGTGGTAAACCGATAAGGATTGTGCATAATCTATACTGTACATTGGACCACGTCATTTATATGATTATATGTCCTTGCGGACTGGTTTATGTGGGCCTAACGACTCGGAACTTCAGGGAGCGTATGGCAAACCATAGAAGCTCGATACTTGCCGCCATTGCCTCAGGCTCATCGGATAAACCAGTAGCCAGAAATTGTCAGTGAAGTATCCACCAGCTATCAACCCTGAGATGTAGATTGATTGACTGGGTTCCGCCACATCCAAGAGGTGGCAATCGTGAGTTGATGCTACATAAACTTGAGGCACGTTGGATACATAGACTGGATACGATTTCACCGAAGGGGTTAAATGAACACAATACACTTCGTGCTTTTTTGCCAAGTTGATATGTTGCCATATCTAGATTTTGTGACAAGTCATTTTTTCTAGTATTATGTGCTCGGGTTAATACAGTACTCCACTGATATTTATACTAGGGTTTTTTTTCCCTGTGTAGTGTTATTTTTAACACATTGATTTTATTGCTATATCTGTATATTATAGATGTATGTTTGTTAGTTGAATTATTTGAGTTAGCATAGTTTGTGTCACTTGTTGTATTAATATATAGTAGATATGGGTATATAAGGGTTATAAGAGTACTGACACTCACTGACCTATTGGAATGCTGTTTTCTCTATGGCCCTAATTAATTATATGCCGCTGTTTGAGCCCTATGATTATACTTAATATTACTAATAATCGATTTAAGTAATTTTAGTATGTAATGATTAAGTGCCCTGACTGTTGCCAGTACTTGGGCGGGCTCCTGTGGGAGTTTGTCACTTGAGACTTAAGTTCTGTGACGATTTGTAGTCAATCACCGCTATGTATACGGCGGACATCACGTGACTTCTGGGTGATGCGTTCCAGCATGTTTAACGCACACGGTCCGCAAGCGGGAAACAGCGCCATGAAGACAGCATTTAAGAGCACGCCGGGTGTCAAGTAAGTAGGACTTCTGTTCACGGGGAACTGTACCTCACTGTCGATGTGATTTTCAAGGTTTGATTGTTTGAGAAAGGTCCATATGCGGACCGAAACGTAGCCTGTATGTAAGCCTATTTTTTTATATATTAAACAAGCTGCCATTCTACTGGTGAGTGCCATCCTTTCCTATATATATATATATATATATATATATATATATATATATATACATGGCCAGGGCTATGTGTATATAGGTCACCTGGCATACATGAGTGGATGGGAGAACAGCACGCTGCGTGCTCAGGCTAGGGGATTGACGGCCGAGCTACTTGTGTCTATATGCCCGACGGCTGCTCCAACCTCTCCGCAGCCGCCAGGAAGCCTCTAACTGGGGAGAGAGGAGGAGAGCGGGTGGATTGGGTCGATTTGCTCGACAGCTGCTCCTTCCACTAAGCAGCCACTGGGCATACATCAGTGGGTGGGAAGACAGCACGCTGCGGCCGGGAGGTGATTGAAGGCCGGGCTGCTCATATCATATGCCCGGGGGCTGCTGCTTCCTCTCTGCAGCCATCGGGTGTGGGAACCACCTGGGTTGCCTCTATTAAGGCGGCGGTAGGGGTAGATGGTAGCAGTGAGGAGTGGGGGCGAGAGAATGGAGGACAGCGTGCTCTTAGTTTTATTTACCCGGCGGTTGCTCCTTATCTACAGCTGCCAGGGCAGGGGGAGGATCCAAGGCTGCAGAGTGACTCTGAGATTGGCGGCTGCTGGAAGATTGTGTTCCAGTAGCCTCCCACTGGCCGTTTCTGACTGGTCACATCAGATGCGATCATGTCAGAGAAAGCCCAGCCTAGTGTGATTGCTTCTGATGCGACCATGCCAGGCAAGTGGGTAGGCAGCAATGAGAGGAATATGTTTTTTATTTTAAGGTATTTACAAACTGCCAACACTTCATGTAGGGCCATAAAAGGTAAATAGACAACTGCCTGAAAGTGTAAGGGTCGGTAAAGGCATTGGTTTGAATGAGAAGATGAAAGGAGTCAGTTTGGGTTGGTCTAGTTACTAGTATAAGTGGACAGTGATATCAGGCACAGAACATAGTACAATGTTAGTGGGAGCAGGAAGACCTAATACACGCTTGGCTTTGTTTCCTTGTGTTTTTATTCATTTAGTGATGAGCGCAGTGAAATATCAAAGTTCATAGGAAGGCAACAGATGAATATAGATGATGGAACTGCCATAGATCTGGTTTTATATGTAATTTCATCTTAGATAATCTGTCCATATAAAATGGTAGAAAGGGGGAGGGGGCTTGGGCTGCACACTCTAATTTTAAACCTAATAAGAGGTGCAACCATGCTAAGACTTGTAGTACAATGATTAAAAGCACCTAAGGGCAGATGGGTGGGATGCAAATACTAAGCAGAAGGAGTCTCAGCCTTCAAGTGTACAAAATACACCCCACCTATCTGCCCTTAGGTGCACAGGTTCCTACTGTCTACATATTAGAATGGGCACTATGATAGGTAAGTTCTGGATAAATTGACATAATGTGTTAGTATTAGGGATGTTCAGGACCCCTCTCATGATGTGGTGGATGGGAAACATTTTTGGCCAAACTTGTACTAAGAACCTCACTTATAATCCATTTTAATTGTAGAGTTATCAGGATTATTTTGAGTATCATTGTTCTTAGTACTTAGAGTGTGCACCTGTGTTCTTTGTTCCCTGCATATAAAATGTTAGCTAGTCACCTGCACACATTGTAGCCTAAGGGCCTGATTCAGAGTTCTACGCAAACCTGATGATTTGCGTACAACTCGGAGATGGTGGGTGGGACTGCGCATGTCCTTCGGGACGTCTGTTGATGGCTAGGGCATTAGATGGGTCACTAGTTCTTAGACAATTTGTTGTCTGCTTTGTCATGAATATTGGTAACATCCACAAAATGGATCTGTCCTTTAGAGATCATTTACAGAGAATAAATAGACCCTCTGTTCACCATGATTTGCACAAGTGCTCCTAGATTCCTCCTGAGGATCCCAGTAAAGAATGGAGTAGTGCACCCGCACCAGTGCATCTAATTTGTTGCTGCAGTGCAGATGTGCTGTGTTCTGAGCTACATTATTGCAGTCTGATAGAGAGGTTGAGATTTTCAAGGGAGTTACTTGCCGTGTGCAGGAGCATATGGATACATACACTCTACAAATGGACTGTTTTGCACCTCGGAGCTGTCAGTTCTTGGGTCTTGTCCTATTCTGTAATGGGACCTGTTTTGCTTCACCATGTTGTACAGTACTGCACAGCAAAGAAGCACATTCACAGGCACACGCCGAGTAATGTGATGAACAGGGCATCACACAATGTCCGCGTGTAGTAAAGACAGTCCCCACATCCTCTCCCTCATCATTCATTACAGCTAGAAATTAAGCTAAACTGAGCTTTATGATAGACGAAAACACAGGGTCGTAACTAGAGTGGTGCGACCTGAGCCATGGCAAAGGGCACCGCAGGGCAGGGGGCGCTGTATGGGTCTGTCAATTTTCCTGTTTATCATCATTCTTACTTGTAGCTTCCTCTTCTTTTCTCCCCTATCTCTTCCCTGGCCCTTCCCCATGAGGCCATGGCCCTTTTTCAGGTGCACTATCTTTAGTCCTTATTTAAAAAATGAGGGGCGCCAATGCTCTCTCTGGTACAGGGCAGCAAAAAGTCTAGTTACGGCTCTGCAAAAACAAAAAGTATAATTAATATAATGAAAGGAGTGGCATGAAGTGTTAGGGCACTGGACATCTTTGTGGTCATGGGCGTATCTATAATGGGGTACAGGGTGTGCGGCTTACATGGGCTCCTGGGTCTAGAGGGGCCCACACCGCACACCCTACACTCATACATTATACTTATGCGGAGTCCAGTGTTGCAGAACTCACTGATAAAATGGCGGCTGCACCATGTTCTCATGGATTTGTGCATGCACAGTAGAGAAATCACAGGTAATATGGGCACCATGTTACCAGAGACCTGTGCATGTCATGTGCAATAGACTCTACTCTGCAACTGCGCCAGCGATAAAGGGGAGGGGGGCACATGGAGGCTGCACAATGGCCCCCTCCTCTCTTAAACCGTCTCTGCTTGTGATGCTTACACTTTTGCACTGTATGTCTCTCATCCACTGTGTATAGGCAATTGTCATCCATAATGTGAAAGCAAGATACATAATCACATGAGCACATAACATTGATACTACCACTGCTTGTGCCAATAGCAGACACAGATCAAAGCTTGTGCTCTGCATTATTCCCATTGTTCCTTTATGAATAACATAATTACACATTATTGATTTGAATTGAATTCTGCTAAAGGCATGGAACATGTTTGGACACAATGAGAGCTCGTGTGGTTAATAATTGAATAGATGAATGTATTATTTTTCACTTTTTCTTATTTACTATTTTGATAACCAGCAACATTGAATTGCGTAGGGAGAATAAAACAAAGGTTAGGGATAAATTAGTAGTCCTAATACAAGAAACAACTGCGTAATGTATACAGAAGATACAATAAAAACATGCCCAAAAACAACTTCTGTACATGTAACAACCCAAGAGTTTCCATGCTTATTAATGTAGAAGAAAAGCAAAATAATCACACAGAATGCAGAATAAGTAAGGGAGATCTGACCAGGATAAATATTTATCAAGTCTCTTTTTATGATGTATTACAGATGAGCTACACCCCACTGCATGTCGCCAGCCACTATGGGAACATTAAAATGGTGAATTTCCTGCTCCAGCATGGTGCTAAAGTTAATGCCAAAACCAAGGTGGGTGACATGCGTGTACTAAAGAGACATTTATATTTCACATAGTTTGTACTTTTAGTTTTTATGTATTTTTGTGTTTTTGCTGTTTAACTAAACGCTTTCACTTTCTGATAGCACTAAAGTACATGACAGGTGATAGACAGTATAGGATGGTTTCTTGGCTGACAGAGGATCATTATTCTGGGAACCCAACTGTGAAATCTGTTTGGTCCTTTTCACCCAGAGTGTCCCGATGTCACAATGTGTGTGTGGCCTGCAGAACAATCATTGTGAATGATAAAAATCAGATTTGACAGACAGAATGTTACTTTTGGTTTGCACATTAATGGGGTCCGTCCAGCTGATTTGAAAGCAGGAATATACCCCTTTGCAGTCAGTTCATTATGCCCACACTACAAATGGCCTAACTTATAACGGGATGCAGTCAGGAAGCCGTCGGTCGAAATGCCGACTGCCGGCTTCCCGACTGTCAAATCCCGACAGGGTACTAATGACAGGCGTCGAAATTCCGACTCCTGTCATTATACCTACGCCGGGAGCCCGACGCCCGGCATACCGAATGAAGTTAAGCCATTTAGCATAGCTTGTGGCTACATTGGCTGTAATTAAGCTATGTAGAACAGGCTGTCATTGACTTCTAAGTGAGGAAAAGAATAATCAATCATTTAAATTAATAGCAGTACAAATATTATTATGCACATGGGGGGTGATGGAGGTTCTGGGTAGGGAGCCCTGTTATGAATGAGAGGACAGCACATTATAAGCAGCTCAGATAATAAAGCATTTTACATATATTTTCTGATAATCTCTTACTGTTATAGAAGGCTATGGATTGTACCGTTATTCCCCGATTTACCCAAGAAATATTCCCCATTCTTACAATTCTAAACGTGCATAAAAACTGTTCAGTGCCTATATGTTCTGCTAATGATGTATGTATAGAAACTTACCACTTGTTATGGGTGTAGATTGTCTTTCACGATTGTTTGCAAAGTTCCTGTAAATAGGCCTAATGTTTATTTTTCTCCTTTCCAGAATGGATATACCCCTCTGCACCAGGCTGCACAGCAGGGACATACCCATATCATTAATGTACTGCTCCAGCATGGCGCCTCCCCTAATGAAGTCACTGTGGTAAGTTTATAATATTTATAATTCTAATAAAGAAAACAAGATTGTTAATCTATAAAGTAAGTCATAAAACACTTAGGGCTCCATTTAACAATTAACCTTAATACCAGCTGTATATTACCCCTCTGGCGAGGTACTGCAACGTGCCCCTCCTCGGCGGTATACTCCTCGCTGTTGCTGGCATCTTGCCGCTGCCAGCGACAGGCTGCTGTGTCATGCGCATGCGTGACGGCCAGTCTGCACATGCACATGACGTCTTCACCCGACAGGGACACGGCAAGAGGTGTGCTTACTCACCAAGAGGTGTGCTTACTCACCAAGAGGCGTGCTTACTCACCAAGAGGCGTGCTTACTCACCAAGAGGCGTGCTTACTCACCAAGAGGTGTGCTTACTCACCAAGTGGTGTGCTTACTCACCAAGTGGTGTGCTTACTCACCAAGTGGTGTGCTTACTTAGCAAGAGGTGTGCTTACGTTTACCAAGAGGTGTGCTTACGTTTACCAAGAGGTGTGCTTACTAAGCAAGAGGCGTGCTTACTCAGCAAGAGGCGTGCTTACTCAGCAAGAGGCGTGCTTACTCAGCAAGAGGCGTGCTTACTCAGCAAGAGGCGTGCTTACTCAGCAAGAGGCGTGCTTACTCAGCAAGAGGCGTGCTTACTCAGCAAGAGGCGTGCTTACTCAGCAAGAGGCGTGCTTACTCAGCAAGAGGCGTGCTAACTCAGCAAGAGGCGTGCTTACTCAGCAAGAGGCGTGCTTACTCAGCAAGAGGCGTGCTTACTCAGCAAGAGGCGTGCTTACTCAGCAAGAGGCGTGCTTACTCAGCAAGAGGCGTGCTTACTCAGCAAGAGGCGTGCTTACTCAGCAAGAGGCGTGCTTACTCAGCAAGAGGCGTGCTTACTCAGCAAGAGGCGTGCTTACTCACCAAGAGGCGTGCTTACTCACCAAGAGGCGTGCTTACTCACCAAGAGGCGTGCTTACTCACCAAGAGGCGTGCTTACTCACCAAGAGGCGTGCTTACTCACCAAGAGGCGTGCTTACTCACCAAGAGGCGTGCTTACTCACCAAGAGGCGTGCTTACTCACCAAGAGGCGTGCTTACGTGTACCAAGAGGCGTGCTTACTCGGCAAGAGGCGTGCGCTTACTCACCAAGAATGTGTGCTTACTCAATACTTCATAAGGAATGTTAAGATTATATAGACAAAAGATAGGTGGGGTGGAGGGGTACTTTCTGTAAGGACACATAGCAGTTATTTCTCTTTGCAAATACTGTTGAATTTGGCAATGGCTCTGAGCTGGCAGTGATTGTAAGAGAATAATATTGCTGACATAAACGTTTCCAGTAAGAGAGTCGTCACTTACAGCACGTCATCGGGAAAGCACAGAACAGGGGATGTCAGGCAGAGAGTAGTCACTTACAGCACGTCACTGGGAAAGCACAGAACAGGGGATGTCAGGTAGAGAGTCGTTACTTACAGCATGTCACCTGGAAAGCACAGAACAGGGGATGTCAGACAGAGAGTAGTCACAGCACGTCACCTGGAAAGCACAGAACAGGGGATGTCAGGCAGAGAGTCGTTACTTACAGCACGTCACCGGTATAGCACAGAACAGGGGATGTCAGGCAGAGAGTAGTCACTTACAGCACGTCACCGGGAAAGCACAGAACAGGGGATGTCAGGCAGA
Organism: Taudactylus pleione; assembly: GCA_031769625.1. Classification (NCBI taxonomy): domain Eukaryota; kingdom Metazoa; phylum Chordata; class Amphibia; order Anura; family Myobatrachidae; genus Taudactylus; species Taudactylus pleione. The sequence goes on along the minus strand of JAUIMM010000517.1, from coordinate 2,257,244 downwards.
GAGTCGTTACTTACAGCACGTCACCGGGACAGCACAGAACAGGGGATGTCAGGCAGAGAGTAGTCACTTACAGCACGTCACCGGGAAAGCACAGAACAGGGGATGTCAGGCAGAGAGTTGTTACTTACAGCACGTCACCGGGAAAGCACAGAACAGGGGATGTCAGGTAGAGAGTTGTCACTTACAGCACATCACCTGGAAAGCACAGAACAGGGGATGTCAGGCAGAGAGTTGTTACTTACAGCACGTCACCTGGAAAGCACAGAACAGGGGATGTCAGGTAGAGAGTCGTCACTTACAGCACGTCACCGGGAAAGCACAGAACATGGGATGTCAGGTAGAGAGTTGTCACTTACAGCACATCACCTGGAAAGCACAGAACAGGGGATGTCAGGCAGAGAGTTGTTACTTACAGCACGTCACCTGGAAAGCACAGAACAGGGGATGTCAGGTAGAGAGTTGTCACTTACAGCACATCACCTGGAAAGCACAGAACAGGGGATGTCAGGCAGAGAGTCGTCACTTACAGCACGTCACCTGGAAAGCACAGAACAGGGGATGTCAGGCAGAGAGTTGTCACTTACAGCACGTCACCTGGAAAGCACAGAACAGGGGATGTCAGGCAGAGAGTAGTCACTTACAGCACATCACCTGGAAAGCACAGAACAGGGGATGTCAGGCAGAGAGTTGTTACCTAGAGCACGTCACCTGGAAAGCACAGAACAGGGGATGTCAGGTAGAGAGGTGTTACTTACAGCACGTCACCTGGAAAGCACAGAACAGGGGATGTCAGGCAGAGAGTCGTCACTTACAGCACGTCACCGGGAAAGCACAGAACAGGGGATGTCAGGCAGAGAGTCGTCACTTACAGCACGTCACCGGGAAAGCACAGAACAGGGGATGTCAGGCAGAGAGTAGTCACTTAAAGCACGTCACCTGGAAAGCACAGAACAGGGGATGTCAGGCAGAGAGTAGTCACTTACAGCACATCATCGGGAAAGCACAGAACAGGGGATGTCAGGCAGAGAGTCGTCACTTATAGCACGTCACCGGGAAAGCACAGAACAGGGGATGTCAGGCAGAGAGTCGTCACTTACAGCACGTCACCGGGAAAGCACAGAACAGGGGATGTCAGGCAGAGAGTAGTCACTTACAGCACATCACCTGGAAAGCACAGAACAGGGGATGTCAGGCAGCGGAGTTCAGTGTGAGCACTTTCTGGGCTATCAGCTATTCAAACACTGTTTCTTCTTCTTTTACTATGTAACAGAATGGTAACACCGCTCTTGCCATAGCTCGGAGGCTGGGCTATATATCGGTGGTTGATACACTGAAAGTAGTCACAGAAGAAACGCTGACTACAGTGGTAAGTGCACAAGCATAATTACATCACCCATAGATGTATTCAGTAATGTTTCAAAACGTAATATTTATTTAATTTGTGTATGTGTGGATATAGCGACAGATGCCACTATTTCAGTTTTTTCAGTACAGTAGCTTTTTGCCGTTATTGTCATTGAATAACATTTATTTCTGAGTATGAAATATTGGTTTATTACAATACTAGCATATTGGACAAGACTCCCCCTACACTTACCCTATGTGTAACATCTTTTAGCCATTTTCCAGCTCCTGCCCTCGCCGCATCTCGTCCCTTATTCCATGCTGTCCCTTCATTCTCCTGTCCCCAGCAATGGGGGGTGAAGTGCATAGTAGATCATTATATAGGGCTCATCACAAGAAAAAGTGTTGCCCATTTATCCATAGGTTTATCTGGTTAGGCAAATATCACGATGATGGGTGAATTGAACTGCCTCAGGATTACTAAGTGGGTAATTAAGAGATCTCTGACTTACAAAATCAATATAATGTTCTAACTGATTAATTGAATAGAATTAGCAAAATGTCTGCACGTTTTGAAGTACAAGCATCTACGTTTAGCTGTGTAACAGATAGGATGAAGTGGCTGGAAAGGCCTGGCCATACTGCAGGTTAATTGGCCGTATTTATTGGGACACAGGGCCTGATTCAGGGATGGAAGCTAATGCTGCCGCAGCTGCATGTTTGTACATAGAGGCTGTGTGAAAATATGCAAATGTCGCAGTCACCTGGATTTGTATAGATACGCCCACTGGCGGTTTTGCAAATCCAAGCGACTGCGTACAAAGCTGCAGCATCAGTCGCAGAGCAAGCGATTATCGGACTTCTGAGTAACTATATTGGTTGCGCAGAATGGCCACATGAACTGAAACGCCGGAGCCATTTTCACAGAGTACAGGATCGCATTCGCAGGCTGAGACACGCGCTAACAACAGTTTCCTGCATTTGAGATTTCATGCCCCCATTGCTGCCCACAAATGGTCCCTGCCTGTCTATCCTCACTGCGAGCAACAACGAAAATGAAACTTGACGCATGCTCAGATGTGAGCACATATTACTGATAATCGCTCAGCTGCATAAACATCGGCATTACGTCCATCACTAAATCATTAGCTGCCTATTCTGTAAGCCCTAATCAATAACTGAAAGGTCCTGATCATCATCAGTAGTGGTTTAGGATGGGTACAGGATGCCAGCGCTCGGGATCCCGGTGGTCCAAATCCCGACACTGGCATCCCGACAAGGTTACAATCCCAACGGCTCTAGGTAAGTAACCCTAACCTAACCCTCCCTCCCCGTTGCCTGAATCTAACCTCCCCCCAAGTGCCTACAGCTAACCTTCCCCTCCCCACACCCTAAACCTCACCCTCCCACCTTAGTGCCTAATTATAACCCTCCCCCTAGTGCCTAACCCTCCCTCTATCCCCGTTACCTTCGGGATCTCTGTGGTCAAGATGCCGGCGCTGGTATTCTGATAAGTGTCAGCATTCTGAATGCCGCAATCCCCGCTGTCGGGATTCTGAATGTATCCCAGTGGTTGATGGACCCAACCAAATTGACCATATGTATCACAGAACACCAGCACTGACTTTGTACAAATGTACACTGCAGCATCATTGCATTGACTAATGCAGCACAGGGGAATTCCCGGCTAGGGAGCTGTGCCAATGAAGCCTAATGTTAAAGAACTGAGGGCCTGATTCAGAGACGCTCGTAAGCGGCCGCTCGTTCGCTCCGAGCGATGTTCGCACAACTGCGCATGCGTATGGGTTGTAATACGCATGCGCGAACCAGTCATTGCGGTCGGAAATTTTGTGCTCACAAAAAAGCGAGTGCCTGCTAATTTGAGTGACAGAATGAGGCGTTTGTGGGTGGTAACAGGGGAAGGTGCTTGAAAACGGGGAGTGGAGATCCGAACGCAGGCGTGCCAAACGGTCAAAACGGGCGTTTTAAGGGTGTGCATAATTAACAAAGCAGCGTCATCGACCACGTCACTTGGTTGTTTCTTAGCCTGAACTGCTCGCATGATTGCAGTAGGAAAATCCAACCACAAGCACTGCGAGCAGTTCAGACGCTTTTCGATGTACTCGATTAATCAAATAAATAGCGGAGATGACGTAGGATGCGAGCGGCCAGGGGGAGTCTTTACAAAATAGCGAGCGCATATTTTGTTCGCTCGCTCAGACATAGAGGCGTCAACAGACCGCAAAGAGCGATCGCTCAATTTAAATAGCCGGCCCCTTTTTCGAAATGAGCGAGCGCAAATAGCGTCCGGCTCTGAATCAGGCCCTGAGGTTATTACTTTTTGAATTTTGTAGAATTATTTAAATGAATATCTTCCAAATCTATTGTAGAAATGTCATGTGTGTCTGTGTTTGATCTAAACGGTTTGGAGCACAAATCTCGGCGTCGTAACTATTTTTAAACTCCAGGGATAGTTCCATCTGTTTTTCTTTTGGCAGCATCTAAACCATACTCCCAAAATATGTCATACTGCTGCATTCCTACTGCTCTGTTGTCATATTTGGCCTGTTACTTCCTCGCTGTAACATAGGAAGCAATGTTTTCTCTTTTTTATCCATCAGATGGTGACTGAAAAGCATAAAATGAATGTACCCGAAACAATGAACGAGGTTTTGGACATGTCCGATGATGAAGGTAACGGAATGAACAAATATCCTTCCTATTTTCTGTGTCATCACTAGTCCAGAAGTGGGGTTGTAGTTCTATTATGCAGACAATGAAGTATTAACCAGATAAATGTAAAACTGAAAACATGGCAGGTTCTGTACATTTTATTTATAAGTGGGAAATACAACAACTTTTTTATTTTAAGGAGATTGATAGTGTTATCCGGAACCTCAAAGCAACTGCCTGTTATATTTAGTAATGTAACTCCTAACTAACTTTCTTATTAAAGTTAGGGGGTCTATGTACTATGCCTGGGAGAGAGATAAAGTGGACAGAGTTAAAGTACCAACCAATCAGCTCCTGTCATTTTTTCAAAAATAGCCTGTAAAGTGACAGGAGCTGATTAGTTGGTACTTTACTTTATCTCCATCCACTTTTTCTCTCTCCCAGGCTTAGTACATAGACCCCTAAGTCTGTCACCTACAGTGGATCTCATTTAGCGTTTGACTCATTTTGAATCCCAAGCATGCATAAAAATGTGTACATATGATGAGTCTCTCATATCTCAAGGTACATCCAACTAAAAAACACACCTTGACAGAGTTCGTAGTAAATGTGAAAGACCCTTATTCGTATACAATATAATAATGTAATGCAGTGATATATACAGAAGAGAGACAAACATCTTTACAGTGTTATTAACAATTCTCAAAATATTTTTTTTAATTTCCAAATAAAACATAATGAAATACAAACACCACAACATCCGTCACTTATCGGGCTACAAATCAAAGGGGAATCTTCATTTGTGGCATAGTCCAATGTAAATGATTTGAATATATGTATGCTAGTTGATATAATGTAGCTGCAATAATTAATGTACATTTATTATCAGCTGAATGGGTCCGTATGCAACAAGAAGCATCTGGTGTCATCAGTATCACATATGTTTACACCAGGCCAGCATAAGATGGACATCTGTAAGTGTGCCAAAGTCTCATTAGGTCACATCTCCAGCAGACGGGCTAGACTTACATAGACACACTCCAGGCCAAACATAAGATGCACTAAAATCTAGATACGGACACATTTTGGCATTGCTTGCAGGGTACGGAAATGTAATGTATACACCATAAAAATGGATGCACGTCCAACGCTGAATGAGACCCAGTTGATGCAGCCATTTTGGAGTGTTACCAATACGCATGCGAATACAGCCCATTAATTCACTGGAATCCAGTGGAGTGACGCACTTTAAGTAGAATACTTATCAACATTTAAGGTGTGATTCCGAGATTTACGCAATGCCGATACTTATGCTGATTGAGCAAATTTTTGGAAATTGCGCATGAGTGAAATCCGTACTGCACACGTGCAGTGAATGGTGTGCAGTTGCGCTCGCACAGAAGATTCGCTTGCAAAGTGAGTGACAGGTAGTGAGCATTTCGGGGAGGTAACGGACAGTGGCTAAGGAAGCACATGCGTGTCTGACCGTTCAGACGCTGTTTCATGGGCGTGCATAAATTAGCCATTGCGATCTCCTTCGCAGCATGAGAGAGTGTCAGGAAAGAGTGATTGAGACAGGTCAGACTTCACTCAGAAGCTGCATGGCTGCCCGAGCTGCATTGATGATCACGATGTTTACGCTGATGCACATCATTGGATGGATATGAGAAGGCAGCAGTGGGCTTCCCTATGCTCAAGTAAGCTTTGGAAGGCATTAGCATATTTTCGCAAATGTGATCCGTAAGAGATCGCAGTTGGGATTGCTTTAGCGTAAGTCTCTGAATCAGGCCCTTAGAATATACCAGCGGCAGAAGTGCAGAGTGTGCTGTAGAGCTCAGATGGTAAAGGAGCCCTTAATCATGGTCACCCTCCTGCCTCTAAGGCTCCCACTTCCCTCTTTAAAGTCCCTTTATGCTCTCAGAGTGAAGGGCCATTCTGACTCATGCACTGGTGGCAGTTTGCATGGCTCATAATAGCCTGATTAGCATCAGTAGTAGTTTTGGACCCAACCAAATTGACCACATGTATCAGAGAACACCAGCACTGTTGGTGTACACCTGACCATGCATGCTCAGTAGAAGCCCCCACGTGTCCATTTTGGCAGGAGGATAGAGCAGTATTGATGGGCCGCTACCCAAATATAAGTATGGGGTCTGGCAATGCACTGTTCTGCTTTTGGAATATATTATTTGTTATGCAGGGTATGAGATTTGCTGTTCATTAAACAAATTGTCACCACATGTCAGAGTGATGTGATTCAGCTGAGACAGCAATGGCTGCTCCAATCCTGGAAGTGACCCATCAGGCTGCTGCTGGAATATCAGACAGGCAGAAGCCACACATCATATGGGAATGTGGTGCTGTGCCTCTTCATGGATTACAGCATGTTGACTGCATTTCTTCATTGCTAACTTTATAATGATTGAGTGCAGTAATGCACCACCCCTTGCTTTCAACAGAATAAAGATTGTCTTTATGGCCTTTACAATGAAATATGAATACATTTGTAATGTTATATGCATCGTATTGCAGTATATCTTCTGTTTACAATTTTTTACTTGAATTACACAGTTCGTAGTGCCAATGTACCTGAAATTCTCAGCGATGCTGAGTATTTGTCAGAAGGGGATGAAGGTATATTGCTTTTTTCAACTGCAGTGTATTTAACATTCAGCGGTAGTTTGGAGCTCTCACAGCAAAAATAAGTGTATCAAATTTCCCATACAAAATATAAGATATTTGCATTATATAACCTTGTCGACATATTTCCCCTTCTCCTATCATCCATACACTATTGTCAGCTGTCAACACCATTGACACAGTATTGGGACACATCCGAATGTCTGATACATTGTTACTTTCAAATAGTTTCTGTTCTGCCTGAAACTGCGCTGCCCATCTCTTTGTCCACTGCATATAAATATTTGTAATACATTCCAACAAATAAGCAGTTGGTTGATAGAGAATTACTGCGATTAGCAGGTATTTGGCAGATATGAGTTACTCCAGTACCTGGTATATATGCAAAGAAACACAAGTCCTGGATTTCCCAAATAAGATTGCTTTGTGCATTACAAATCCTAAACTCAAAGTTATTGTCCCACAGTTCAGCCTCTTGATGATATCACAGTAATAGGATACTGTAAATAGACACAGATTCCTGCAATCGGTTTCCCTTATTTGGCAACCATGATGCAGCATGGGGGGGATTGTATGGCCTGAGAAATCTTCGGTTCACATAAATGGCAAAGTTTTGCATTCCAGAAATGCATGAGCCCACACATTACACATGGCATCATTTCATGTACATGGGCTGATTGTGAGTCACATGCTACCACGCCCATGTCTGTCTTTTGCCAGTGTAGCGTGTTCGATTTTATGCTAATACCGCTGCAAGCCCTTCCCTGGTGTACATCCGTGCGTCTGTATGTGCAAGGACTAAGACGCCCACTTTGAGCATCTCTAGATGCTGAAATACCACTTGATGCATCTTTAGACGCAACCATCGGTTGCACCATCGAAACTTGCACCTGAAGGTGCAGATTCTCTATCGGACTATGGCCTTCAATGTGAGCCATTAAGCTCCTCAGTTCACAACTAGTTCAGAAGCACACCCGCGACACTCTCATAACTAGAGATGTGCGCAGACCCCTGTGTTTTTGGGGTTGGTTCTAATTTATCATCGTGTTTTGGCAAAACTACCCTCAGCTGTTTTGATTCGAATTCAGTTTTGGATTTCTTTAAAAATTAAAAACAAAAACAGCTAAAATCATTTAATTTGGACCTGTTGTTGGTCCTTCAGTAACCCCAAAGTGATTCCAAACTGGGACTCTGTTTGACTCGAAACCACTAACTTCAGGGCTGGGTGTCCATATAACAAAACGGAACCGCACATCTCTACCCATTACACGGTTTGTATTCATGCATCTGAATAACTGCCTCCCAGTCACCGCCCAGGAATCCCCAGCACATTTCCAAGACACTTTAGATACTGTGCGTTTAAATTGCAACTACACCTCTGTGCGCGCACACCGCGTGACATATGCGCTGTGTGGCTTTTTAGTGACTTAGACGCATTCACTTTTAAAAACATTGACCACTCAGAATCAGGCCCATGATGTATAGAAGTATAATCTTTATATTTGTTCTCATATCCAAACATTTGTATAACAGGGCATAAAAAGACAACCTGCAGGTGGTCAAGTGCAGATCTGGCAGTAAGGAAACGGTTCTCCTGTAGCTGGTCTGAAGAATAATAAAAACTAAGGGTCTCATTCAGACCCGCTCAAGAGCGCAGGACGCTCGCAAGCGGGTCGATGTTACCCCAATGCGCATGCGCACATGCGCGAGACCCGGACAGCGACAGCCAAGCTGGGTCTCGCACCAAAGGGGGCGTGCTGTCAATGGTGACTGACACCCCTTTGGTGGGCGCGCCGGGGGCGTGGCTGCCAGACGGAGGCGTTCCCATGGGAACGCCTACCGTCTGGGTCCGGCCCCACTGACATCACTAGTGATGTCAGTGGGAGTGATTTTGGCTCTGATAGAGCCAAAATCACTCCAGGGCTTGCGGCCACGAGACCCTACCGCAGGGTCTCGTCGCAAGCCCGATGGTCTTGACCATTGCGACCATCATCATGGACGCTCGCATAAGCTGTGGGTGGTAACCCACAGCTATGCGAGCGTCCAAAAGGCCGCTCCACATTTAAATAGGACGGCCCTGATTCAGAGCGAGCGCTCTGGTCAGAGCGTCCGGCTCTGAATCAGGGCCTAAGTATGTTCAGTGTTGGTCTGTGTCCTCAGGCTTTGACGTGCCCATTTCAGCTGCCCCTTAAAAATTAAAATTATCTTAAAATACTATTAATCTTACTGAGTATTTTATACTTGAAGCTATTAATTCAGACCAGACTCGTGAGGTTTGGATGCTGTATGCTGCAGATGTTGCGTATCCAACGATCCCTGCAATTCAGTTTATTGTTTTATTATTACTGGAGAGGAGAAGTGTAAAAAATAATCTGTTTGTAATAAAAAGACAACAAAAACAATCTAAACCCTTGCATGTCGTGTTGATTGTGCAACACACAATTCTCTAATTATTTACAAAAAAGTAAAAATAAACCCTGGATCTTGTTTGTGTTGTTTGAGCTCCAAGTTACACACTACATATAACACTTATCTGCCTGCATAAATGAGTGTTTGTTCTTATAAATATGAATTAACTCTGGTTTCTGATCCTAACTGCACAATGATGTCTCCCTTTTACAGCTGGTGTTTGCTTTTACTGTGGATAATGTGTTCTTCCAATAGGATGAGCTATTACTGGAATAATATTTAAGGGGCATATTTACTAAAACCTCTTAAAAGGAAAAGTGGAGGTCAGGGGCATATTAGCGCCTGAGGGGGCTGTGTAGCCTCTGCGATGAGCAGTGCTCTCCCCCATATCTTACCTTGTCCCGGCAATCATGCCACTCCTGCTAAGTGGCACCATCTACCTATTGATATTTCCAAAGATGTCACTTTGAGGATGGTGCTGTGGAGGAGGGACCCGTTTGCCGGCACAAGGTATCTATACTCCGGGTGCAGGCTGTGCAGTGCGGGCCCCCCCTGGACCCAGGGGCCCATGTATACCATACAACCTGCACCCATTATAAATATGTGTATGGTGGAAGTGTTGCCCAATCAGATTATAGCTATTGTAGTACATTCTAGATAATGAAAGCTACATATTTATTTATTTTAAAGTGTCTGCTATACATTATGTATTTAAAAACTTAATGGCTGATGTAGTGTCAGTGATGGGTTACAACTGTATTGTGTCCTGGGCAATAGTTTGAGTTTGGAATGTGACTTGAAATAAAAATACATTTTCAGGTATACTAAATGTCCATGTCACTCTGCCAAACTAACTTAGGGCCTGATTCAGAGCCGTTCGCTATTTGCGGTCGTTCGTTCAAAAACAAGGGGTGGCTATTCAAATGATCCGTTCGCAAATTGCAGTCTGTTCACACCTCTAAGTCTGAACGAGCGAGCAAAACATACGCTTGTTTATTTGTTAAAAACGCCCCCTGGCCGCTCGCACCATACGTCATGTCCGCTATTTATTAGATTAATCGAGTACATCGACCAGCGTATGAACTGCTCGCTATTCTTGTGGTTGGTTTTTGCTACCACAATCTTGCGAGCAGTTCTGGCTATAAAATAACCCAGTGACGTGGTCAATGACGCTGCTGTATTAATTATGCACACCCATAAAACGCCCGTTTTGACCTTTAAGCACGCCTGCGTTCTGATCTCCACTCCCCGTTTTCAAGCACCTTCCCCTGTTACCACCCACATACGCCTCATTCTGTCACTCAAAATAGCAGGCATTCGCTATATTGCGAGCACATGAATTTCGGCCGCACTGACTGGTTCGCGCATGCGTATAACGATCCGTACGCATGCGCAGATGTGCGAACATCGCTCGGAACGAGCGTACTGCTGCTAGCGAGTGGCTCTGAATGAGGGCCTTAGTCTGTAGGTTTCGCTGCACTACAAAGCCCATATCTTGCAATGTTCTTGCAAGTATAACTGCACCAGTATTAAAAGGCAAATCAGCTCTTGGCTTTCTTCAACATGGGGTCTAGCCTACCACCTCTACTGCCAGGAACTGTTGAATAGGGTGTCTTCTGGCACAGTCATCGGCTGATCAAGCTTTTGGGCATATTTTTCTGATGCCCTTTATTCTGTATAAAAAGGTTGTTGCAGGTAAAGATGACTCGGAAATAGTTTAGTTCATAAATATTCAACCTAGTAAGCAATAAATTAATTTAATAATATACTGCTAAAACACATAAAAGTATGTGTATGGTCTCTCAATGTGTATCAGGGATTCCAACCTCCATCTACTGTACCGTTTTTAAAAGCAAAAAAAGTTCCATCAGTGATACTGTCTCATACTTGCCAACTCTCCCTCATTGTCAGGGAGACTCCCTGAAATAGCAGCAATCTCCGTCTCCCTGAAAAGTGTAGCAATCTCCCTGATTGCACCTTACCCCCATTATGAAGCTGTTATATAACAAATAAAAACAGAGATACATATACAGTCAAATGGGAATATTCGTGTAATTTCCCTGCATTAATAATAAGGCACAATGGGGCAGATGTATGAAGCTCTGGAAAGTGATAAAGTGCAGAGTGATAAACGACCAACCAATCAGCTCACAACTGTCATGTTACAGGCTATGTTTGAAAAATGACAGGTAGGAGCGGATTGGTTGGTCATTTATCACTCTGCACTTTATCACTTTCCACAGCTTCATACATCTGCCCCAATGATCCCTATGGCTGCATGCATTTTCTGACAAGTAATAGTGTGTTTTCATGAATAAATAGAGCCTACTAACTGCTTTTGGACTCATTTACTTTTGGATGTAAGTATATATGTTATGACACACCTTCCAGATGTAGCAGTACACGTCCACTTTAAAACGCGCTCATAGGTGCTGCTTTCACAATCTCCATTAAATGCTTTTTCAAAAGTAGGTAAGTATGCTGTCTGTGAAGGAGGCAGAGCAGAGGCCCCCAGGTCATGCCTTATTCCAGGCTGCTGTCTGTACAAAGGTGTGTTTTTCATATGCAACTTCTTGTGATCATAAACTGATAACTATCATGCAGGCACACAATAACAATGTTGGGAGACCATACCATGGGACGGAAGTGTGACAATTGCCTAGATGTAATTTATGATCTACTTATGATGGTTTCCAATGAGATCAACATATTGATATATGTCATTTGTCTGTGATCACAGCAGAAAGCGCTTTTCATACAATTATAACACACATTGGGCAGTACTTCCAGTCCATAATAAAAATGCGGGGAGACAGTTTGTCCGCTGTGTGTGCTCCATTCCAGTTTTTAAGTTGTTCCATATAGAAAGTATCAGCCCCACCTAATACCACTGTGAGCCACTCACTTTATTAATACATATTGTTTTACCTCTTAAATTGCTGCTTGTTGTGACCTCACTTATATCTAAGTCATTATCATAATGAGGTATTTACAACTTTATTTTGTGTGCCTAATTTATACTTATTTAATGTTTTAATTTTAGCGGTTTATATGTGTATATAAATGTGCTCTCCAATATAAAGTCATCTACTGTAAATGGTGCAGAAGACATCCCATAGAAAACGTTTCAGTAGGAGCCTCATGTACCTTCTGGGCAGTATGGTAAATATAAATAAAAGGGGAGATATCCACCCAAGCTATGTGCCCAAGCAGCAGCACTTCCTTCTACTTATGTATTTACACTTTTGCATATAAAATGCTATGTATATATATATATATATATATATATATATATAGCTGAATTTATAGATTATGCATATACAGTAAGTAGAATTTGGCTGTTTTCATTAAATGTAAATTAGAATTCTTTCAGTGAAAGTCATGGCCTTGCCCCTGCTTCACTTACGCTGCTTCGGCTGGATACACACTGAACGTTGTGTTTACCCAGTAATCTGACGGATGACCCCCCTGCCGAGGGACCGACATCGGGCGACCGGTACTAATTAGATGATCCGGTGCCCGACTGCCCGATATGTCGGCCCCAGCCACATCCCTCTGCATGATGTCATCAGCCTCATTATCAGGTTGAGCTGCATGTAGGGCTGACCTGACAATGCGGCTGACAACCCCATAGTTGGGTACACACTGCACGTTTTGAATTAATTGTCATTCCAATCTGTCGGAATCAGGCAAATATTTCAAAATATCGCTAAGTGTGTACCCAGCTTTCTCACACAAAAGCAGTCTGGACACTGCAGCCTGTCAATCAGTCCGCTTGGAGCCAGGGAGGCATCAGGCAGCATCCCAGGAAATGGCCCTCCTGTGGCATTAGCATATGATTGCATAGCCACTGTGATTGTGCAATAGCGTGCAACTCTGAATCAGCCCCAGGCCCTGAGACGCTCACTTTTAGTTCACGTGTAGGCGTGTACACTGCGATACCGATTGTAATAAATAAAGGAAAAAATGTGCTGATATAACGGTGATTGCATGTTAGTGCAGTAGAAATATGAGGCCAAAAACTGGTATTAACAGCAAAAGCAAATAAGTCAGTTCAGGGCACACCATATGGAGCAACGGTCAGTTCAGGGCACACCATATGGAGCAACGGTCAGTTCAGGGCACGCCATATGGAGCAACGGTCAGTTCAGGGCACGCCATATGGAGCAACGGTCAGTTCAGGGCACGCCATATGGAGCAACGGTCAGTTCAGGGCACGCCATATGGAGCAACGGTCAGTTCAGGGCACGCCATATGGAGCAACGGTCAGTTCAGGGCACGCCATATGGAGCAACGGTCAGTTCAGGGCACGCCATATGGAGCAACGTACAGTTCAGGGCACGCCATATGGCGCAACGGTCAGTTCAGGGCACGCCATATGGAGCAACGGTCAGTTCAGGGCACACCATATGGAGCAACGGTCAGTTCAGGGCACGCCATATGGAGCAACGGTCAGTTCAGGGCACACCATATGGAGCAACGGTCAGTTCAGGGCACGCCATATGGGGCAACGGTCAGTTCAGGGCACGCCATATGGAGCAAAGGTCAGTTCAGGGCAAGCCATATGGAGCTATGGTCAGTTCAGGGCACGCCATATGGAGCTATGGTCAGTTCAGGGCACGCCATATGGAGCAACGGTCAGTTCAGGGCACAATATATGGAGCAACGAGCGGTGACTTTAATCCTTCATATGGATTCAAATGTTTTGCTGGTACAAGTAATTTGTGTCCTGGACTAACTTTATCACAACTTTCACTAAATATATGAGCTGCCATAAATATACATCAATATGTATTCTATATGCTGTAACATATACATCAATATGTATTCTATATGCTGTAACATAAGAGGCATAATAATATTACAATTAATAAATGAACATCCTTTTGTGTTCTTGGCAAATTGCGTAGTACAAAGCTACATAAAGCACCTCAGATGCTGAGAGATGTATGGGCCTCAAGAGGGTGGATCCTGAATTGTTAACCTAGAAAAAAAGAATGCAGCAAAGCTAATAGATATTTATGATACTGATAAAGGAATAATGAATGGGTAGGTGTGGTCTGTGCATAAGATCACTAATTAACTTTACAGATAAGAGTTGTAGATGATGACCTTGAAGCTGACCATACATTAAGGCTGCACTTCCACAGTTTGGAATAGCAGCTTCTAATTGGCCCTTCAGCTCACACCCTCCTACAAAGCATCACACAGCTGCAGCTCTTCTTAGCTGTGACTGTGAGATTAAACATGGAGTTCTGAGAAAAATGGCTGCATGGAGCAGCACCCTGGGCTCCCGGGAGGGGGCAGAGCAGTCAGTCGAGCCACCGGCACTACTTATATATTAATTACTCAGAGCATGTGCTCATGTTCCTTCTGCTGATGAGGCCCATTTTTTAACTAGAGAACACATGCCCCCATTGCTACTCTTTACAGCCAACTTGTCTGTCAGGTGCATTACCCAGTCTTTTATTGTGTGCATGGTAATTTTCCAACTGAAATGGTGATGTCCGATGGGTACTGCCTGTTCTGACCAAACAATGGCCACTTGTAGGCATGGTCAATGCAGGCAGCCATATTGGCCCACGTATGAGAGCCTTCGCTACTCCACATCACCAATATACAGATGCTGCAATTCTGTGGAGCAGGTAGATAATTTTAGACCTAATTAGCTACAAATCATAGTGTGTGTGGTGTGGATACAAAAAGACCACTGATCTTGATCAACGTCTGATTGGGTTCTTTGAGATGTTGATTTGGGGATTACAATACTCGTTCAGACATCTGCATCTATCCATGCGTGCAGCCATTGTCTCATACTTAGGAACTGGCTGCTTGCACTGACTCTCTGTGTATTGGTACCTTAGGTGAAAAAGGCACAGGAGTGCACAACTCACCATTGTAACTCTGCCGTTATATTTGTAATACTTGTTCATAGTTATCTTTCATGTTTCAGTAAAACTAATATATTATAAACTATACCTAACAAAAGACATCTTTGGAGCTTATTTGAGCTTTAATCCTTTCTATGCAGACAGTTGCTGAAGACAATCGTTGTCTATTGCTCTCACCCGATCAGTCTGTTCATGGGTCCTCACTGAGTAGATAGACCCACGCCATCACGTGACTATTCATGTCGGAGCATGGGCCCTGGCGGTATTAATGATGGGGCAGCTTTATCCAATTACCTGTTATCATGCTGCTTTAGCCACTTCCTAATTTTTCCTCCTAGTCTATATCTACACTGTGTATTATACCACAGTTGGCGGAGACCTAAAGGAAAGTACAGCTAGAGAACACCACAAGAGCAGCACACTTGTGGGACAGGCAAATAGAATCTTTTTGAAGAGCACAGTAGGCAAGCAGGAAACACTGTAGGGAGCAGGGGAGGAAGAATGTATATGGCTCCAGGGAAAGACAGATTATACACAGGAGGTATAGGTCCACATTCAATACAGTCAGCTGTTCTCAACTCTGGATCTTACATTTGCACCCTCTCCCCTCTTTAGGTGTCACTAAAACCTACTAGATATAGGGACTGCCTCCTAATCATGGAAAAACATAACAGTGTGTTTGGCTGATTATTATCCTGCTTTTAATTTGCTGTTAGAGGACAGGAATTTGTCTTAATTGAAGGCCGCTCCCTCTCTCCTCTGTGTGACATCGTTGTTACTGCAGAACGATGACATAGGGAGAGAACTTGGGTCAAATCCCCGCTGTCAGATCTTTGTGAATGTAGCTGGACAAGTTACTTTATAATTGCCTCTAAAACTTACACTGTCAGCACAACTGGGGCAGGGAAAGTGTGGCTGCAAATCTATGTGCAGGAACTGACTGTAAGGGAGTAAATATAATAAAGCAAGTAGTACTGACAGACAGTTATACCTTGTCAGTCACTAGTATTCATAAGTGCCCCACATTACTTACCAGTCTGGGTGTTTACTTTCTATACCTAAGATGCCAGAATCCAGAAGGACGGCTGCCCGAATGAGGTAAGTCTGGGGCGCCCTTAGCGTTAGCTGGGGGGGGGGCAACGGAGGGTTAGGTTTAGGTAGCATAGCGGGGTTAGCATTAGGTTTTGGGGGGGAGGCTAGGGTTAGGCACCACTGGAGGGGGGTTAGGCACGAAGGGGGTAGACTTAGGTTTAGGCACAAACGGGGAGGGTTAGGGTTAGGCTACAAGAAGGAAGGGTTGGGGGAAAAAGGGGTGATGGTAAGTATACTTACTCGACCCCTGTCGGGATACAAACCATCAGGATGCCGCTGTCGGTATTTTGATAGTAGGCATCCCAACAGCCGGCATTACATACCCATTCTGTCATAAGGACCATCACTATGTGAAGCTAAAACATTGATCAATATGTGACTGCTAATTTAAACCATTGGGCTGTCTTGCACGGGACTCGTTGAAGCCTGTGGTCCACAGGCTTTTACATATACCTCAATGTATTTTAGATGCTTAAAATAACAGTAAGAGTGGCTTTTACAGATTGAGCAGTCTACATTTTATATGGGTCATATGGTTTTGTGGCGATACAGTGATTCAGAGCGGGAACTTATGGAAGTTGTATCCTCATGTGTTACAGTATATTATTATTATTATTACTAACATTTATATAGTGTCAGCATATTCTGTTGCACTTTACAATTGTGAACAAAACAGTAAATAAATGCGACTGGGTAATAATAACCGACAGAAAAAGAGGGTAACAGGGCAGGAAATGTTAGTACTTTCATAGAATTCATATTATGAAATAGTTGTTAGGGATGTATGAACATTATTTTCAGTCAAGCAAACTATGTATATGGAGTATTATATACTAAAGCAGTAATATTAAACATTGCATAGTACAGTAAACCAAATATTAGATATACAGGCTCTAATCACTACTGTATTACAGATGTCCCGGGCTCACAGCTGCAGAGGGATTGTACCTTTAAAAGGCTCAGATTACAAGAAAACAAAATCCACACCCC
This sequence comes from Taudactylus pleione, assembly GCA_031769625.1. Lineage (NCBI taxonomy): Eukaryota > Metazoa > Chordata > Amphibia > Anura > Myobatrachidae > Taudactylus > Taudactylus pleione. The sequence continues at coordinate 2,240,205 of JAUIMM010000517.1, read as the reverse complement.
CTGGCAGATCCCTATTTACATACAAATACTTGAAGGGCTCACATTTACACCATTCACTGCTTGCTGAGTTTTGCCAAAGGAGTGTGTGAAGAAGCTTTAAATGGATGTCTGCTGAGTGATTAGCCCAGATCAAGTTCTCCCCTTCGGATGACTGCTGTTGCCTATTTGTTTCCCCTTTTTTGGTTGTTTGTGTCGCTGGGTTTTGTCGCACAGGTTTTTAGAAGGGTTTTGGTCTCTGAGGATTATTGCTAGTGGAGCTGAGATGTCTGGAATATGTTGTCACATGGAGAAGTTAACATGACCCTGTGAAAAATAATTTTTGCTGTGCTGTTTTGGATTCATTCTAATTCACTGTTTAAGGACTACCAGGGATTTCTGGAAAAGTTCTTGTAGCTGAGCTCCTTAAAAACCCAAATGGCTCTCCTAACAAGTAAGATTTATACACTGTACTTTGCATGCATTGATTTTGCTGTGGCTGTAGGATGCAGAAAGTACACCCTGTGGCTTTTAAGCCAGTCTCTTAAAATAAAATGGGAGAGGCGGAAAGATGATCTATTCTTTATAAGTATACTTTTGTAAGTGCTCACACACTGTGTATTTTTAGATGGTCTCTGGCCAGTTAAACGCAGAGTCCATCTGTGGCTTCCTGAATGGAAACTCTAGGGTTTGAATTATCCCTGTAAAAGAGAGTGAAGAGGAGATTGCATTAATTACAAGTCTCTGTAGAAAGGTAATAGCCGGTTGTTAAACAAAAAGAGAGAGAACCTAGTTTCCCTGAACTTTGCTTTACCTGCTGGCTTGCAATGGAAAAAACAATTAGGAGTGAAAGCACAGATAAAGGGTTTGGAGTTGGACCTCATGTCACTGCTGGAATGCAGCTGCCTGTAACCTGAGGTGCTAACCCTTTGTTGTCTGTTTCCCTTTGTAATGGAATGGAAATGGCTTTAAATTGTCCCTTTGTTAATATTTTAATTGGCTATAGAATAATAATTAGCATTTATTTGGCAAGTATGAAGATAATTACATTTTGGCAGTTATAGGGAGTGCAGCATTTAACGTATCTATTAACAATTTATATAGCGCACGCATATCCTGCAGCGTGGTACAGATAATGCTTTAGTCATTCACATCAGTCCCTGCCCCACTGGAGCTTACAATCTATATTCTCTCCCACATGGACACACACATATACATTAGGGTTAACTTTTTGTCACTAGCTAATTAACCTACCAGTATGTGGGAGGAAACTCTCACAAACATGGGGAGAACATACAAACTCTACACAGATGGGTCATGACCAGGAATTGAACTCCTTACCTCAGTGCTGTGAAGCAGTAATGCTAACACTGACTGTATCTGTGCAGCCCATAACTTATAATGAACTCCGTAACGAAACTTGAACGGAAAGTTCCTATCAGTCGCTTAAATTTCCCTGGAAAAAGAAAAAATCAATCATATTCCATCCATTTGTAAAATGAGTCATGCATACAGGAATATCCACCAATGGGAGCAGCCATGTTAAGATATATTTTTCATGTCTGATTGCTGAGTTGACAGAGAACATCAAACCTGTATGATGGGAGGGGAATTTACTGGTTGGATGCAAGTGAGGTGATCATGTGACCTAATTCTGCAGCAGACCTCCCAGAAGTACAGAGTATCTGTTTTAGGTTGAAAGAACTTTATTAAAATGTTTGAATGGAACCTGGTAGTGCTGATAGTCAGGAGTCGTTACTTTACCTGGTGGTTTGAAAGTAGGCAGATAATCTCAACCTTTCTGTAAGTCTTTTTTTCTATGAAAATAGATTTAACTTTTTAAATTGTTGTGTGATTTACAATCATATAATTACCAGGTATTTTCCAATTACCAACTATATATTGCTGTATTTTTTTTTTTTTACAAGAGCAAGCATTAATATATATCAAAAACTGTGATAAACTAAATAATGTACATACTTAACTAAGAGACTTTTGAGGTCTGTATATCTTATCTCACAAACAAAAATGTTCTGTGCAAACTGTAGCTTGATGGGTTCATCATATTCATTGAGCCACAAAATTCCACACTCATTATAGCAAATCGTATAGAACAAGTACATACACGGTTTACAAAGAATGGGGAGGCCCTTCTCGTGATAAATACAGTCATATACAAGAGCATTGCCATAAATGCCACAGCAAACATAACTGACATGCTATGCTATACAATTTGATCTTTTTGTCCCTTATTGGGACCACATTAGATGCATATGCTGTGACAATACAGCAGATATCAGGCAAATTACTGAAAATGCCCAAGGCTCAATAATCTGATAGAAACTAGATCTGATTCGTCGAATGTGTTGGTAAGACAATGAATCAGCTTACAGCTTGCACTTTATAGAATGTACTTGATAAATGGCAGCTAGAAGCTGATTGGTTGCTATGGCCAACGTCTCCATTCTGTAAAAGGTTTAATACATTTTCCCCAATGTGCTTTATGCCCATGTCACACTCTTTTTAGATGCGAGTTGACAACATTTGTTTTAGACTTTCTGTAGAGCTAACTTTTACATTTGTACAAAGCAGTGGTGAAATGTAAGGGTTACTTTAAATAATGTACAATACTTCTGCTTCATGGAATATATATATATATTTGATTTAAATTGTCCTTTAATATGTATTCTAATACTAGTTGAAGATGGATATTTAACTGCATTACAATTATTTTATCACCTGTGAAATTGTATTCCAATGCTGGCACCTATATATATTGTAGCAGAGCTCTTCTAGAAAGAGGTGACACAAAGATCTGCTGTTACTTTTAGTTCATTCCATCAATAATCAAAAACATAATATCTCTAAATTATACTGAGTGTACTATTAGGTTTGTTGAGCTAATTTGTGGAAAGCCAGATGTTTGGTCTCAAAAAACAAATGTATAGAAGAACATCTTAATCAGCCCCTGTAAGGTATTGGAGATATTGGTGCTGTAAGTCACAGGGAGCAATTCAATTGTTTTGTGGGTGGCAATAATTTATGGGCGCCCAGTGTTGCAATTCAATTGTTCTGGGCGCCCATTAATTATCGCTGTCATTAGTCCAATTAGATTGGGTTTAGCCATGTAAAACGGCTAAACCCATCTAAAGTCCTAGTTAGAGTGCCCAAATTGCTGTTTGGGCGCACTAACCACAGGTTTAACCCACATTTTTGCTCGCACCCTCCTAAGGGTGCAACCAGAAATGGCAGTGCCAGCAGCTGTCGTGCCCGAATGGAGCAATTTGCTCCGTCGGGCGGTCAAAGCAGATAGCCACCTTAAAAACAATTGAATCTTCCCCACAGAGTCTCACAGATTCAGTTCACAGCGTCCGCTGAAGAAAGCTTAAGCGATCACTCACTTTGTATATGAAAGCATAGGCAACACACACTCATCTACATCTGTTGTGTAGTATTGGACGGGAGGCATGTAGGGTCTACTAGAAACCCCAGTGATTATGGCGAGGACATTATATTTAATGTATCCTATTAATTCCACATGGTAAATATGTAAGAATATATGCGGAATGGGTAAATAACCATGACTAGACAAAGCCATGTTCTCTTTGCGATTAGCATTCTTCTATGTCTCATGACAGAAGTATCCTTTTTTTAGGTTTAAAAGCCCTGTTAGACTTGCTGCTACAGTTGTGTCACAGGTTGATGTTGGTGGTTTTTTGCTGTTTCATTAGTTATTTATAGTCATACATAGGGTTGTCCTTTCCCTAAGTTATCCTTCCAACCTCGCATCACAGCTTACCAAATCCTAGGCTATGTGTCTAAAATACACCCCATTCTGAGACACAGTGCCACCATGGTCTTAGCTCGTGCACTCATTTAGTTTAGATTGGAAAGTTTAAGTAGTCCTGGAGATTGTGCTGACAATGGCCTTTTGTGGGTGATACCGAATTGTCAGTCAGTGGTTAAATCAACAGAATGTGGTCCAATATAGTATAGTAGCACTGCTGTTGTGCTGTCAGAGAGGGGGAGGTTGCCATGATAAAGGCTTGGCTATTACTTTAAACTGGTTTGGAATCTACCTCCTCCTCTCTGAGTCTAAGTTAGACTCCAACCTCTTGCAGCACACTGACAATGCTGTGCACACCTCTAGGAGGTGCACAATGCTCCCCCTTCCTGAGCAAAGAAGCAAAAATAGGAAATATCCCCCAAATGTTGCTGCAGTCTGGACAAATTCCTGCTTGCACTGGACAGTCCTCTACATTGGGGCAGATGTCAGACAGTCTCTTTACTACCTCTTCTTGCAGCTGTGGCTATAACTGATGCTGCTTGTGTCTTCATATTGTGTCTTGAAAAGTTGGCAGCCCTATTTGGAGAAGGGATAAATACTAGACAGGGCCCGCCCGATACAATTTTCTTAGGTAAGCAAAAAATAATGTAAGTGCCCCAAGGGGTACCAATGCACGGCCCGAATGCACGCGCCCAGGAAACAAATAAAGGAGCGTGGTCTAGTGGGAAACAATACACCCCCACCCCACATAATAATACACCCAACACCTCTCAAATAATATTAATAACCCATATCCCACATGATACATCCCCACCCCCATAATACACAGCACACCCCTCAAACAACATTAATAAACCACCACCCAACATAACACACCCCCACCCCACATAATACACAGCACACCCCTGAAACAACAATATACCACACCACATAATAGAAGACCCCACTCCACAGATCACATTAATATACCCCCACCCCACGGCTATTCACAGCGCCCTCTGCCGGGCGGCGCTCTACGCACCTGCGTAGTCGGAGTAATGGGGACCACTGACATTATATTATCAGACCCCACAAGGCATTACTAACCCACTACAATATATTAATCGCACCCTACCAAACTATTACATCACTACACCCCCACCCTACATTAATACTCCCCTCCCCCTTACACAGACACTTACCTTCTCAGATTTGACACAGCTACTAATTCACAGCCACTCCACTTATCTCATAACTGCCCCACCTATGGCCTTTCTGCCACTCCAATGTGCATGCCATGCAGCTTCTGGGCAGAGAAATAATACCCCTCCATGTATTAATGCTCACCCATATCATCTCTAAGGATAAATAATGAATAGTCATAAACGATGGATTTATATACGGGATGTACAAGAAAAGTAACAAGACAAGGTGTGCTCCAATGTAGATGTTAATAGTGTAATTCTTGCTGAAATGTATTAAAAGAAACTTTTTGGTTTCCAATTTCTTCTTCTAACAAAAAAAAGGATAAATATTTATCAAGTGAAGTCAGAGCTTTGCTTACAAACAAGAATTGATGATAATTCTTTAACCAACAGCTGTAACCGAGAGCAGGAAACCTGACAGCCTGTCTGCAAGGTGCATGTGTCCTGACATATATTGCAAAACAAACACTAAATTATTGTTATTTATGTATCATTATACATTACATCACTTGTGATAGTGGACTGTAGAGCTCATTCTGGTCTACCATTTTATTACCAGAATACAATACATATCTTGAATTTTGGTGCTTTAATTTATGTAGCCCTTTCATTACAGATTCTCTTTACCATACACTTGCACGCCTTTACCCACAACATAATTAAACCAGTGATAAAATACTAAACCCTAAAAGAGTACACAGTAAATGTCATCTGAAAACCGCAATAAGTTTGGGAACAAACTCTTCATTATCGTAAGTTTGCCAACTGCCCTCCAAGCATGTTTGAAACTCTCACTTCACGCTCTTTGGAAATACCCCCATGTTTATACATACAGTATTTGTGGTTGCTGCAGAAAATGCGGGTGGAGGAAATGATCAAACTGCTTTCACTTTATTTCCATTCCCCTCCTAAAATTCTGCATGGGCTGCATAACAGAGATTGGGAGCTCTAAATGAGAGGGAGGAAGACTGAAAGGTAACATAAAGTGGATAGATGTATGAGATATTCTTTCAGCAGTCGGGGTGGAGACTCATACAGTAAAATAATTCAAGAATTCAAATGATTAACATACGGTATTGGTAAAGGTGCGTACACACTAGGCGATCAGGAAAGACAGTACGATTACGACATCGTAATCGTACCTTCGTTCCTGATCCCCTGCAGTGTCTGCACTGAACGATCAGTCGCTCAGTGCAGGCACTGTCCATCATTCCTGAACATGCCAATCTGTCGTTATCGGCAGATTATGCTGCATGTTCAGGCGATGGACAATGTCGGAAACGACCAGCGGGAGTGCGCATCGCTGGTCGTTTCTGACTTAATAGTGCACAATTTGGGCACGATTACTGAGCGACTGCACGATTACGATGCCGTAATCGTGCAGTCGCTCAGTAATATCGCCCAGTGTGTGTGCACTTTAAGACCTAGGGCTCGATTCAGACCCGCTCGCTAGATGCGTATGCAAATTCAGATAACAGCACGGCAGTCGATTGCAAGGCATTAGCACGCCCACTATGTCTTAGTGTGCGATCGCATTGTGTATGCAGACGCCCACCAGCATGTCTTAAGAAGCCCACTTGCGCACATCCTCTCCAGGAAGTGTATGCAACCATCCGTAGCATCGAGTACCATCGGATGCGTACGTAGCACTTGTAGTTGACCATACCCTACTGCGATCACTTCAGTGTAAAATTCAGCCAAGTGACATGTACACTGCCTCTTAATTATGCACGCCTCCGAAACAGCGTTAAGACGCTCAGGCACGTCTGCGTGCTAACCTCTACTCCCCCATATCTAGCGGCCAGCCCTTGTCACCACCCACAAACGGCTGCACCTGTCACTAATTCAGGCGGGCTGTTTATGCGCAGTGAGCAAACGCTTCCAGATCGCTCTGACTGTTTCGCGCACTGCGATGCGTACGCATGCGCAGATTGCAAACATCGGCTGGCTGGCTGCGTGCGAACGCATTCTAGTGAGCGGGTCTGAATCGGGCCCTAGAGCGAAGTATAATAGAATAAAATCAATCCTGTTTGGGAGAAAAAACATTGTAAACACACCTTTTGTCTAACTTAAATAGTCTTGTCCTGCAATATAAAACCTTGTTTTTGCATGTTGGTACAGCAATAGCCAGACTCATACACCTAACTCACACTCTGCGAGGACGGATGCACTTCAACCATCCAGCTCATGTAATCTGCTAGGGCAAATTTTTGACTGCAGCAGGCAAGGCCAACTCGGCATTCAAATCCATATGCTTCCCCGTGGGGGATTGTACTTTTGTAATGTAGTAAATGATCCACAGAGGGAAATTCAATTAAATGCCTTGTGCCATTGTCGCAGTGTGGGAACACTTGTAAAATATGGTGGCCACAACATTGTTCTACCTCCACCCTAATCAGCTGTGTTGGTCTTACGTAAGTATCTTTGGGGTCTTTCCATGTCAAGGGCACCAATTTTGAAGATTGTCCCCACCTGCTGATTGTGCACCACGGAGTCGGTGACAGCTGCACCTACCCCCACTTTGAGAGCATTGTTTTGCTTCTATTGCATAAAATTTTCCCAAAGTCGTTCTGACATATATGCCAACCTTCATGTAAACTTTTATCAAAATTGGAGATGGTCAGGTGAGGACCCCTGGTCCACTTGGAATAATCCTTTGATGTATGCAACAGCACATTGCATCCCACATCGCATTTAATTGAATTGTCCCTTTAGTTGAGGGCAAGTAAGGAGTGAGCTGTGTTTAAAGAAGTTGAGGACTATGTATTAGGGGCCTGATTCACTACGGATCGCAATTCTGCTTATACGCACGCACCGCAGTTGCTAATATCAGTGGTGATATGTAAATGTGTGCATACACATTGCGATCGTAGTCAGACATAAGGACGCCCACTTCCCCTTACTCACATCCATATACTAGGGGAACATAGCGAAACCATCGGTAACATTGGACCCATACGCACACTTGCACAAGCCCTGACCTTACTCAGAAATTGCTACCAGCCACGTATGCTATCAGTGCTGTGGCTGCTTATGGCCACGCAGTGGATAATATATGTACACCCCAGCAACGGCGTTGCAACGCACTGGCACGCCTGCGTTCGCCCAACCCCCCCCCCGTCACCACCCACAAATGGCACTTCCTGTTAATCACTGTGCTCTGGGTCTGCGTAGCCTCTGCAAATGCAGCTACCATCGCAATAGCTTGTTCGAGCGTGCGCACTGCGATGCACACACATGCGCAGAAAGCAACAATCGACCGATTGCGTGCGTATTAGCAGCTGCGTTCCTTGCTGAATCAGGCCCTAGGTCCGCACTTCATCAACAGATACTATCTAAAAAAGTTGTCAGAGCCTAGGTATAACATATTAAAATGCAAATAAACATTTGAAGAATTCGGGTATAGTTAGGATGTCTACATTTAAAATGGCAACATGGTTTGAATGTCGACTTTAAACGTGTTGACAGAATGTCGACACTTGAAGTTAAGGTTAGAATGTAATTAGGTTTAGACTGTGGTTAGGGTTATGGTGCATACACACGGTACAACTTGAACAACCATAGATATCGTTGATAGATTTCCCTCCAACTTTCTGTAGTACAGGACAAACTATTTTGGTTGCACACACTGATATGTATGATAGATTTTGGTTGCACACACTGATAGATATGTATGATAGATTTTGGGTGTACACACTGATAGATATCTATGATAGATTTTGGTTGCACACACTGATAGATATCTATGATAGATTTTGGTTGCTCACACTGATAGATATCTATGATAGATTTTGGTTGCACACACTGATAGATATCTATGATAGATTTTGGTTGCACACACTGATAGATATCTATGATAGATTTTGGTTGCACACACTGATAGATATCTATGATAGATTTTGGGTGTACACACTGATAGATATCTATGATAGATTTTGGTTGCACACACTGATAGATATCTATGATAGATTTTGGTTGCTCACACTGATAGATATCTATGATAGATATTTCAGAGAAGCAATCTTTTTACAGTCAAATCTTTACAAAATCGACCAAGTTGGCCTGCATGCATGAAAGACCATAGATATCGTAATCGTTCATGCGGGAACACGCATTGTTGGTCGATCGTTCACTGCATAAAAATGAACTATATGAACAATTTATCGTTGAACGATATCGTTATCGTTCATGAATATCGTCCCGTGTGTATGCAGTTTAAGGCTGCAATTAGGGTTAGGCTAAAATAAGATTGTTGACATTCACAATGTCTACATTCTGAAAATGTTGACCGTATGCCAGTGTCGACATTGTGACATTCGTTATGCCGTATTAGAAGAATCACATAGAAAGAATGGCATTGTCTGTGATCCACATTATGAATGATGACACACATCTGTAGGTATTATTGTGGATTAAGTAGCAAGCACAGTGACACATACATTAGTGTTCCCGTGGACTGCAGTAATTCCCGTGGCGTTCTGCACCTCCCCCAACACACCCAATTGTGAGGAAGTTGCAGCAAGCAATGCATGATGTCAGTGAAGTACAATACTGCAGAAAGTGCTGCAGAAAAGTTTAAACTAAAGTTTTTGGCAGGGTAAAAATGGTCGAATATGAATGGAAATAAAGTGAATGGACATTTCCTTTCATTTCATGGACTATAAAGAAACATATAAAAGGATTTTTGGTCTTGCCTTAGTGAATGAGTGTTAAAGTGTTTCATAAGTGTTATATAGTGAGCATTACACTATAGTTTTGAGAATCTCTACACTAACTATACTGTACCTTGCCTTTTTTAGTTCTACAGTCCTCATACAGTAAATATATTTGGAATATGACCATTTACACTCTAAAGCTGCATACACACACGATTTTTTGACCGATTATCGTTTAACGATATCATTTAACGATAATCGTTTGTAAAAATCGTTCACTAGCTGAGTCAAATGATGAACGATTATCATTCATGTGCGTTCACGTTTGTAGTTTGTAGTTCAGTCAGACTTGTCAACAGAACGATTTTCATTAAGGAAATATGCAAAAATCGTTTGTAGTTCATAAAAATCGTTACACTTTAAAAAATTTGACAGATAATCTGACAGAAAATCATTCAGAAAATCGTTGATAACAAAATCGTTGTGTGTGTATGCACCTTATGGGAGTCTTTCTTAGGTCCAGAATCAGTTGTGCACATAAAGGTTAAATGCGAGTGAGGGAGGACCATCGGTAGTCTCCCCTCGATGGTAAATCGTTTTATCATTGATGGTGGAGTCCTGATGGCAAAATCTCACCTATTGTAAGTACTGTGCATGTGCAGCTGTAGTTCCTGTTACTTTTTGTATGCACAGACTCGAACCATTCATGGTTAACTCATTGATGGCCATCATCAAGTTATCATGCCCGGATAACCTATGTAATATTAGCTCACAAGGTTCCGACAGAACCTAGTAGCTAGTTGAAATGCACCATTAGGGGTATAGTTACTAAAGTGCGGGTTTTCCGAAGTGGAGATGTTGCCCATAGCAACCAATCAGGATCTAGCTATTATCTTCTAGAAGGTGCTAGATAAATGTTAAGTAGAATCTGATAGGTTGCTATGGGCAACATCTCCACTTCTAAAATCTGCACTTTAGTAAATATATCCCTAATGATGCAATTCAACTAGCCACTAGGTTCTATCTGAACCTTGTGAGCTAATATTACATAGGTGTTCCGGACATGATAAGTTAGGGATGGCCATCGATGATAAATAATATTGTGTATTAGTGCGTGTACTATTACATGATGTAATGTAAATCTGTGTTCCTTTCTGACTATGGGCCTGATTCAGAGATGGGCGCTAAAGCCACCGCAGCTGCAAATTTGTATCCAGCGCCTGTGCGAAAATATGCAAATGTCGTAGCCACCGGGTTTTGTATTAAGATGCTCATCTGCAGCTTCGCACATCCAAGTGACTGCGTTCAAAGACACAGCATCGGTCGCAGATCAGTCGATAAGTTCTTACTTGTGAGTAACAATATGGTCGCGCAGAATGGCAGCAGGAACTAAGACTCAGAGTCATTCTTACTGTGTACGGGAGCACAGATGCAGGCTGAGACATGCCCAGGAAATAATCGTGACACCTGCCTTTGAATCACCACCAGCCCCCAATTGCCGCCCAAAGTGGACCCCTACCTATTGATCACTTTGCAAATAAATCTTCACTGCGAGCTACATGGGTAATGAAACTTGATGCATGCGCAGTGCGACTCTGACACGTGCGCAGACCACCGATAATCGCTCAACTGCGTAACATCGGCAATGCATCCATCTCTGAATCAGACCCAACATGTTTTAGATTCCTGGCAATAAAACTTGTGTACTTTTGCTTACTGTAGTGTATATTTCTTAGTAGTTTTATAATCCTTGGTAAATGTTGTGAGTCTGTCTTACAAGTAATTTATATTTAAATGTATTTCCATAAAAGTATTACAATATATAAGATTGTATAATTATTACATAACGAGTGCAGTTCCTATCCTTTTTTGTTGCAGAGTGCTCCATGTTTCTGCACTTAATAATTGCATCCGCACTAATCGTTCCTCTCACTCTTTTTGGATTGTGTAACATATGAATTAAACTGATATAACATGGTAGTGGAGAGGCTTGCGCTCAAAAATTGGTTTAATAGTGGAAAAGGTATTTGAATTGGATTAATTAGCAACAGCGCATCCGTTCACTAGGAACCAGTGATGTCACTGAAGAATGAATCCGTTTCCTCTGCATGCAATAAGTTTATCATCCAAAAGTGAACAGGTTAATGGAGACAGCCATATTTCAAATATTGTCCTCCAACTTCCTTTGAAGTTTTAATAGAAAGCTGTGTGACACACAGTTATGTGTTCTGCTGTACACCCTGTAATGTAATACAGGGTTTCAAAATAAAATCACCTTTTGCATAGTAAAACTTATTTTTGAGCATCATACTTTTAACACTTCAGTTATTTGTATGATTTATTGTAAGAGGCCCAGTTATGTGTTTTTCCTGGATTCCGTGTGCGTTATTGAGATTCCTGTATGGAAAATGACCCCAGGGCTCTCTGATGTCATTGATTTAGATGTCTGCGGGGTCACCGAGAGGATTTCCTAACCCGTCATACCGAGAGTTTGTTTTAAATGGCACATGTTGTTAAATGGTAAATCTTCTTTCTTAGGTGAAGATGCAATGACCGGTGACACTGACAAATATCTTGGACCACAAGATCTGAAAGAATTGGGGGATGATTCTTTGCCCCAAGAAGGATACATGGGCTTCAGCTTGGGAGCCCGATCTGCCAGGTAAGTCTTTATGTATGTATGTATGTATGTATATGCATGTATGTGACTGTATTCCGTGCTACTCCATTTAAATATATGTTTCCATTTCTGATTTACATTCATCGCAGTCATCAAATTTATGATTATCACAGAATATAATAATAATTGCATAAAGATCTAGATCTGTATTCGTTGTTTTAATGTGTACAGAGTTTAAATATACATTTTTCACATCAATGTTTGTTTACGTATGTGCAGGGAATCATTTATATGTGTTCATGATATTGGTCCAGAACCCATTACAATATAACAGCAGCTGCAGTGCTAAAGCTGTGTTGTTTTCAGATAGTTGTTCTTTGTTTACACGGTTTAGTAGGTAAGGAAGGATAGATAGATAGATAGATAGATATTATGCATAGGTTCTGATTTGCTGGAATCGGTGCGAATTCGGTGATAGAGACGCTAAATTAAAATCATCAACTTGTTTAAGGCAAACTCAACCTGAACCTATTACATCTCAACCATAGTTCTATAGTGTACAGTCCAAAACATACTGGTAGGTTAACTGGCTTCTAAAACAAACAAACAAATAGGTTATGTGTGTGGTAGACAATTTAGATTGTAAGCTCCTTTAGGTCAGGCACTGTTGTGAATGATTATACAGTCTGTGTACAGAGCTGTTTAATATGATTGGCGCTATGTAAATAAACAATAATAAGAACATACAGTACTTGTCGCAATGTTCGGGAGACTCACAAATGTCAGGTGGCTGTCCCAAATCTCTGACAACAGTAGGCAAGTCTCCTTCAATCCGTTGATTGCTGCCGTCCACTTTCCGAGTGAAGAGGGTGTTCTGGGCGGCTTGATGACTCCAGCATCCAGCACCTCCTACCTCCTGGAGGAGGCAGCAGAACTGTTCATAAGTATGAATAAGAAATAAGCATTTTTCCCCACGGGAACACAAATTGCTGCACTACTGCTCAAATCCTGATACCATACACATGAATCAAAAATACAACAATTAGAAACAGTATAGATTTACAATGATCATATATTCTGCATATTTTCTTACACAAATATGCATGCTATATGTGTATAAGCCTTCAATTCAGGAACATTGCACATGCAAGCAGATATTAATGGTGCACTGCATCCCACAAGCAAGCTCTCTTACCCTTTTTCTCTCTCCAAGATCTCCATACATCTCTAGTGATCACCTGTATCTACTGTCAGTGTCCTCTTACTTTCTCAGTGTGATCCCACACATTTACCTGCTACTGTTTTTAGCGCATACCATTATTTTTCTTGGAAAAGTTTAATAATGTCTAATCCAGCGATCAATTCACTGGTATGAGCCCTAATCTCTTACTGTCCGTTATGTTAGACTGTTTGTGAGTGATGGGGCAGTCTTTAGAGTACCTGGTTGATTGGGAACCTAGAAAAGATTGTCTGTAAACTAACCAAACCCTCAATAACTCCTATTATACAGGGCTCTGCAGTGCATGATCTGTGTTTTTATTATATTAATTTACAATTTACAGCAAACCCTACACCAAAGGAGATTACAGTCTAAATCAGTGTTTCCCAAACTCATTCCTCAGGGAGCACTAACAGTGCATGTTTTCCAGGTCTCCTCACAGAATCACAAATTAAATAATTAGCTCTAGCTGTGGATCTTCTAAAATGTGTCAGCCAGTAATGAATACACCTGTGCACCAACTAAGAAAAATGGAGACCATGCACTGGTAGTGCTCCCTGAGAAATAGGTTGGGAATCACTGGTCCATTCTAAATCATACTTAACTACCTTCCTGAAAGGTGTGGGAAACTCCTGAATTTTCGGGTAGACCCTCAGAAGAGTAGGTGGCTCTCCAGCACTCACTTCCTAGTGAAGTGGGCTGGATGGAGAGATAATACCAGGAATCGCGGGTTAGTTGGGCGGGATGAGGCTAAAATTATGTGAATTAAGCAGTGGCGGCTCCAAGGGAGGGGCTGCAGCGCAGTCCAAAATTCAAATAGAGGAGCCACACCAACTGCCAGTGAGTCCCGGCCATCTATGTTTGGCAGCATTTGAAATGGCAGTTGGTGTGGTTCCCCTATTTGAATTTTTAACTGCGCTGCAGCCCCACCTCTGGAGCTGCCACTGGAATTAAGTAATTTTCCTTGCCAAACATTCTTTGTCTGCTGCTCTGCTCTTTCAGTCCCTTCATTGGTTGCCGGTTTTCACAAAAGGCTATTAACCAAACCACACCAACATACATCTCTTCACTCATCTCAAAATATCTCTCAACCCGACCTCTCTGCTCAGCATCTGCGTCTCCCATCCCCATGCATTACTTGCTCCATTTCACAGCTACAGGACTTTTTTCGGGCTGCACCCACTTAGTGGAATGCCCTACCATGCACAATAAGACTTTCCTCTAGTTTCCAAATCTTCAAGCGTTCCCTGAAAACTCACCTCTTCAGGCATGTGTATCCAGAACCGCCCACATAACCTTCATAGCTTCCATACATCCCCTTTCACAGTCCACACATAACCACACACATTGTCACATCCTCCTGATATTTGGCCAATATTCCTGTGTGACTGGATCATACAGCCCACCAAGAAACTGCATTATATAGCAACAATCTTTGTGTATCAATGCCTATCTCCCTATAGATTGTAAGCTTGCGAGCAGAGCCTTCCTACCTACCCAATTTTGTTATATTAATGTTTCCAATTGTAAAGTGCAACAGAATATGTTGCGCTATATAAGAAATTGTAAATAAATACATTTTAGCCCCTCCCCACAGACCTTCAACTTGTAGTATTTTGCCGTGACAGGAGCAGGGCCTAATGATTTAAAGAGCTCCGCCCTCAAAGTGGTCAGCTGCAACTCCTCTCCGGCCTTCTCCTGGAGAGGAGAAGCAAGTATGGTCTAAATTCTCTACTACATTACATTAACCTACCAGTATGTTATTAAGTCATGGTAGTAACCTGGAGCAGCTGGAAGCAATTAACACAACCAAGGGGACAACATGCACATAATAGCATTACCAAATATTGTAGAAATCATACTGACCTATTTGTAAATGCCATTTTTATCTTTAAGCGTTTTCTAAAACCTTCACATAGTTACATAGTGTTAGGTTTGAAATAAGAAGAAAAGTCCTCCATGCTCTATGTAGCAAAACATCAAACTTGGTCAGGCAGTCACCAGTTTGTCATCACAGTGGGAAGAAAGACCGTAACGCCATAAATGTCAATCCGATTATTTCCCTGGGTCAGTCACCTCAGTAATGCAATCTAATAATTACAACTAGAGATACCATGTCTTGCTTCCAATCCACTGTTAAATCCAGTGAAAGAAATGCATATGACCTCATGGCAGAGAGCCTGATGACCCTTACTGTGCAGGACCCTTCTCTAGGCTGATGGTCAAACTACCTCTCTGCAATTATGTGTTGACTTAGACTTCTAGCATCTCAGTCTGTGTAGCTTCCAGACATATTTGCATTTAACACAAGTTTTTTAAGTCTCCATCACAAATCAATATATAATTAAGGATCTTAAAGTAACTCAAGACTAGTTCCTTGCAATTATAGCCTGCATTAATGGATTTTGGTTTAGCAAAATTACAGCCTTGACTGTGTTAGCTATGGGTACACTTTAATTATAAAGATGTCTCACAGATCCACTTCCAAGTTGGCTATTATTAAAGCCCAGTAAATAATTATGCTTATATAGCAGTGTCTTCTAATACCATGATTTCTTCAGCAGCCCGAGATATTATTGCTTATTTGTGTCTTTTGGATGCTACCATATATTTTAAGAATAAATGACTCGCATATCAGCTTGCTGGCTTGGCTTGAGAAGATCAGTTGGTCATAGAAGAGTCTTGCTTATTTTGTACTGTTTAAATATCCTCTCATCTTTGTATGTTCCATTTCAATATACATTTTCTATATCTGCATACCTATTACTTGCATATCTTGCAGAGTAAAGTTTTCCCTTTGCATGTTTCCCTGGTGAAACCCAACGCCCGTCGATTTATCAGGATATTACACTGTGCATGTGGAATTTAGTCCTGTTAAAGCTCCAGTGTATGAGATATTGCTGTCTGTGTTGTCTGATTTTCAGTGAACAGTAACACAGATTCGCATTCTCTGTGAAGCTTATTCAAAGCCTGAAACAAACAGGCCAGTGTGATTGTGGAGATTACTGTCAGTGTTTTGGATTATAGAGCAGTTTGTTTGCTGACAGGCAAATGTTTAAGATAATAATTTAACTTTTCAAACCCATAGTCCTATTTCCATGAGTTTAAAGAAATTAAAAAAAAAACCAAAAAAAAACTTTTTACCTTGACTCACAATATCCTGCAATTTTTTATACTGCTGGTTAAAGATAATATAGATTGAGTATTTACAATAGCTATAGTTTTTTATTTACCTACATGAACTGTGTTCTACTACAGGTCACGCATTAATGGGCAAGGCAGAGGTACAATAAAACTTTAGACACAGGTCCAATTAACGGGGTGAGCAAGGTCATTAGGTCATTTACTAAATGCAAACCTTGGCACAGCAGTCCTAAGGTTAATATAAGTATAAAAAAGGCTTTTTAAATGTTTATTTTGGTTTATAGTCCTGTTCTATTCACTGTATCTGGTATTGATGAAAGGAATGGTGATCTGTACCTGATCTATATCACTATTGACAACTAAAAGTACAGTTTTGTGGCGATTGTTATTTTATGAGAGAGTGTTTTACCTTTGGGACAAAAATATGTTTGGAATGGAATATTGGGAGATATGGCCTAAAAATAATAATGCACCACTTTGTTATTGTAAACGTGATGAATGGGAGTGAGAAAAATTAGGTCATTAACAATCACTAAGTGCGCCCTTTAAACTTTCCAGAAAATGTGTAAGAAGTATTAATTTCCACTTTGATAGATTTGCCAAATAAGAGTACCTTTAAGATGCTTAAAACTGTTAACCATTCTAAATATATCCATAATTGTCACTTAATTTCCATCATGAGATGTTTCATGGAAGGTGAAATTATGGATTTATTCAGCAGACAAGAAAGGCACATATAATAAAATTAATTTAATAAAAATATGTTCTAAAAAAAAATGATACAGTTCTGCCAAAATATCAAACTGAGCTTAATCTTGAATTTATTGAAAATGCAATGTAATACTATTATTGCCAAATTCATTCATTTTCAAAATTTTTGGTTTATTTTATTATAATTTTATTTTGCGTTGTCATTACCTTCATGTTATATACATAATATTTAAATATCCACTAAATATACCAATAAATATACAGATATATTTGTATATAACATGTAGAGAAAAAAGTAAATTGTTTGATCTGCTTAATCATTTATCCTTTTACATTTAATGCGTCTGATTTTTTTTTTGTTTTTACTTTTTTGCTTTTTTTCCTTATTCAAAATAATTTTCTTTAAACTAGTCCTAAAATCAGGTAAGAAGGCATGTGATCCATTCATATTGTTGCTTTTAACCTTTGCTCATTTTTATTCGTATTAGTCATTTTTGTGCAGTGGTGTGATTATTTTTTTATTATTATTATTTGTTTCATTGTTGAGAAGTTTTCTTTTTTTTTATCATCTGCATTTTCCCCTCCACTATTGAAAGGTTTTTATTATCCAACATAAGTAGCTTAGAGCAGCTTTTCGTGTTTGCAGTAAAAAAAATTACTACTACCTAAGCTGGGTTCACACTAAACAATGCTCACTTAAGATGAGACGTTAACTCACAAATTTTTCCTTGCGAATGAACATCCGATATTGTGCGCAAACACCAGTGCTATTTTTCAGCAGGAACTCCGTTTCCAAGCCTCTCGTTAACTATGACATAATGTCCTGGGCTAAAATGTATTTTCCATAAGATAAGTTTTATTTTAAAGTCCCTCTTGAGTGCCTTCTTTTCTAAATACTATATATATATATATATATATATTATAAGTTTATATAATTGTTTTTCTATAGCTTTATACAATTGTTCCTTCAAATCTTCTCTATTTATCTGTCTTAGATCAGAAGAAATAGAGATTTTCATCCACAACTATTGAAAGATCTATTTGCAAGTCGGTTGTCAGACATTGCAAAGGCACACATCCACTTGCCGACAATACTGAGTGATTGCACAATTACGATATCGTAATCGTGCAATCGCTCAGTAATCGTGCACAAATTGTGTACTTTTATGTCGGAAATGACCAGCGATGCGCGCTCCCGCTGGTCGTTTCCGAAATCAATCATCGGCCGGACATGCTGTACAACCTGATGATAACGTCAGGTTGAGTATGGTAGGGGATGATTGATGTGCCTATACTGCATGACTGAACGTTTAGTGTAGGCACAGCACAGACTGTGAAACGACTGCACGATTACAATGTCGTAATCGTGCAGTCGTTTTTTGTTCTGCAAGTGGATGTGTGCCTTAAAGCTGGACATACACTGTCAGATAAAATGTCTGTCAGATCGACATTTTATCTGACAAGCTGAAACCCATCAGATATTCTGGCCATACACTGTAAGACATTTCACAGTGTATGGCCACGGTATCTGCGCTCCTCCCCTGGGGATGAAACATTTCCTGTTTCTCCCTGAGGTAAATGTTGGACACTCGATCGTGGCAGTAAATACACTGCCAGATGTGGCCGACCAATTATCGGATCTATCAAACATATCACTGGGAAGATGGCACAGCAGAGGAGGAGGGCTTCGCTTGCCGGCACAAATTAAGTATACTTTGGATGCAGGGCCCCCTGGACCCAGGGACCGGCATGCACCGCACATCATGCACCTATTATACATACACCTGTGGTGCGTACACGTTATACAGTTTTCTGACCAATCATAAAATTCTCAGATGATATGCAAGATAATTGTATAGTGTTTACCCTGCTTTAGAGATCCAATATTAACATCTTTAAACATGTGATAGTTGTAAATGGTAAAGCTATTCCAGGTCACTAAGGTGATCAGTGACAATTGAAAAGTGTGCACTAATATATAACAAGTGGAGGTAACCATTTTGTTGGCGTATTAATGGCACTGTGGCCTACCAATTAAATAGAAGCCAGTGACACTGTTTCCTAGTGAATTGATAGGTTACAATCTCATGAATATTGTTTCAGACAACAATAACAAAATGGGCATTAGGCACTGAGGCTCCTGCCAAATTGCCAATTGGTATTGATTACTTAAAAAAAAAAAAAAAATGTGCTGGGTGATTTTTTGACCCAAACCATTATATTGCCTATATATTGCCTAGGACACCATAGGGTTTTTATCCAGTTCTGATTTGTTAAGACTGAACATGAAAAGCTGCTCTTCCAAGGCTTTAGTATTCCAGTTTCTAATGGAGGAAAGAGTGATTGTGTATTGGCTTATAAGAATAGCTGACATAACCATTGTGAATTTCCGACCAGAATTGCGTCAGTTCCCAATCAGAACGCTTCATTCACCCAGAGGTCCCTTACCCATACAGAACATTCAGGTCAGCCACTAGAATATTCATGCGCGTCACTGAGAATTAGTTCATTATTTTTCCCTTTTTATATATCAGGAAGAGTCATGTTTAACCTTCCATTCTCTGTTGTTATCCAGTCTGTGACACCACTCTGATGATTAAATAATGAAATGCATGTAGTGTTTTTGAAGCTTGAGCATAGTGGATTGAAGTGAGTGAGGGTGCCCTAGTAGTTTGGTTTGAATTGTTTTTTGTTTGCATTTTAGATGTAGGTTTTGGCACAGAGTCTGCCGATCATGTACCTTCCAGGGTTAAATCTCACATCACACAAATGTAAATGTTACTGTAAAAGATGAATGTGTTCTTTATAACTGCTCAGCCAGCGATCCTGAGCTGCTTCTCCTGTATTTCCTCTACAAAGAAATAAATCATCCGCCAAAAGCATGTTATGTTATCTCAATGAATTGTGGTCTGTAAAACAAATATACAAAGTTATCTTCCTTAACAAACTTTTCCAAAAGTCTGATCACATTTATTTTTTATCATACTCCACTTTGCCCTGGAAGCTGCATTCACTGTTTCCTTTTGTTTTTTTTTGTTGTTTTTTTTGTTTGTTTGTTTTGTCTTTTATCCATCTCATTGTCATCTGCGTGTACTGTGGTAAATTGTAATACAACAACAGCCTCCGCTCCTTCAGTTCGGATAGGTCCTATACGCTGAACAGGAGCTCTTTTGCTCGGGACAGTATGATGATTGAAGAACTTCTCGCACCTTCAAAGGACCAGGTATGTACAGGTTTTATTCTTAAAAGTTATATTATTCTGAATATATTTACAGATTGTGACGATCTTGCTAAAGCAATGTTTTTTTTTCTTAGTAGAATAAGATGGGAAATGGATGATCTTCATATTATGTGTGAACAAAAGCTATCATTATCCAGATACAATCGGATAATATTCGTATTGCTCCAATTTTATACGATATTGTCAATGGATCACACATTTTAGTGGTTTATTTAATGAGGCGCTATTTTACAAAATTGCTGATTGTTGCAGCTGGATTTAAAGTGGGGTTTAAAAAAAAAATAGCAAAAAATAGCTGGATGTGACTGTATACAGTTACTTAATTTTGGATTCTGGAATTCTATGACATTATACGACACAAAAAAACTCTTAGTTATATGAAATAGATGGGTAATTCTCTGTGTGACGTATGGGACATTTATATACATTCTCGTACGTGAACTGTTTCTATACCTTTATTTATTTTTACTGATGTCCAAGTCTCTAAATACTTAATTGGTAGAAAATATACACTAGAAAAAATGTCACTACAGAAAACCCGTGCATCACACAGAGTGAAATTTTTATCTGGTCTATATTTTCTACCAACAAAGTATTTAATACTTGGACACCAACAAATAAAATTATGGTATAGAAACAGTTCACGTACTTGAATGTATGTAAATGTCCCGTACGTCACACACAGAATCGGCCACATAACTTTATGCTGCTGATATGAAATGAAGGTTAACGTTATAACTACACATTGTTCATGAGAAACATGGGGTTAACATACTGCTTGTAAGAAAGATAAAGTTAACATTTCATCTACATACAGTTATACTGTTGACACTTTACTGTATTATAGAGTATTTCTTGTTTAGTAAAATGTAATAACTCTAATTTTAGAAAGATACTTTCAATTTGCATTCATGAAAGCAGAAGTTTGATATTTTTTTTAGCCTTCATAGATCACAAAAAAATTATAGAATGGTTGTAAAACAGATTGCACACAATCAAGGCCATTGATTGTGTGCAATCTGTTTTACAGTCATTCTATAGATTATTTTTTTTTCAAAATGTTTTTATTTGGGTTTTCAAACATTTTAGTTACTAAAACATTTTAGATATGAATACAACAATATATATGTTGAGAAAAACAAAATTAGGAATTTTTTTTTGCTCTATAAGAACATACATCTTGTCCTTATTAAAAAAAAAAAATAGAATTTAGTAGATTCCTATTTCAATTATTATTAATCAATAGTGAGAAGAAAAAGAAAAGAAAGAAGAATAGGGACAGAAAAATAAGGAGAGGGGGAGAAGGGGAAGGGGAAGAATCACCCGTGGCCCCATTTTTCCAATCATAGCTAAATATTTTTCTTGATCTATTAACGAATTTGTATACAGTATATTTGAGTTTCTTGTATAATGTTTTAATTGTAGCCAAGAAGATGCCTTTTAATATATGTGATTGCTGGATAGAAATGTATACAGTCCTGTGACTGACCCACTCTTAATTCATCTTTAGGCCACATGCTTCTTATTTCATAAACAACCCTCAGCTGTTCCCAGGCTTTGGGCCAAGCAGAGTGAATGCAAAGTGTTTTACAGTAATAGAGAGTGCATCATTCAGGAATAAATAGGGGAAGCTTTTACAGTTCTGATAAGTGATTTGGGAATCAACTGCAATATAAGGTACTTCCGTGTCTAATACTGGCAGCCCTCGTTACCGTTGTCCCGATATCACGGTGTGTGTGTGGCTCCACATCAAGCACAGTAATGATCTCAGCTATTGGGCTTACTGAAACAGCTAGATCGCTGTGTGTGCGGATAGCTTTAGACATGTTCTCAAATATTTCATGCTGATTTTGCCTAAGGGTGGGACTATTGTTCCAGAGCTATAAATATCCATATGCAGGCAATAACAATTAAATTCACAAACACTCATGTTTTACTTAACATTTCTAAGAAATAAAAAATTATAATTGTTAATTATACAGGCACCACTTGACTCTGGCCACTGTCATTCCAGAGAGGTTTCAGGTGGACGCTGGCCCGATTCGGTTGCAAATGACTAATGTTTTTTTTTTTGTGTATGCGCTGGAGACACAGTGCGGAAGTGCCACGATAGTTCTACACCTTTTTTGAAAAAATGGAGGTGCTCCGAAGCCAGCGTTCCCAGCCTAGACATCTTAATTATGTTAGACATTCTGAGCTACCTTAAGGTGGGTACACACCTGAAAGATATATCTGCAGATATATCTTAAGGTGATGTTCGTTCATACACACTGAACGGCCATCATCTATCCGGCAACCGCGGGTCCCGCTGGCAGGGAGGCGAGTCGGGGGCAGGGCCGCCCCCCTCCCCGCAGCTGCCGCTGTGTGTGTACGGACAGTCTGTAGACCACCCATACACACTTGCAGATGGACAGGTATGTCTGCAGACATATCTGTCCATTGGCTGTGCTGCACAGCCAATGCGATATGTCTGTGAACGATGTGGATCACAGACATATTGCCCGCACACACTGGCCAACGGGCAGCAGATATACTGGCTGATCATTTGATCGGCCAATATATCGGCCAGTGTGTACCCAGCTTTAAGGTTGCTCAGATAACCATATGGCCGCCGCGATGTTGCTGCTGTTTCCCACATGCTACGTCTTTGGAAGCAGGCAGCGAATATGAGAAGCCGGCTACACAAGAAGGCCTCTGCGATATTTGCATAATTTCTCAGATCCACTGCTACCAAAGACACAGCAGTGACCTGGAACACATCCATCTTTGAATCAGGCCCTCAGTTCACTTCAGCGCAAGAGGGAATCTGAAGATAATCTAGCTGTGTGTGTAGTAACAGCCTGTAGGGGAGTTGTATCAAACCTTGGAGAGAGATAAAATACCAACCAATCAGCTTCTGTAATTTTTTCAAACTCACCCTGTAAAATGTCAGTTAGTAGCTGATTGGTTGGTACTTTATCTCTATCCAAAGTTTGATACATCTGCCCCTGTGCATTGGAGGGCCTCCATTAATTAATTCCCATACACCCCTGGCCCCCCATCCCTCAGCACCCATTGAGACCCAGTAAATCATGGGTGCAGCATGTGGAAGGGGCTGGCAGTTGCACAGTTGGTTTCGGTATTTGATGACTGAAGTGACAGGTGGGCGGAATGCACAGTTCCAGTAATGTCTGTATATTTATTTATTTATTTATTTATTAACTGTTTCTTATATATTCTTAAAACTATTCCTAATTATAATAAATAGTACAGGTTGAGTCTCCCATATCCAAAATGCTTGGGACCAGGGGTATTTTGGATAACGGAATATTCCGTATTTTGGAATAATTGCATATCATAATGAAATATCTTGGGAATGGGACCCCAATATACACACAGAATGCATATATGTGTTATATGCACCTTATACACATAGCCTGCAGGTCATTTTATACAATATTTTCAATAATTTTGTGGCTCAAGCAAAGTTTGTGTACATACATGAAATAAATTTATGTTTCATTTACACCCTATACACACAGCCTGAAGGTAATTTTATACCATATTTTTAATAATTTGTGCCTTAGACAAAGTTTGTGTACATTGAACCATCAAAAATCAAAGGTTTTATTATCTCAGTCATGCCAAAATTATTCCGTAATTCGGAATATTCCGTATTTCGGAATATTTGGATATGGGAGACTCAACCTGTATTAGGAATTAGGAAATAATTTAAAATGTATTCAAGATACATATTGCAGAACATATGGTATTTTCTTTAATCAGGCTGTGAAGCCTTTAAATTATGACGATTACATGCAGCAATAATATGCAATCATTTACATCATGACTAACAAGGCCATTGGTAATTTTGCACTTCCCCCGCATGTGTACCAAGCCCTTAAAAAGGCATTGCTTTTATACTGCTTGTATATTCCATTTCTATTCAGAAATTATTACATCTAAAGCAAAAAATAATTGTAATGACATACCTTGCACTATACAAATCAGACAGCTTTTCGGAGGAAATCACTGGCAAATTAAATCCATTCATCATTCAGGACTGATTGTTGTTTAGTGATTTCCAACACAATGGAGTAGTCTTCATTCTAGCACTGTGTACCTACCACAACCCTTGCAGTTCCTCTTTCCTGCCTGGGTTGTCACTCTCTGATCTGGTGCTTCTAGCACACTCAGTTGATAAAAAAACTGCTGAGTACAGACCAGAGTG
Organism: Taudactylus pleione; assembly: GCA_031769625.1. Lineage (NCBI taxonomy): Eukaryota > Metazoa > Chordata > Amphibia > Anura > Myobatrachidae > Taudactylus > Taudactylus pleione. Next base: position 2,215,458 of record JAUIMM010000517.1, on the reverse strand, counting down.
TGCTAGAAGCACCAGAGCAGGACAACACAGCCAAATTCTGAACAATCAGGGGACATGAAAGCTGGTGCATAGGAAACTATGCAAAGAAAGTCCTATAGCCCATAGTGTGCCTGCTTTTTCTAAACTGTACTACAAAAATTACAAATTGCTATGGGATACAGCACTTTTTTTTCGGTTACCAATGCACTAACTTACATGGGATGTAGTTAATAGACCTACAATTGGGATTCCGGCTGCTGAAATCCCGGCGCCGGAATCCTGAACCATGGCAACAAGACTAGCGCCTGAATCCCGTTATGAGTGGAGATTCCGACACCGGCATCCCGATAGTAAGTATAGCGTCCACCATTACCTGTTAGCCGTGGGGGATTAGGTCTAGATACCATGAGAGGGGGTTAGGGTTAGGCTGTGGGAGGGGCGAGATTAGGGTTAGGCTCAGGACAGGGTGGGTTAGGTACTAAGGGGAGAGGGTTAGGTTTAGGCACTAAGGGAGAGGTTTAGGTACTAACCAAGAGGGTTAGGGTGCGGGGTTGAGAGGGTTAGGATACAGGAAATGAGAGTTAGGGGGTGAAGGGGGAGGGTTAAAGTACTTACTGTACCCCTGTCTGGATTCTCAGCATCGGGATGCTGCTGTCGGTTTTTTTGCTATATATGTTGTACTAGCTGGGATACCCGGCATTGCCTGGGTTGAAGAGTGGACCTTGAAGTACATCTGCAACCTTTATTGTTTACATTGCAGACCAGCATTGGAGACCATGGCATATGAAAATGTGCTTGGAGGAAATTAGTAACTGTCAGTGCAGGTGCAGTGTGACAGTTAATCCTCCGACTCACTGCTGTTTCGTAGGAGCTCTGCCTGCCCTTCACTGGTACATATCAGCTTATGCCTTCAGATCAGAGTAGTTTTAGGCATCCTGAGTGAACTTGCTTAAACCAAAATCTCGAATCAGAGACTCCACGGCCTACTTGGTGGGCACCATGTAGACCTCCATGGCTCTGACGAACTTCAAACACAGCCAAAAACCTAATCCTGGTCCAATTACACCATCATGCCTCATTTGGTGGAGCTAGGTACAAAACTGGAAATGCATAAAGGACAAACAGACAGACAGTCCTCACTGGGCCCGGCCCGACACCCTTGAGATCTTTGTAACTGTGCTGTCACTGTGCCTTTTGAAACAATTAGATCTTACAGTTACTATCTATAACCTACAGCACCTATTATAACACAGACATTACACGACTGCAGCAATCTGCTCCCCAGTCTCTCACTGAATACATTTGGTAGCACTATCTAGCAGTGTAACTCACTACTGTATCTCTACTTTGCTGTTGAAAAAAATCCTGTAGGCACTTTAGCTATACATTCAACAGCAAATGCAGAACCTTTGTCAGCTATTGCTCCTTAAAATGTCACTATATTATCCAAATTGGCAGTGTCCCTCCCTGCATACCCCTGAGTTGAAGAGACAGAAGATAACTAGTTAGCTGTACAAGTATGTGCCAGTCATGTTCTGCTCCCAGGACCCCTCTGATGCTCTGCGGGGCAGTGACTTCCTAGGGGTGATGGGGATGAGAGGGGTGAGGGTTCCAGCTGCACAGAATGAGGGCCGCATCTCTGGCCCGAAAGGATATCCAATCCTCCCACATACCCTGCCCAAGTGAGAAGCTACTCAAATTGGGCAGCACAGTTCATGTAATGGTTAGATTTACTGCCTCTCAGCACTGAGGTCATGGGTGACATTCCCACTACGGCCCTAACTGTGTGGAGTTTGTATATTCTCCCTGTATGTGCATGGGTTTCCTTCGGGCAATCCGGTATCCTCCCACTATCCTAAAATATACTGGTGGGTTAGTTGGCTCCTGACAAAAATGAACCCTAGTGTATATGTATATGTGTATGTGCATGTGGTAGGGAATATAATAGACTGTAAGCTACCATGGGGCAGGGACTGATGTAAATGGCCAAACAGTCTCTGTAAGTGCTGCGGTATATGTTTGCGCTATATAATTAACTGGTAATAATAACAATCCTTCCCCCCCACTCTGAACCTGCTTCCCCCCCCCCCCCCCCATAATGGCCATCCTTTGCATACTGGTTCTTTCTGGCTCATATCGCAGTCAGAAGTCACTGCCGTAGGTTTAACCATCAAACCGCTTCCTGCCTTTCCAGGGGGTCGGGAGCGGCACCCGTTATTCGGGAGGCTCCCGACCAAATCAGGAGGGTAGGCAAGCCTGCATCATAACCACCTCCAAATCCCCAGCCTTCATCAATGTACCGATACCCAGGTTATCTGTGCAGGATTGTCTAATATTCTGTACATTGCAGTGTATGAGGAAGGTGGAAACAAGCCACACAGACATGGGGAATATGCTGGAAGAAGCCACAATCAGAGGGCTGCAAATGAAACCAATAACTCTAAAATAAACAAAAGCCTGTGAAAAACAGCAAAAAAAATCCATCTTACATTTCCCATGTCACTGCACACTAAGCTATTTAATGGACTGCACTGGATATTATGGAAATGAGATATGGCTGTCCTGCATTGCACCTATCTCCCCGTTTCTGTCCAGCAGTCTGTAAGGGAAGTAATACACTGCTACGGGTCAAGTGATGCAAAAGATGTCCATATATCTTCAGAGTAGACCCATCAAACAGATTTGCTGCTGAAAGATATTAGTGATAATAACCCCAGTGGTTTATAAACGTCAGGTTGTGTCTGAAAGGACCAGTGAAAACATATCACCTATCTGTCTCTTCATTACATTGTCATTGCTACTATATTGATAGGTACAAGGTGTGTCTTATACATTTTTTTTTCCACCACTTTCGCCAGTGGATTTTGAAAAAAAAAATGGTTTAGGTTATATAGTGTGAATATTAATGTAATGTGTAGGTGACGGGAGATAATAAATGACAGGGCTAGTTCGGGGAAGGTGGCCAATTTTTAAATTTAAATCAAGTTGCAACTGAATAATGTTGTGGCTAGTCAGGAGAGTAAGTCCAAAAGTTTTCATCTTTCAAGAAGAAAGTCTCCACCCCCTCCATAGACCATGCCCCCCACCCCCATTCAGGGCTGTTTTCAAAAAATTTCCCGGGCTGGTTTACAATCCTAATCCGCCCCTGGACACACACGCTTTCTCACTTAATATATAGATAAAGCCTTTCCCCGCTTATTAATAAATGGTGAGTAGTGAGCTGTAACTGTAGATGAGAGCAGCTGTAATTTATGAGCCATTCAGAACAAGCAGAGGTTTAGAAAGTCATGTTTTACTGTTTGTATGGCTCAGTAACATGGGGAGGACTTTTTTGATCACATTATAAGAGATTAGTTTTCGGAAACCATCTGCTTTACTTCAGGAACATGTCTGACAATCCTGCTACAAGCAGCCGTCAGGTGGATAAATAATACATTTATTAATGAAAAGGGAAATGCTTGGCAGGGATACGTCTATCTGTGCACCTGGACTAATAGGTAATTGTGATCCGCTAACCTAGGATTATCTGTGTTAAGCGAGTCAATATATTTAGAACAATACAGTTTCCATTGTTTAGAAATGGGCAACAAAACACTGTGTACAGTGGAAAATCATTCCACCTGCTTCTGTTCAAATGATGAGCTGCAAGGAAGGTGGGAGAGGCACTGCACCTCCACGGGCTGCGTCCCAGGCTGCGTTACAGGCTGATTTCTAGCAATTCTACTGACTTTAGAAACAGGTGTTTATGTTTAGTGAACTACTGCACTGCGCAATAAGCAACAATGTGCAATAGTATTTCTTACCTATACAATGTAATGCCATTGCTTGAATAAAGTAATGCATTTTGTTTTATTACAATTTAGACAACGGGATTCAATGCAAGTTCAGTTTGCTTTATCTTTGTTTAACCCATACCTTTTCTTGGGAATATACATGGCCCCCCTCCTCTTTTAATATGCCCAATATGCCCACTGGCTGTACATTTCAATTTACTCCGTTTGTCAATACTATAGGCCTGATTGTTAGTCAGATGCAAGTGCAAATGCGGACCCATCTTGCAGATACCTGCATACTGCACATGCACCGTAAAAGGAAATTGGCAGCTTTGCATGCGCCAGACCAGGCATATACGGCACATGGTTGGAGATTGCAAACAGGGCCAGCAACAGGAATCTTGGGGCCCGGTACACTGATGTCTCTGGGGCCTCCACCTCCTTACCACCACCCCCGACCTCATCAGCCCCATCACCTTCCTCAGCCCCTGTCACCTTTGTAAACTCTCATCACCATCGTCAGCCCCCATCAACCTTCCTCGGCCCCCATCAACCTTCCTCGGCCCCCATCAACCTTCCTCGGCCCCCATCAACCTTCCTCGGCCCCCATCACCATCCTCAATCACCTTCCACAGCCCCCCCATCAACCTTACTCAGCCCCCATCAAAATCCTTAATCACCTTCCACAGTCCCCATTAACTTCCTTAGCCTCCATCGCCTTCCTCAGCCCCTTCAACCTTCCTCATCCCCATCAATCACCTTCCACAGCCCCCCATCAACCTTACTCAGCCTCCATCACCATCCTTAATCAGCCCCGATCACCATCCTTAATCACCTTTCACAGCCCCATCAACCTTCCTAATCCCCCATCCCAGCCTAAATCACCTTCCACAGTCCCCATCACCTTCATCAGCCCCTATCCCCTCACCTCTGCAGCCTGCCGAGTCAGCTACTCCGTAAGTGAAAGTTGCGGGCGGCTGTACCGGACGTGCGTTGCTGGTGACATGACCTATGACGTCACGCCACCACATCACCAACTGCAAGGTCACTCCTGGCCCGGGTCACATCTGACCAACCTAGCAGATCCCAGCACTGCCCGGGCCAGGCTACAAGGGAGATGCGCAGCAGTGGGTATGGGTCCCAGCGGCGGCCGCACTGCACCGACACGATCATTGAGTCCATGGCCCCATTTTGTGTCCCTGTGGATGTAGGGGTCCCTCTGGACCTCAGGGCCCAGAACAGGTGTCCCCTTAGATGCCCCTTGTCGTCGGGCCTGATTGCAAATGCATATGCAGTGATCCATCTGTTGACAGAGCACTTTCTCAGTGAAAGGGGTGCTTCTGGGTGGTGACTGTGCGGATGCACGGCACTGATTCATCTCATAGGAGTGTCGTGGGCAAGTGCCCGTTTGTAGCGTGTGGATAGAGAAAGGGGATCTTTTGCACCTTAGCATGCAATCAGTCCAAGTGTCAATACTAATGATGGCGGCTGCGGATGTAAAAACTAGGAGGCGGGATGGATTTCCTTATGCAGATGCACTGATGTTCAGCATACTCAGATTTAGACCCTATTAGTGATATGGGGGCGATGTATCAAACCTTGGAGAGAGATAAAGTACCAAACAATCAGCTCCTAACTGTTATTTTTCAGACTGCCTGTAACATGACAGGAGCTGATTGGATGGTACTTTATCTCTTTCCACTTTTATCTCTCTCCAAGGCTTGATACATTTCCCCCATAATAAGGTACAAGTCATCATGTGCGGCTGGCTTTAGCTGCATTGACTAAAGACTATACGTGCAAGGCGAAGCTATAACGAAAGCAAAGACATAGCCATTGGGTAGTATCAATCATTAATCAGGCAAGAATAACCAAATGGTGCAATAAAGGTTGCTACATCTGTGCTTGAAATTTTCAAACTGTAGTCGCATGATTGGAGCAACTTCCACTATTCTAATAGCCAGCATATTGCTCCATACAATATACGTTTTAATTGAAAACTAATATTACCCCAGTTTGCATGTTCACTTGCAATAAAATTCTTACTTGTATATTTGTAATACTTCCACACATTGGCCGCTATTAATAAGGGGACTAGTTAGGTTACTGTTAAGTTTTCATTAGATCATCAGATAAATTCTCCTTTTAGCTGTACCCCCCCTTTTGTTTTGTAATTTCATTGTGCAAAATGTAATAAAAATTAATATTGAAAAAAAGAACATCAGATAACCTATTATCAAAAACAAAACCGGAACACTTCAGTGTATTATAAAGTCCTTAAGGCATTCTCTATTACAGCATATAGTCCTGCAGCACAACATACACGCCAGACTCTGGGGCTGCAGCCTTGGCAATATTACCTTATAATACATTTGACATTTTAAACCCTGAAAGCTGAAACATTTCTTAATGAAATGAACTGACAAGCTGTCCAGCCCCTAACAGAAACCAGGACCATGTCAATTGATGGCTGTAAACTAAATGTCTCATTCTCGGACTACATTTTGTTGTGAGATAAACACAGATATGAAATAAACTGTGCGTTAGAAAGTATTTATATAGATATTGCTATTAGACCCCAGGTAGTGTGAGCTTTGGGCCTGATTCAGAGCCGCTCGCTCTGACAGAGCGCTCGCACTGAATCAGGGCCAGGTTTTTTTTTTTTTTTATCCGCTCACATAGCTGTGGGTGACCACCCACAGCTATGGCGAGCGGCCATGATGATGGTAAAGACCATCGCCACCATCGGGCTTGCGACAAGAACCTTGTGGTAGGGTCTCATTGCCACAAGCCCCAGAGAGCTTTCGGCTCTAACAGAGCCGGAAGCTCTCCACGTTCTCATGGGAACGCCTCCATTTGGGCAGCCAGCCCCCCGGCCCGCCCACCAAACGGAGCGAGCTGTCACTCAAAATCGACAGCTCGCCCCCTTTGGTGCGAGACCCTTATCGACCGAGTGCCCGTCGCTAGCCGGGTCTCACGCGTGCGCACGACGGAGCCGGCTCCGTCGTGCGCATGCGCTGTGGGCCACCATCGACCTGTTTGCGAGCGCTCAGCGCTTGCAACCGGGTCTGAATCAGGCCCATTGTCCTCTGTGTAGTGCTCTCCTTTCAGCTTACTTTTATTTATAGGTTAAATCAAGGGTTCCCAACCACGGTCCTCAAGGCACACTATCAGTCCAGGTTTTAGGGATAGCCGTACTTGAGCACAAGTGACTTAATTAGTACCTCAGTTATTTTGATTAAACCATCTGTGTACAATCATGGATATCACTAAAACCAGGACCGTTAGTGTGCCTTGAGGACCGAGGTTGGGAATCACTGGGTTAAATTGCCTAAACATATACTCAGGATGTATTATCTCTTTATACTTAGTAATACACAAGGATGACATTGCACAGCTGCCTGGTTTGCAGAACACTAGTCTGCGACTCTTAACCTTTTCTTGGCGAAAACACAAATTAAGGCTATTAATCAGTTTCAGAACACACGGTTCAGTGTATAGGTTAAAAGAGTACCTCTTCCCTATTTAATAATAAATTTTAATTGCACAATAGATTGTTTGAGGTCCTGACTTGTACCTTAAAAGACCTCTAAACCTAAAATACAAGTACATATACTGTACATTACCCAATGCCAGGTTAGTGCAGGGTTGAACCGAACGTATGCCTGTATGTAAAGTGTATCTTCGCACTAGACATCCTCTGGAGCGAGCGTATGTAAGAATGGGCTATGCAGCATCATGCACATATCATTCGCGTCCCCACTGCAGAGACGTATCTGGGCTGTAACACAGGTAAAGGTCAGTGGGGAGGTGCCGAGGTAACTGTGGGCTATACAGCCTGGGATGGAAGCATGAATATACCTTTCCAGGCTTATCATTTGCACCAAGCATAGATGTGTACAATTCTGCATACCAATATGAAGGAGCGTATACACCCAATTTGCGTTTGGCTCTGCCTCAGGCTCTCTATTTCATTCATTATGTAGCAAATTAGTGGCTGGCTCAGCTGCAGGGTCCTTTGTGGGATTAATGACAGGAAGTCTGGAAGAAAATAACCTCCAACCCCCGATGGCCACAGCTTTGTTTTACATAACTTTAGAACTCCCAAGTTCCCAGCATAACTTTCATATGTGTTGGTGAATGTTATTAGTAGCTACTTTTTTTTTCCTGTAAAAAACTTGTATTTTAGGTTTAAGAACCCCCCTAATGACATATCATCCATAGACAGGGCTGGAGCAGTGGCATTGAGCAATAACCACGGAAAATGATTTTTAATATACTTATTTATATTAATTGAAATTGAAACATGTTCTGTAAATGCCTCTAATGCTGGGTACACACTTGAGCGGCTGATTTGGTACGCTATACACATTTACCAATCAGCCGCTCGATATGTCTGGCCAGATATCACAACTGGGCGGGTATTTACGTTTTACCGTCTAGTTGTGCGGCCAGTGTACGAGCGGTCGGTGAGTCGCCCATACACGCATGCAGATGCGCCAAAATATCTGCAAGATATATCAGCATTGGCTGTGCTGCAAGGCCGACCTGATATGTCTGTGAACGACGTTGTACAAACCCACTGATCCGGTACCGATATATAGTTTGTCGTTCAAATGAACGATAACTCGGCAGTTGTGTCCCCAACTTTAATGTCTCTTCTTTTCTTAAATTATCTTTGTCTTATTTGTTTTATAGCTTATAGAGTCTCATGCGCTGACTGAAATTCTAATTGTGGCCTCCAAGAAGTGTTCTACCATTCGGTAACTTCTTTGCCCTTGTAACAGTTATGACACTTGTCTCTATTTCAGCACCTGCACCTTTCATTCACAAGGGAGTTTGACTCAGACTCACTGAAGCACTACAGCTGGGCGGCAGATACCCTGGATAATGTCAATCTCGTTTCAAGCCCAGTGCATTCTGGGTAAGTTAAAAAGAATGTAATTTATGGATCTGTCAGGGACCATATTCTGCAGATTTCTCTGAAAATGATTGAATCACAAAGGGGGTTGGTTAAGAATCAGGAGAAGTCCAGCTAATGGGTGTAAATATTATGCTTTGAAAATAATTTTGTACTATGTATTTAGATTGTGAAGGGGTGCAGCTTAGTCCAACTCTAAAATGCAGGGTATAAATGCACCATCGCCCGTCGGACCTGCATGCAGCCCCAGCGGGCGACATCATTAGCGAGGGCCAGGGTGTGTATGCACTTGCCGATGCCACCCCTCCCGCCGGGTCCCGTCGCTAACGACGTTGTAATACATTAGACATCGTCTATTGTGTACTGGCCTTAAGATACAGCTTGTATTTGCACCACTTACAATGCAACATGGTTCACGTGGCTGCAAATTCTGCACCGGACTCTACATTAGCATCAAAGTCATTGAAAATTGGCCCTGGAATAAAAGATGCTGTGATTGATACAAGTTTATATCAATAGTTTAATTATCAGTATGTATTAAACATATTTTTCAAGAAAAAACCATTATATTCTAATTTTGGTTTATACAGTATATACTGCTTAGTCTGAACTGCTGCAATTCAAGGAACAATAGTGATAGAATGCCCCAGCATTTGTCATGGTGACGTTCATATCCTTCAGTACAGTATGTAGACCACAGCTCATATTCCAGGAGAATATGGGATACATATGATGGTTATACACAACTTGTTATATATAAATGTAAGATATAAAATACTTGATTCTGGCCAAAGAGGATGGTATTCTAAAAGTAGAAGTAAATCACTTTTGGAAGCCAATAGAAGGGACTATCTCCACAGTTTCAGCCTTAACTAGACTTTTTTTGCCCTGGGCCAAAAAAAAACATTGACGTCCTCCCTCCTCGATTTTTCAAATAGCGACATAAGACGTACATCTGAAAAAAGGGGCGTGGCCTCACAGGGAAGGGGACTGACTCATCTGATTTGTCCCTTACAATTATGAAGGGGGTACCAATCCTGTTGTACCACTGTTATACAGGTGTAACTGTCAAATATACTGTGAATCCAATGGCTGCAGTGATGATACACAATAATTATGCAGTATAACTCACCAGCTCTAGAGCGCTGGTGAAGCTGCACCTGCAGCAGAATTAGCCCATCAGAACAGTCATGCACAAGCCTGGAGCCAGCAGTGTAGATCACTGACTGAAGGTATAGAGAGAGTGCTGATTGTAGTGTATATGCAGCAAATAGTAGCAATGAGATCCGTGGATGCACTTTCCGCCAGCAGCTGAACTCACTTGTAGAAATTGTTGTGGGGCAGCTAGTTCCATGTGTTAGGTGTTTGACTGCTATGTGAGAGGTGATGAGTTCGAGTCCTGGGTATGACAGTATTTTGAAATGTGTGTTAAATAAAAGAGGATGTGACTGAAGAGCTTGGGGAGGTGGCCAGATGGATGTGGAGTCAGCCAAGGAGGAGATGGGGGCAGCCAGGAGATGCCAGGAATAAAAAAATAGAAAGCTACAAGTGAGAATGATTATAAACAGAAAATTGACAGGCCCAAACAGCGCCCCCTGCCCTGCGGTATATAATATGTTTTTTTTTTGTAATTATATCATAAACAGCATTGCAATTTTAAGGTCCAAGCCACAACAATCTGTAAAATTAGGCAGCTAATTTATTTGCTGGTAGTGAGGTGAAAAAATTGTTAATCCCAAATAGTGCTAGTCTGGTTCACTCCACTCTATTATAAAACACTGTGCAAATGAAATATTATTGCTTCTCAGAGATTATACTTTCATATTCATAATTCTCTTCGTTTTATACAACTGAACTGAAAGCAACAATCTGGGACTGTGTTTCAGCAGTTATTATAGAGGGGTTGCCTAGTGCTAGATAATGAGTGTTTTGCATAAGGCTCTTGTAGTAGCCATGATCTTAATAAAAGTGACCAGTGAAAACAGCCCAGTCCACACCGGGCCTCCGTACCGGGAAGTCTTAGACCGCCGATAGAATATCAAGGTAGCTGACCTTGACAGCAGAGAACCAAAATAAATGTCACTGTATAGATAATGACATTTCCATAAGTATTAAGGTGCTTCTTTGTCCATTGCTCGATCAAACCACAAACTTTACTATGCACTTCTGTAGCTCCTAAATAACATGCTGACGTCCAAATAACATGCAACTAGGCATCTATGTCAGTGCTTGCTCTGTAGCATTGCTCAACATACAGGTCTGCAGGGGTGGTGGGCTAGAAGGTATATAGCGACTTAGTATATGGCATCCTAGATATTTTCTTGTATTTTGTTCTATGGGAGAAAATTACATATTTGCTCCCCGTTGCCAGCAGAGGGTTTATTTAAATGTAATGTGCCATGAAAATGTATTTTGGGAGAAGGTGGGTGCTATGTATTACAATTGCAATACTATTGTTGTTTATGGAAATTTTTCAGTATAGGCGCCTATTGTAGTGCAGTGAGTCGTATCTGCACAAGCTGAAGATGGGAAAAGCTGTATTGTCGCTATTAACTCTTTCCCAGCCCTGTACAGGTTTTTGAGCTGATCAGTTTGTTGCTGGCTTTTAACTGTTTATATGATTTTTGTTCTCTATATTTTGCTTTTCTTTATTATTTTGCAGCTATTTCTCATCACTTCCACTGTATGACGCAAGGTGATAATGCTGACGTGTGGTTTTGCTTATTTGTGTTAACTATACTAACCAAGTAGTTACCTTTGTTGTAGCTAGATTTCCACTGTATTTACAATAACTGCAGGCTTACCAGCTTAATATTTCTTTGTGTGAGCGCATGAACAACCAAGTGTGGTATGCGAAGCTCACTGCTAATAAATGAATGCGTTTTAGAGTGACTTCTGGATGCACCACTGACCATTCAAATTGGCATGCCATTACAGATAAATCTATCTATAGTGCTCCAGACGCTGCCAAATGATGGCAGTAAATTAATGTGGTACACTAAATACACTGCTGGAATATTACATTAGCATGCCATTACAGCAAAGATTCTATATGAATCATTGAAAAAAATATAAACTTACCATGCATGATTTAGAAAAACAGTGCAATAATAAAAATAATATTGAAGGTTAGCATGCATTATGTTATTATTATTATTACATATTATTTATAAGGCGCCACAAGTGGTCCGCAGCCCCAGACATGCAGTAAAGGGTACACAGAACATTACATTACTTTACAATACAGTAACCAAAATATAAACAGAACACAAGTAACAATTAGCAACACAATTCTCCATACACGGTACAGCTCTGAAGGTGAAGGCTGTCATAGAAGTGCTAGAGAAGAAGGCTGTGAGACAATGGGGAGGAGAACCCTGCTCCTAGGAGCTTACAATCTAGGGGAGGGGGGAGACGGACAGATGACATGAGGCATGAGAGTGTAGAGGGGGATCTGAGTGCAGGAAGTAAGCAAGGTAGAGATGGCTGAGGCGAGAGGGACAGAGACCTTGTAACATGGTTATGTGGTGGAAGGGTATGCTTTGGTGAACAGGTGGGTTTTCAGTGCACGTTTGAAGCTCTGCAAGGTCAGGTCGAGCCTGATCGAGCGGGGGAGCTCATTCCAGTGGAGGGGGGCTGCACGGGCAAATTTTTGGATACGAGCATGAAATGTTATAAAACATATCCTTATTTTCCAGTACTTAAACATGTATTATGTGCCGTAGAGTCAGATCATCAGATTCACCTGCTCCCCATACATTTCTGGATTTAACCCATATGGAACCATATTTCCACGTGTGTGGTCAATATAGCCCAGGGCACTTACCCCAGTTACTTACTGTGTATGTCAGGCACCAGAGTCTTCTCCGCAAGTGCAGTGGTCCCTGAGTTCATCAGTCAGACAGGCCTTGCAGATGTCAGGTCAGCATGGTATTCACCACATGACCCCATGACCACATGACCATGGCCTTTCCCCTGCTTATGTCATGCACTTGTGTCAGTGCAGAGTATGTGGGGCGCAAAGGACACAAGAGACTCATGGGAGCAGCCAATCAGAACATGGACAGTCTCTCTGAAATAAAAGCGACTGGAGCTCATCATGTGATGTCTCTGCACACCCTGAAACTGCTTGAGACATGGTTGAATTGTGTGATTAGGCAGGTCTAATAGCCATTTTATTAGTATAAAACCAGTAGATTTATTGTTGTTATCCTTTAAAGGGAGCCACAATTTGTCCACAATTCCATACAAAGTGCTTACAAAAGTACAAAACAATCATAGCTACATATAAAGTTTCTACAAAAATAAAATACAGACATAAAAGTACAATATATACATGGTAGGTACTGGAAAATCATTGCTGGCTGGATCAGTACCCCAGTTGATGGGCACAGCAGATAGGTTCACTGATAGCAAAAATAATACCATCGGGGTGGAGATGATAGTCTATATAAAGAAAGGGGGAAGGAAGAAGACCCTGCTCATAAGAGCTTACAATTTATTGGGGAAGGGTTTTTATTCATGGATGACACACATGGTTGAGGCAGGGTTGGTTTGGGGATAGAAAAGTGTAGGTTAAGAGAAGAGCTGGTAGGAGTTGACAAATTAATCGGCTCTGGGAGCCCATTGGAAGCTTTGGAGGGAGGTGGAAAGTGTGATAGAGACGAGGGAGTGAGTTCCAGTCTTAAGGAACAGCATGGACAAAGTCATGGAGCTGGGAAGTGGAAGAGGTAATTAGTTGAGAGGAGATGGCGGTCATTGGCAGGCAGATTTGTGAAGTGGGATGACGTTAGTGATGTAAGAGCAGAGGATTGGGTGAGGGCTTTATAGGTTAGTGTGAAGAGGTTGAAGCTTACCTGTAGGTGAAGGTAACCCAGTGTAGAGCTTGGCAGCGAGGAGAAGCAGAGGCAGACTAGTTGGAGACAAAAATGACCCAAGCAGCAACTTTAAGAATAGATTGGAATGGAGAGAGGCAGTCCTAGGAATGACTAGATAAAAAGAAGTTGTAGTAGAGTGATGACCAGTGAGTGGATGAGGTTCTAAGTCGCATCCATGGTGAGAAAGGGTCTGATACTGCTGATGTTATGAAGTTGGAAGCAGCATGAAAGAGTGAGGGCATGAATGTGTGGTTTAAAAGAGAGGAATAAGTCAGGGGTAACTCCTTGGAAGTGGACTAATGGGAAAGAGCTGAGGGTCATGTTGTCAGCAGATAGTGAGAAGGGGGTAGGTGACAGCACTCTGGAGAGTAGAAACACTAAGTTCACTCTGAGAAATGTTAAGTTTAAGAAAGCACCAGAACAACCAGGAGGAAAGACAGCTGAAGACATAAGAAAGGAGACCGGTGTAGACGTAGATCTGAGTATCATCAGCATAGAGGTGTAGTGGAGGCTGAGAGAGCTGATTAGGAAGTAAAGAAGGGGGTCAAGAACAGAGCCTTGAGGTACACCAACTGGTAGTGGGAGAGGTGGAGTAATGGAAAGAGACAAATAGCATCCAGAAAGGTAGGAGGACAGCCAGAGAAGGCATTGCCATGCAGACCAAAGAAGTGAAGGGTTTACAGGAGGAAAGGGATGTCCACAGTGTGAAAGGCAGCAGAGAGGTTCAGTAGGATGAGTAAAGAGTAATAATCTCAAGAAGGTCATTAGTGATTTTAGTGAGGGCAGTTTCTGGGGAGAGGCAGAATGCCAGGCTGATCTGGGTCAAGAAGTTAGAGGGAAAAAAGTGGAAAAGGCTTGTACTGGATGGATATGTTCTCATCAGATGGCTGTCTTTTTTCTTTCTTTCCTCTCTTGAATTGCCTGTACTTTTTATAGGCAACTATCTCTCTTTTATATTATCCGCTCACCCCTTTGCTTTACTCTGTCCATTATATCATAAGATTTCTTACATATTCATAAAAATGTATCTTACCAGTTCCCTGAGAATTAGACCTCTCTGACACTTGAGGTACAAGGCACCCCCTGCCTCAATGCCATTACTCATTCCTAGCGAATTTATAGGCCGAATATTAGATCCACCAACATCCATAGCATGTAGGATAGGGGTACACTTTCAGCTCATATAGGACTGCGCTATTTTGTCATTATCACCTCTTTCCCCCAATCATTCACCATAAGATACCTATAGGATTCTTCTTTATCCAAGAACAAAGTTACATTTTAAGTGTCACTTATTTATTAAATATCAGATTATTTTGTTGTGTATGCCACTGTGATTCCACAAGTTCCATGTATTGAAGTTTATCGATACTCTTAGCTTCATTTATTTAATATATAGAAAGGTACTACTTTGCAAGCAATTATAGGGAAATAATACACCCGCTGAGAGCAGAAGGAGCCCTTTGTTTCTAATGGAGAAGTTACTGCCAACTAGCCGGGGTCAGACTCTCCGTGGAGTACATCACGTTTCATCTAACAGATTACTATTCTATTGTACTTCCCTCTGCCGGTTTTATACCAGTATTTTACAGCTCGCTCCACTAAATGTTATCATTCACAGTAAGGTAATATTAAAGCAGCAGTTAAACATATCGAAAATATATGATCAAGGCAGTAATCTGAACCAGCATCCATAACACACAGAATGTTATAGCGACCTAAATTTACACCAGTTAACTGCATAAATCTAAACCCGGCGGGGGTTGTGTGTTTTTGATGTAAAGCTGGGCATCCACTATACAATTTTCTGTTAGATATCTGTCCAATCTGGCTGGTTGGAATGAAAACCTGGTAATGTATGGGAGCAAATGACAGTTGATCATATGGTTTTAAAAACTGAAAAAAGGACAAAAAAAATTGTTCAAATTGGTTACATTTGTGTGTTTTAACCAATGTGTCTGAACAACCATTTTTGGCCTATTTTCCAGTGTTTGTGAGCAAATGGACGATTGTCATTTGTTCCCATACATTACCAGGTTTTCATTCCAACCAGCCAGATTGGACAGATATCTGCCAGAAAAGTGTATAGTGGATGCCCAGCTATAGTCTTAACATAACCTGTGAGAGCAGCTGTAAGCCTTTGTCTAGGGATGAGAGTGGCTGACTTAGAAAACACTGATTTCCCTACTCACCTGGTAACCTACTCCTGCACCACAAAGTCATCTATCAGCGATTGTGGGACTGCTGTATAACATTGTGGGTGATTGAGATGTTCAGGTCACAGTGATACACATGATCGTCATATACAACACTTGCATGGGTGCCATCCCAAACCTGAGATAGTTCTGCACTGCAGCTGCCTAGCTGCTAGGGTCCTGGCTGTACTATCTGAAGAGTAACAATTCAAATTATCACTATTGTGGCCCCTGCGACACACAGATTTATTTTTGCAACAAATAAAAAGGACTCTAACAATAATTATACGTAATATCTGCACAAATATAAAAACATACCGGTTGTATTTCCTGTGTGCATTTTACCATTGCATACCAGGCCTGGGGCGAGTCGGCCTCATCGAGCGTCTTATTTGCACAAATAAAACAACTAGAAGCAACAAAACTACTTAGCTAGACTGCAGTGATCAGTTTGGTGTGCAACTGTTTGCGACTGAGTCTGAATCTGCTATGATGCTGCAACTTATTCTCACAGGAAGTTCCGTTGTGCTTCATCTCCGACTTTGTACGTGTTTAAAACTAATTCCTGTACAGTCACACGTGCAGCCCAGCGTCTCTAGTACAACATCAGCGATGCGAACAAGATGCAAAATGTAAAGAAAAAGTCGCTAGGCTATACAGTTTGGTGAGGCTCAGTTGCGCCGGGCATCTCACGCCGTTTAGCGTAGTGAGTGTAGGTGTACGAGGACAACATAAAGCCCCTCAAAGAAAAGCCCAACAGCTGGAAAACTAATTCTGACCCAACAAAGCTGCATCATCCAGACTCGGGGTAAAGATCTACTAAGTAAGATTCTAAAAGCACCATCGCAAATGCTACAAATCCACAATGTGGCTCTTTCTAAAACCCCTCATATCCCTTATTCGTTACAGAAGCTGTTCCTTACCATAACCCTGTCATATCACCCCCTCCTGTTGCCTAATGTAACAGTCACAATTGGGCAGAGTTGCTTTGTACATTTCACAGTGCATAGGAAACCTGAGGAAATCACATAACCTGTGAGAGCATTCTGTCCCCTATTTAATAAACCGGTTTAAATCAAAGAAGCTTTGTATGCTATTGTGTGCCTTAGACAGTCGCTGCTTGTTTGCGTTCTCAGGAGACAACTGTTGCCAGAAGATTCTGTCCTGATTAATTGTATGATAGGGATACACTTGCTGTTGTATTTAAGAATAGGCAAAGTAAGTGTATGTTCAATTCCGTGGCCTTGCCAACTTTTATTCAGTAGGAGAACATCTATTGCCTGCTTTGTTCCCAAGGGCTTCCTGGGCTGCCCTCATGAACCTGCAATGCCTATTGTAGAGAGAGAGCTCTCAGGGATGCACCTATAATGGGGGGAAATACTACAAAGCACTAAAGTGACAATAGTATTTTTTAGTACACAATAAAATGTTTGTTGTGGTTAGGCGCACACGGTTGTTTTAGGCAGTACAATGGTGTTGTCCATAAATAAAATGCACATACGGTATTAATCAGATCTGGTCACTTGGTCCAAGCCTTTAGGGCCTGATTCAGAGTTGTACGCAGAGGGGCGGATTAGTGTGCAGAGTTGAGCACATCTACGCGACCACACCTCCCCTGTCTGTAAGCTTGTGAAAGTAGCACTCTCCGCTTGTATGTGCACCGGCCCTATCCTTGGTGCAAGAGATCCGTCTAAAGACGGCACAATCCCTATATACACACAACTCTGAGAAGCTTGCCATGCCCATGACACACTTATCCTAAGTATGTGTGCCCAGTTACACCCAATCCACCGCAATTGGAGTTATGACCATGGGGGAGATAAAGTACCAACCAATCAGCTCCTAACTGTAATATATTAAACACAGCCTGTAAAATGGCTTTTAGGAGCTGATTGGTTGGTACTTTATTTCTCTATTTTATCTCTCTCCAAGCTTTGATTCATTTCCCCCTTAATACACTATCTGCCTCCCTCATTTTTTCTGTCTTTGGATTCTTTAGATGTTGCCCTTGAAGAAAGGTAAAGAGAGGAGCTACGATTGATGCTACTACCGGACACATTTCTGGGCCAGTGTCGGACTGGGGCATGAAGTGCCCACTGGGGAATGCAGTGGTAGAGGCCCATGCTTAAGGGGAGTGGCCAGCCACCACAGACACTTGGCTAACCATTAGGCAAATCTTGGTATAGTTTCTATAGAAGGGAAATAAGCCCCCCATGTTGGTCAGTGGTCTTGCACCCTCAGGCAAGTGACCGTCTAATAGAGTATCAATCTATAAATTGAGTTCTGGAACCTGACACCTAGAAGAAAGGGGTGGGTCCGCAGGTAGTGGGGCCCACCGGGGATTTCCCCTATACCCCTATGGGCCAGTCCAACCCTGTTCTGGGCTATTATGATTTGCTGCTATAGGTCCTGATTCAGAGACAGACGGTATTTGCACAGCCGCAGGGAAGCAACTGTACAGTACTGTCCAATTACAATGCAAATGCAGCAGGAGGTGTCTGTAGGGAATAGACAGCTCCCGCATGTATCTGCGATCCGAGTGTAGCACCTGTAGACGCTGCCTCACATTACCATCGCAACCATCAATAATGCTGCGGCTATGGGGGGATCGTGAGCGACCACATAGAGACGCAGAACGGGTCCTGCACATGCGCAGACCCCCAACAATCGGAGATGTACGCAAACCTTTGGGTTTGCATACATCTCTGCATCAGGCCCATAGACACTTTTACGCTATGTCATTTGTTCTGTTGTATATACACACACAAACGAACAATGTAGCCATAGTTGGACTAATAATCAGAATGCCACCTAAACAAGTAAACATATAAATAATATATTACTGTTTGCTGCTCAGTGGTAGCTTTTTGATTGGACTTGTATATTACAACTATGTTATTTCCTCATGCCAGTGCCTGTTTGATATGGTTTATTCATATTCTCTTATTAAAGGTTAATCTTAAACCTGAAATTCTGTTTCTCCCAGGTTCCTGGTTAGCTTTATGGTGGATGCACGCGGGGGTTCCATGAGGGGGAGTCGCCATAATGGCATGCGTATCATTATCCCACCAAGGAAATGCACAGCTCCCACTCGTATTACCTGCCGTCTGGTGAAGAGGCACAAGCTAGCAATCCCTCCACCAATGGTAGAAGGGGAAGGACTGGCTAGTCGGCTGGTTGAAATGGGTCCAGCAGGGGCACAGTTTTTAGGGTAAGTTATTATAACGTCAGTCTTTGGGTGTTAATGCCATTTGTATTTGTTTTTCTTACCTGTTATAATAATACAAATGTTATGATCCTGTAATATAATATTTATTATCTGATAATAACCTAAACCTGTATATGTTTGTTCCCTAGTGACATCCAAATGTATAACCCCTTTCTGGTCAGCCATTTTGTCCGGATTCATAATTAATAACGTAATGAGCATTTTTACATTTCTAAACGTTTAACCCCAATGGTGCAGTTTTCCGTCCACCGTTTATTTTTTCCGCGCAAAATGTTCAGTTTGGCTATGAACCGATATTGCACATAGTAGAATGTTTTATTGTTGAAAATGTGAATTCTCGTGAATACAACCTCTCCAGAATATACTTCGGCATAGAAAAAAGTGATGCAATTAATGAAGCAGTTATTTATGGTACAGTAATATAGATAGCACTCGTATCTAGGCTTAGTTCATATCATGTGACTGTGTTTATGGTAAAATATACATACAAGGTAGATATTATTTTATAATGTTCATGCAAATACAGATCACTAGGAATCCATTACATCATAGAGCCATGAGGCACGGGTATCCTGACTTACCTCCACAATGATATGGTTTGAGACAGAAAACCATCCTCATATAACTTGGTGTATAAAGTGCAGTTGTCACCTAGACTTGCTGTAGACCTTTGTGGCATGACCCAATCTATATGGAAATGCAACCTCCCCATTCACTAGTACAGCAGCCACTGGAAGCACTGGCTCCAAGTGATGTGACGGACTATGGGCCTGATTCAGAGATGGGCGCAGTTAGCTTCGCTGCTGTGTCTAATTCAGCCGGAGGCGTCTATAGGAAAAAAGGCGCCTCCTGCCAGCATCTGTGAAATGAGTGCTACGTCTGGAGATGCAGCATCGGATCAATGGTTGCTTTAGCCGCAGTAATCGGCCATCTGAGTAAGCTTGCAACGGAACTGTTCAGCCGGGGTTAGGAAGACTGCAGACCCTGGTGCTCCCAGAAAACAGGGATGACATGCCCCCATTTTCAGGACCGCAGCCCAGCTCCACCAACTCACCACCCCCAAATGTATGCAGTCTGTCCAACAGGCTGTGGCTTTGGGGAACTGCGAGAGATCTTGCAGTAGAAGACCGGCACATGCGCTATACAGACCCTGCGCATGTGCCGATCTAACATTAAAGATGTACGCAAACCATTGCGAATGTCTCTGAATTAGGCACCACATTCTCTGGAATACCCTATCCAGTCTTATGTTAGTTTACAGGCTATAATGCGCAGACATAAAATTGCTTAAAAAAAACAATACAGGCAATTGTACAGGTTAATCTACTATCACTGTAAGCAGGGTTGGGACAGCACACCACCTTGCCACATACCACAATTTGGGTGAGGACACGGAAATGCTGGTCCTACTATCTCCATGCTCTCTGTGCCATAGAAGTCACAACCTATGGTGGTGATAGTAACTTCCACCACTATTGTACATTTGTTTCATTACACCACAGACATTGACTGTGGATTTATTTTACAATTGGTGCTTTGTCCTTATCTGATGTTTCCTCCAGTTCTGCGACAGGCAATAAACTGCGTGGTATGAACTAAGCCTTAACACGGACATTGCTACTATGTTCCTCTTCTACTCTGCTGCATTGCAACACCTGGTTGCTTTGTGTCTGTAATGCAAATGCTTAGACTTTGCCTTCCCCCTAGCTGTCAGAGCACAAAGTAATGCTTCTGCCAATGATGTCCATGGATGCCCCTTAGTATGCATGTAGATTTTGTTTTTATCTATTTTCCGAAGCAGGCACCAGACACCTGGTGCAGAACCCGCAATCACTGTCTGGAGTGGCCGTCCAATCCTAATATCCCCTTCTTATTTCTCTTCTTGCTGCATGGATCTTATTCAGTAAACTGCATCTTCCTACCAATTCCCCCCCTCTAAACGAGGGAGAGAGCTTGATTAGCCGAATCCTGCAGCTTGGGCCTCAAGGGACAAAATTTATTGGGTAGGATGCTGCATTATTAACACGCAAACTGAGGACACAAATTGTCTGAGGGTTTTAATTTTTTTTTTTTTTTCATTATTATTCTTTTGCCATTCTTATTTTTTTTTTATTATCACAACTTTCAGTGGATTGATGTTGTTAGAAGGAGAGTGGCTTGTCTTTATTTTTGCTGACTTCATTGTGCTTCTAGGCATGTCAAACTCACGGTGATTTATTTTAAACTTATTTTAAGTTGCTTCTTCATGACCGCTATATTATATGTTTTACATAATCATGCCGCATCAAGCACACTGCAGCTTGGAGAGACAGTATTTTTATTTTATTTTGTTCAAGAGAAGGTATTTACAGTTATCAGAAAATGTCATTAGTCCTAGCTTATTTTTATTACTATATATCTGTTCATTTACTAGTAATCTCTTATGTGGCGGTACAAACTTGGCCGATGGATTGGCCGTCTGGGTGACCCGCCGACCAACCAAACCATTTGGTTAGTATGTGCCTGTGCATACACGATTACCAATCGGCTCACTGATATGTCTGGCCAGACGACGCAGTGTTTACATCACTTTGGGGAAGACCTATTAAGCCTAGGAGAGAAAATTGAGAGAGATAAAGTACCAACCAATCAGCTTCTAACTGTGTTTGAAAAATGACAGGAGCTGACTGGTTGGTACTTTATCTGTCTCCAAGGCTTAGTACATCTCCACCTTTTAACTGCTTCCTGTGTCCAGCATAGGGGTCGGCCGGTCGTGTGTGCACACACTGGCAGATGTGAACCCTATATATGCAAGATATATTGCATCTGCTGTGCTGCACGGTCAACTCGATCTATGAACTACGTCATTCACATATATATCGTGTGTACACATGAGCCAATGGCCGGTACAATATGTCGTCCGTCAGCTGTACAAATGATATATCGTCCAGTGTGTACCCAGCATTAGGTCGATGGGAAATGGCAGGTAAGTTGTTTAAACTCTTACTAAGAGCCATGGTTTGGTGTCACAGACCTACTGTAGACACTCCTGTGATTTCTCTCACACAGTACAAAGGTTGGCAGCTGAATTATAGTTATTCATTACTTCTCGTTTCCCATTTGTAATTGTGCTTAAAGTTCTGTAGTTCTCTGAACAATAACAAATGTTGTTCTCTTAACTGGATTTGGTGTGTTAGGCACTTGTACACTGGCTTGTTCTTTTTATTATTTTTGTTGTTGTTAATAATATATTGTTATTACAGTTTAACCTACAGACAAGGGCGAATCTATAATGGGGGCAGTGTGTGTGGTGCCCACGGATCCCTGGGTCCTGGGGGGCATACATTGCACATGCTGCACCCATTTATTCAATACTTACCTCTCTGGAGTCCCGCGTCGGTACAATTTGCTGGGAAAATGGCCACTGCACCCATTTTCCTGGTGTTTTGTGCATGCGCAGTAGGGAATTCGCAGAGAGAATGGCTGCCGCACCATTTCACCGGTGACCTGCACATGCGCAGTAGGCTCTGGCGCATACTGGCGCACAGAGTCTATTGCTGCGCCCAGTTCACTGCCGGCCACCACGCCCCTGCCTACAGCAGACCCTCCAACATAACCCCTTCTAGACAGTGCAAAATGTTCTGTTGTTACACTTCCAACTTCATTTGCTGCAGTTATTTGTGTGTAACTATTTAACTAACGATGCAATTTAGAAAGTTATTATAATTTTCATTAAAGTGTTATTGTAAGTCACCATTGTCTTCTGCAGCACTGAGCAGTGGAGAAAATAGAGCATAAATACAATAGAGACATGCAAGGTAGGCACATGAGGTGCAAACAGTCACACAAAGGGTATGGAGGGCCCTACTACAATCTACTGATAAAAGAACACATCTGAGATAAAAAGGATTATGATGTAAAAGTCAGATTTGTGACCAGGACTTTGCTAGTTGCATGGAAAATTTTACACTGTATTTGTAAGTTTGCATTCAGTTCAATTTATAGTCTATAAAGTGTATCTGTGATGTTGTTGGAATAGGAGAACTAGCATTGCAACGTTAGTAAATAGCGGTTGAAGTTCATATATTGTAATTGTGTTTCACAAAGGTGCCTGTAATCAGTGATCAGTCACACAGTAGAAATGTACTGCAACATCTATTTGCCTATGATGCATAGTTTAAATCAGTGGTTCTCAATGCCAGTCCTTATGTACCTCAGGTCATGTTTTGTGGATATCTTGAATCATGCACATGTCTATTTTCCTGGGTCAGTATTACCTGCTTCCATAGACAGAAATAATGAAAACATGACCTGTTGGGAAAACCTGAGGGTTGAGGTTGAGAGCCACTAGTTTAAATAATTACCATTTTATATGTTTTTTCCATAGTACAGCTACTTTATTCTGAATGTCCTTGTAGTGACTTAACTAGGGTATTTTGAGCCCAGGGCAAGTAAAAAAAATAACGAGCCCCCCTCCCCTCCCTCAAAGTATGTTCGCGCGCTGAAAAAGTGGCCGTGGTCACATGCCACAAGGGGCGTGGCCACCGAAAATGGGGGCGTGTCAACATGACACCACCTTTTCTCGCCACTCTGGGAATATTCCTTTCGATTCCATATGCATCTTAATGCCCCCAGTAGCAGTGCCCACAGTAGTAGCCCTCCCTAGGCAGTACCCCCAGTAGTGCCCCTTATATAGTGCTCCCAGTAGTGCCCCTTATATAGTGCCCCCCATGCAGTGCCAATGTCCCTTACATGTATAGGACACACTCAAAAACATAAATCACGCACAACACTTGCCTGAATCCCCGCTCATGCCGCGCCCGCCGCTGCCTGCTCCTCCGTCCTCCCGGCATGCTCTGCACTATGGGAGAGACGTCATGATGTCTCTCCCATCACCCACTGCGGGAGCCGGAAGGTGGAGCTCATGAGTGAACTCCAGCCCGTCTCCGGCAGTGGGTGCAGCAGCCAATGAGAGTCTGTCTGACTCTGGCTGCCAAAACAAAAACACTGCCGCTGGGTAGTGAGAGTGTACTACCTGGTGCTGGCTGCGGTGTTTGCTGTGTAGTGCGGACCACACTCACTGCGGTCCGCACTACAATGGCCAATGGCGGCCGGCGGCGTTGCACCTCCGGTCCGATGGTGCCCAGGGCATGTACCCTGCGCTACCCCACCTAGATACACCACTGGTATGAAGTCTAAATAAGGGAAAACAACAATAGTGTTCAATGAATAGCCTTTCCTAGTAATGTTTTTACAATATTTAGATGGCTGATCTACAATATAGAGAGTATTCTAGTGATCCATATAAAAAAACAGGGTAGTTTAGTACAGTAGAAAGTATTTTATGGATCTCTCTACAATACAGAAAGCATTATTGTGTACAGCATATAGTACATCGAGCACTGATTGATGCACTTTACTGAGAGCATTCTAGTGACATCACCATAACAAGAGCATTCTAGTGACCAATATGTATAATACATAGGACATTATTTCTGGTGAACATTATACAATACAGATAACATTCTAATGACCTCTATACAATACAGAACACTTTATATATACACTTTTTATATACATAATTATATATATATATATATATATATATATATATATATATATATTGCTGATTGTCATTTGCTCCTATACATTACCAGATTTTCATTCCAACCAACCACCTAGTTGGATGAAAGTTGGTCTAGTGTGTGTCCTGCTCTACACTTACTGGGGTGTGAACATTATGCATTGAAAATGTTACACTATACTATATATTTTCCTTTTTTTTTTAAATAAAATACCATTATGATGGAGACATCTTTTTAATCATAATCATAAAAAATAATATTAATGTTAAATAATTATTGGATACAGGCTACATTCCGTTATGTTTAGGTTTCTCAGTATAGTAAAGCTTTGAGGAAAAAATTGTACTACAGTCATGGCCAAAATGACAATGAAAATGACTTGAAAATGACACAAGTATTGGTCTTTACAAAGTCTGCTGCTTCAGTTTTTATTATGGGAATTTGCATATACTCCAGAATGTCAAGAAGAGTGATCAGATGAATTGCAATTAATTGCAAAGTCCCTCTTTGCCATGACAATGTTTGCACCTAAATCAACCATTTATCGGATCATCAAGAACTTCAAGGAGAGAGGTTCAATAGTTGTGAAGAAGGCTTTAGGGCGCCCCCAAAAAGTCCACCAAGCACCAGGACCATCTCCTAAAGTTGATTCAGCTGTGGAATCGGGGCACCACCAGTGCAGAGCTTGCTCAGGAATGGCAGCAGGCAGGTGTGAGTGAATCTTCACGCACAGTGAGGTGAAGACTTTTGGAGGATGGCCTGGTTGTCAAGGGCAGCAAAAAAGCCACTTCTCTCCAGGAGAAACTTCAGGGACAGACTGAGAGTCTGTAAAATGTACAGGTATTGTTTGGGGCATCTGGGAAAACTCTTGTCTGGAGAGAAGGAAAGGTGAGCGCTACCATCAGTCCTGTGTCATGCCAACAGTGAAGCATCCTGAGACCATTCATGTGTGGGGTTGTTTCTCAGCAAAGGGAGTGGGCTCACTCACAATTTTACCTAAGAACACAGCCATGAATAAAGAATGTTACCAAAACATCCTCCAAGAGCAACTGCTCTCAACCATCTAAGAACAGTTTGGTGACGAACAATGCCTTTTCCAGCATGATGGAGCACCTTGACATAAGGCAAATGTGATAACTAAGTGGCTCGGGGAGCAAAACGTCAAAATTTTGGGTTAATGGCCAGGAAACTCCCCAGACCTTAATCCCATTGAGAACTTGCGGTCAATCCTCAAGAGGCGGGTGGACAAACAAAAACCCACAAATTCTGACAAACTACAAGCATTGATTAGGCAAGAATGGGCAGCCATCAGTCAGTATGTGGCCCAGAAGTTGATTGACAGCATGCCAGGGGGAATTGCAGAGGTCTTGAAAAAGAAGGGTCAACACTGCAAATACTGACTCTTTGCATAAACTTAATGTAATAGTCAATAAAAGCCTTTGACACTTATGAAATGCTTGTAATTTTACTTCAGTATACCATACAAAAGGTCTAAAAACACTGAAGCAGCAAACTTTGTGAAAACCAATACTTGTGTCATTCTCAAAACTTTTGACCATGGCTGTACTTGCAATCTTTAAAAACTGTGGGGTATATTTACTAAAGGTAGATTTTTAATTGATTTTGAACGATTTTAAAATCGATCAAAATCAAACAACATCAATGTTGTGATTCTGGAGCTAGATTACACATTTACTTATATTTAAAAAAAAACAAAAAAAAATTTCTGTTAGTAAATGTGTGTCAGCCCCAAAAACAGAACATCAATGTTGATCGATTTTAAATCAAACAAAATTGATTAGATTCAACCTTTAGTAAATATACCCCTGTAACTTAATGCTGAATATAAAAGGTTCAAACCACTTTTCTTTAAATTAAAAAGTCATGTGTGTTCAAACTAGATTGTTTTGCACTCTGTGTTGGTCTCAACAAAAGAGCACAAAGATTTCTACATATGCTGAATGCTTTGGAGATTCCGTTGCATAGTAATTTATATTATGAACGTACTGAGCAAATATATATATATTTGAAAAAAAAATAATTAAAATGATAAATGACTGTGAAATACCTTCTCTCCGAACAGTCTCGTTCTGCATCATGCACAATTTTTATGTGGTCTCTGACGATAAGCAGACAGTATCTGACCTATTAACCTGCAAAGATTGTATTGCCATTGCCCTGTCTTCATTTCTTTGGCTGATGAAGTATGTTGAGTCTAATGTGCTTGTATGTCTAAAGGATTTTAATGTCAAGATTCCATGTGAGATTTACTGTAAACAGCCTAATTATTTTAGCTCTGAATAGGAAATGAATAATCCTGAGTTCACAGATGTGGTCCATACAGTGATATATTTTCTTTTTCTAAAAAAACCTGTTCTTTCGGACCTGACAATTGTCAAAATAAAGATGTTGTTTTGCTCCAATACATTTTATTGCAACACAAAACTCAAAGCTTGAATGACATCTGTACAACCTCTGTAGGAAAATATGGATACTGTCTATTAACAACACAAGAAAGCTGCACAATCCGATTCACAAACTGACAATGGTAACAAGTGGTAACAAATTTGAACTAAACAGTTTACACAACTTTTGGACAAGCAATCAGTGAATAAGTATTAAAATAGTTTCAATCTGTGGAGGCTGAATTGTGTTTCTCATTTACAAACAACATGTGGAACTTGGAATTGTCCGTTCTAATGCTTAAAACAGACTTGACCACTTTTATTATTGATGGATGCTGCAGCTTTCTTCTTCTTTTTTTTCTTTCCTGTGGTAGATTTGGTGTCACAAAAATCAGACTACAATAGAAGGTGATAATTTTTTGTTTCTAAAAGCAGCTGTTTTGTTTTCGTGCAGACCTGTGATAGTAGAAATCCCCCATTTTGGATCAATGAGAAGTAAGGAGAGGGAATTTATTGTGCTGAGAAGTGAGAATGGGGAGTCTTGGAAAGAGCACCAATATGACTGCAAGCTGGAAGAGCTGAATGAATTACTGAACGGCATGGATGAAGGTATTATTTTATTTATCTGGGCCACAGTGTCAGGGGCGTAGCAAGACCTATGGAGGCCCCATAGCAACATTTCCACAGGGTCCCCTTTGTGCAGATTATTTGGCAGTTTATCCATTTTGATAGTGCAAATATTAGATCATTTACAATCTGCTTACTTAGCTGACACGAAGCATTAAATGAATGGTGATTAGCATATAGTAAGTATTATAAACGAAAAAATACATTTTCTACAAAATTATATAGTCTCCCTAATCCTAAATGTTATAACGTGGTTAATAAGAAGGCTATAATAAATAATACATTAGATAGTAAGGAGAGACGTAGGCAGAGCAGGCTGGACCTGTGACAGCAGGTACCCTGCAGCAGCACTCAGAGGTGGCCTGAGCCCTGTTGCAGCCCCTTTCTCTGTACCTACTGTCTGAGATGTGCTGCAAAATTGGACAGGTGTGTAGGCATATATTGGGTGTTGAAACTGCATCCAGGTCTCTAGTAGTATTGTGTCAACAGTCTGGTCTGGAGTGTGTACCCATCTTAAGTCATGCAGCGTCATATCAGATGAATGATTTGCTTTATCCATTGTTTCTAAATTAACAACTGCAAATAAAATGGAGGGAGGTGTCTGAAGGGATAAGGGTGACAGGGCAAAATTTGTATTATAGTCCTTACCTGAAGATGTTATTTAGATTCTTTTTCTGAAGATGTTGCTGTTCAGGGCCTTATTGGAAGATGTAATCCAAAATCCATATCAGTAGTCGCTATCCAAAGTCGCCTAAATAAAGCAGGAACTACTCAGAGAGTAACAATGTAGGACTGAATGTTACCACAAAATGGCTGCCAGTAGCTGGGAATGCTTTATATAGGGCTGTGACCTGCATTGTGACATCACAGTGCATGCAGGCAGCAGCTAGAGATGGCTGTAGCTTAGATCAGCTCTGGGCCCAGATGCCCTGCAGCAGCACTCTAGTGAGAATAGATAAGCTTGAGCTCATTAGGGTAGTGTGACTCTGTTCAGGGAGTGTGCCAGGCCCCAGAGTCGGCCTGGGCCCCTTAGCAGCCGCACGCTCTGCAACTACTATAGGTGCAGAGCCCTCTAAACACCATCAGCTACTTTCCATCTAATAACTCAAACCACACTCATTTTACTCTGTATTATCTGGTGCTGCTGGCTTTATATTGTATACACTACTTCATCATCATTTGGATTATCCTTCCATCTTTTATTCCCTGTTGCTAGTCTTTTGAGCGACCTTATCAGTCCTTTATGGAGGAAATTACTTAAGTGGCTACAACAAAAAATACAAATGTCTATTGTGTGTGTAGGGGGGGAAGGGGGAACCTGAACACTGGTAAGGGGGAACCTTAACACTGGTACTAACACTGAGTATAAGTGAAGAGTAAGGAAATCCACATAGGAGGACAATCTTACTAATAATGATAGGTGGAGGTGCACCCATGAGAATGAGTGGAGTCAGAATATTGGTTAAAACCAGAACTTTCTTGTTGGGACGCACACCCTATATAATTAAATAAAACACAACATTTATTGATATGTATTAAAATGTGACATGGTATTCTAGGCACACAACATACAAAATATAACATCAAACTAAAAGCAAACAAGCAAATTATATATGATGGCAAATATGATGTGTGGTTATCTGAGCAAATAAATAACTGTAATTAGATCAAGATGTTTATATTGCCTGATATATTCTGGTTTGTTGGTGCCAGAGAAACAACACCATCAGCTAGGGAAGCAGTCGTGAAGGTGGTGGTCGCAATGCCGACCGCCGGCTTCCCGACTGTCTAATCCCGGCAAGGTACACATGACAGGCATCAAAATCCCGATGCCTGTCATTGGACCTACGTTGGGAACCCGACACCCGGCTTACCAATCGAAGGTAAGCCGGGCACGGAGAGCCGCAGGGGGGGAGGGTTGGTTTAGGGGCTCCCGGGGGGAAACTTAGGGTTAGGCACCCCCCGGGAGGTTAGGGTTTATCTAAGGGAAGGGGGGGTTAGGGTTAGGCACCCCCCCGGGAGACTTAGGGTTAGGCTGCGGTGAGGGGGGGGTTAGGTTTAGGCACTTAGAGGGGGGTTAGGGTTAGGCACTTGGGGGGAAACTTAGGGTTAGGCACCCCTCGGGAGGTCAGGGTTAGGCTAGGGGAAGGGGGGGGTTAGGGTTAGGTACTTGGGGGGGAGGTTAGGGTTAGGCACCCCTAAGGGAGGGTTAGAGGGGAATTAGGTTAGTTGTACTCACCTTAATAGACGATCAGGATATCCTCCTCTGTCGGGCTGCGGCTGTCGGGATTAGAACCATGCGGCCGGCGGTAAATCATAATGATTCCATCATGGTCTGATAGGGCGAAAATAATAGGTACATAATAAAGGGATAATACCCTATGTGGCTCAATCCGGCATATACCACATCATTTGCCAGCCACTAAACATAAAGATATAATACAGACCAAAGGGGGTCATAAAACAGGTCAGCGTTTATCCCAAAATTATGGTATGGGACATAGGACCTGATTCAGACCCGCTCGCAAGCAGGTCGATAGTGCCCTAGTGCGCATGCGCACGACGGAGGGAGCTCCGTCGTGCGCATGCGCGAGACCCGAATAACGACGGATCTGATAGAGCTAAAATCACTCCAGGGCTTGCGGTCACTGAGACCCTACCGCAGGGTCTCGATGCAAGCCCGATGGTCGTGATGGTCTTGACCATCGCGACCATCATCATGGACGCTCGCATAAGCGGTGGGTGGTAACACACAGCTATGCGAGCGTCCCAAAGGACGCTTTGGAAAAAAAAAAAAAAACAGGCCCTGATTCAGAACGAGCGCTCGTTCAGAGCGTCCAGCTCTGAATCAAGCCCATAGTGCATAAGATGTTTTGACACTAAGTTATACTAATATATCTATACAGGTAATGTATACTGTACATACAGTGTATACTTGGAACACCAGTAAAAGGGCATGTTTTACTACTCGATGCTCTTTTTGGCTATATGACTTTGGGAGGTGCACATTACGTGATGTTGTAGTACTACAAAGTCAACCTATGTTATGGCTGTGTAATGCTACATTTGCACTTTACTATTAATGCTTAATTAGCACCTGTGTAATTCATATTTGTGCTTTTTATACCTTAATTCTGATAAAGTGATGTTTTCTGAAAATAAGATTTAGACCATAGTGAGTGAATCATGGAAAAGAAAATTGTTTCTCCAATTGAATTAGCGACATCAAATACAGATTTCTAGTTCTGCTAGCTTTTTGATATACAGCATTAATTTTCATTAAAAGTACAATCCTTTAACTTCTTAGCTCATAACTTATAGATAATGGACTTTTCATGTGGCTATTCAAGATGGGTGTCTCGATCACACTGTTACTATTCATAGGCTTATGGTATGTTAAGTAGTATTAAACGATAACAGAAATGTACCAGGATCGATACAACTGCTTGACGTAATATCATACCGATTAATGATCCATGTATTTCTAAATGGTCTTATTATATATAGATTCTGCAAATGGTATGTGCACAACGTGATATGTTCTATCAATAATCAATAAAATACTTGCTCATACACAGAATTCCACAGTAAAATGTTTCCCCATTCATGCCTGTAATTATTTGTAATAGTTTTGCACTTATGTTAAACTAAAAAGATAGTTTTTTTTAGGCTTTAATTATTGCCACTATCTTATTTTTCACTATGTTACATTATTTTATTTTTGTCAATGTAACATTAGCCTTGCAAGATAACCTCATAGACGGCAGTTCTGCTGCCATCTTCTGTACAGTTACTGTATGTTTATTGTATTTGTGTTTTCAAAGGGATAATGAACCTAAAGGTTAATCCATTAATGAAAAGGCATTTTTTAAGATTCCCATGAATCACCAGGATGTTTACTGTGTCCGGAACCATTTTTAGGTTGTGGGCTATTCTGTCCTATATATATATTTATCTAAGATATAATTGTAACACAATAGTAAGAATTATAATTAGTATACCCTGATATCATACGGCAAAGGTACACAAAGTATTAACATGTTTTAAATCCCCAATCATTATTACTGCTGTATGGGGCATATTTAATTGGCCACAAGATTTTTGATGCAAAGCTTAACGCATTTATTGCAACCAATTTCCCTCCCAAAAAAAATTGGGCACGCTAATTTTTAGTTTAAAAAAATATATTTTTTTATTAAAATGAGGAAATCACCCCATACCATAAAAAATGTCAAATAAATATTGGATAACAGTATATACAGTTTGTCTATTACTGTCCCAAAGAAAAAAAATTAGCACTTTTGAAATGATTCAAATGGCTGATTTGTGCATTTTTTAATAGCAGTGAAAAAATTATAGACAGCAATTATTTTTCGTTAAAATAAATGCTGTAGTTAATTGTATGGTGCATAAAAAATTCAAACAAGTTGATTTTAGAGTCATTTTCTGGCACCGTGGGAAAACAAATATTTAACGTGGCCAATTGAATATACCCCTTCTAAAGATAAATTACATTTTGGTTCTCTCCTGTTTTTTAGTATTTGACAAACCCTTACAAATCTCTTTTTAAAGACACTAAACATTACAAAACTCTCAAGGAAGTGAAAGAGGAGTCATTTCTTCTTCAGGCAATTTACCAACAGGGTTACCGTAGAAATAACTGTTCCATTAGCCTGGTATGGGGACCGTGATGGGTGAGCAGCTCATGGAATGGAAATTGTATCCGGTCGACAGTCAGAATGTAGACACCAGAATTTCGTCATGATCATGGTTGACAGTCACTATGTAGACAGGGATTTAGGTTGACGTGGTTAAAATGTAGGCACGTTTAGAATGTCGACATT
This sequence comes from Taudactylus pleione, assembly GCA_031769625.1. Classification (NCBI taxonomy): domain Eukaryota; kingdom Metazoa; phylum Chordata; class Amphibia; order Anura; family Myobatrachidae; genus Taudactylus; species Taudactylus pleione. The sequence continues at coordinate 2,183,044 of JAUIMM010000517.1, read as the reverse complement.
TAACATGTCAACACTGAAATGTTGACAGTTTTTTTTGTTGATATTAGGGTTAGACTAAAATTAGAAACAAACCATATGTCGACATTTTGGTGTCGACATTCTAAACGGGTCAACATTTTAACCATATTGACCTTAATACATGTCTACATGTGGATACATGTCAGCCTAATTATTATGTCGACATTCAGAACCTGTAAGCATACTGACTGTTGACCTTCTGAATGTTGACAATTCATACCACAGCATATTGTGTATAAGGATTGAAGATCTCTAAGGCTGGGTACACACCTGAAAGATATCAGCCCGATTTGTCCAATTTGGCTAAATCGGAACGACAAATCGGGCATATCGTGCAGTATGTATGCCCGATTTACACACTCCCGTGGTTGCATGCGGTATCGTGTGATTGGCCATGCGATGTCCAGGGTGAAGGCAAATCGACCTGAACATCGCCACGATTGTTGGTCGTTTAGGTGTGTACCCAGCCTTAAAGCAACTCATCTATAAAAATATATGTTCTAGTAATATCATACACTTATGAGATACCTGCTGACTGATTATTCCCACAGAAATGAATTATACCCAGCTAATGATTACTTGGTGATAAATACAATAACTATAAATATTTCTCTCCTTTTCGCTTAAGAACTAGACAGTGCAGAAGAACTGGAGAAAAAGAGAATATGTAGAATTGTTACAAAGGACTTCCCACAGTATTTTGCTGTTGTGTCTCGGATAAAGCAAGAGAGTAACCAGATTGGACCTGAAGGAGGTATTCTGAAGAGTACAGCAGTCCCACGTGTTCAGGCATCCTTCCCAGAGGGGGCTCTGACTAAAAGAATTCGAGTAGGGCTACAGGTAATTGGATAATGAGTGGGAGTGTATGTGTCCACTCATACCGTAGGCCACCAAGACTAAATGTGGACCCTGATGCTAGAGAGTGGGTATGGCCAAGCGTGGGGATGTATCTACACCCTGCTCGGAAAACATGAGGCCCTGGGAAGATTTTTTTTGCTCCACCACCCTTATTGCTTCGAGCCACACAGACCAGCACTTTAATCTGTAACACTCTTACCCCCCCTCCTCTTAGAGCCCTGGCTCGTACTACAGGGAGCAACATGGGGCTTCTAAGGAAAATGTGCCCAAACAGGAGACATTTTTGTTGTTGTGTGTGTGTTTAAATAGTATTGAGCAAAATGATAACACCCAACTGTCCTGGTTTTACTCCTAACTCGCCATCCCTCTATCCTTCCAAATTCCCTTCTTTGTGTCAGAATCTGGAACAGTGCTTGTATGTATGAAATATATTAGAGTCCCTCTAACTCCTTGAACAATTGTGGATCTACGTAAAATAATATGGGAGAGGTTTAAACTCCCCAAACCCTCCCTTCTGTTTTATTATATCCCTCCGCCCGTTCTCTTATCTTTATCCCTTTACATAAATTTGAATTCTAAAAATGAATGATTTAAAAATGGTGCAGTTAAGTCAAACTCTGTACAAGCCACCGTAATAAGGGATGGATTTGCCACAACCGCTGCTAGGTAAATGGGGCGATGTTGCGCTTGCGATATGCACGCCGATGCCGTCAACAGCATCACGTATAATTGATTTGTTCTCTATGAATGGGAGTAGATTTGAACTGTCGGGATGTATGGGTATTGGCTGGCAGACGACCTCTTCCTTTTGTGCTAGAACTAATTTCACTTTGGTTTTAACTAGGAAACGTCAATAAAAATTATAACAATAAAACCTTTAAATAGAACTGCGCTACTTTGCATTTCAAATGAATTCTGCAATTGTGTTAAATACAATTTTCTTAATGCTAATCTATGTATCGATTACAATGGAGGAAATAATGTTTTTTTGGTAAAAAGCAGTTGTCAACCAAGTAATTTTGTTTTTCATATTAAAACCACTTCCCCTGCGGTTTGGGAAGACGCACTCATCCTACCAGAGCCGATTTTGACGGCAAGAGAATGTGCACAATAATTACAGTCCCACTTGTTCAATCACAAAAAGAATCCTTTGTCCCGATTCTATTGTAATTTAATGCTGAAACCTGAACATGTGGCAGAACAAAATGTTGTTTTCCAGCTAATGTTATATTTGTTCTGCTTGACCGCAAATTCACCTGCTCAGGTCAGCAACTAAGTATTTTCCAAATCAATTAAGTACAAACGATATTTGAGTTAATGGAAAAATTTGAAACACTAGCTGTTTTATTGTTGATTCTTTAATAGATGCTGGGTGGTTATAATTCATTATTCAAAACATTAATAACTTACAGGCGCAACCAGTACCGGATGAACTGGTCAAAAAAGTCATTGGAAACCGAGCAACGTTCAGTCCCATCGTCACTGTGGAACCCAGAAGACGGAAATTCCACAAGCCAATAACGATGACCATTCCAGTGCCGCCCCCGTCAGGTGAAGGTGTTAGTAACGGTTATAAAGGGGACACCACCCCCAGCCTGAGGCTGCTGTGCAGTATTACAGGTGAGCATAAACCTAAAGAACATTGAATCCCTCTATCTCTTTGACTAACACGGCTAGTATGTTACACTAACCTACTCTGCGTGATTACTGATTTGTTTTTATTTATTTTTTAAATGCTAGCGGTCGGGGCTTGAGTATTCATGTAGTGCCTGGTGTGCGCGCCTTCAGGTTTGTTATATAACAGTGACAAGTGCAAGTCCCTCATACTGAGGATATAATGTCACCCTGAGCAGGGCTGCCAAGAGCCGGCCTGGGTGAAGGGGGCGTAGCCTAATAGCGGGAGGCGTGACCACTCCCTCTTAAGACAAAACAGAACAAAATAATGTTGCTGCGTGCTGGGGAGGGGGGCGCAAACAGTATGATTGCTCCCACCCACAGGCAGAGGAGACTGCAGTAGCAAGCAGTCTCCCTTTGCAGCCCAGAACACAGCAGCATGTGCTGGGCTGCTCAGCTGACAGGGAGAAGGAGGGGGGGGTGGCATCGGACCCAGGCCCCTACAGCAAGCCCGGGTAATTAGTACCCGCTCTCCGGCACCCCTGAGCTGCTATATTATGGGGTCTATGTACTAAGCCTTGGAGAGAGAGAAAGAGTGGAGAGCTAAAGTACCAACCAATCAGCTGATTGATTGGTACTTTATCTCCATCCACTTTATCTCTCTCCTAGACTTAGTACATAGACCCCTATATTTCTAAAGCTTATAGCTTTGAAACAGCTACAAAGGATAAAAAGAGATACATTTATGAAAACTGGAACAGGAAAAATAAGGTGGGGCCCAGGGGCAGACTGGGAATTTAAACGGCTCTGAAAACTATTAAAAAGTGGCCAAAAGTTGTAGGTAGGACCAAACTGGTAGGTGGGTCAATTAATGTGCCAACGCATGTGTATGCCACAGAAAGGGTTATGACTACTGCCTAAGGCACTGTTAAGCCACCCTTTAACCCCCTCCCTACAAACGCAATGACACCTCCAGGAGCATATTCACGTGCAAGGGTACATATTTCCCGGCGGAAGCAGTCAGGGCAAAGTCTTCACTGCGTAGGACTGTCCCTCCAGAATCTATTGGCAGAACAGTGACTGAGATTGAGCTGCTGCTGCTGCTGTTGTGTTTTATGCTCAGTCGCTGCTTGTCTGGATCCTGTAATGTTGGAGCTCTGTTTGGAAAATTGATAGGTACATGAAATATGGAAAGCTGAGAATCATCTATAGACCTCCCTTAAACCAACCAGCCCTGACATTAAATAGTATTCACATTTACAACAGCAGCTAACTAAATATGATAATACATAGTGTAACTTTGTCTATATCTATTGTTTTGTTGATTTTGGTAGTCCTCATTATGCTAGTCCACTTTTTTCACTCGGTCCTCAGGACCCCAAACAGTTTGTTTTAATGGTCACCTGTGGATATTTAAAATGTGACAGTGTATAATACACCTGTGCACCTGCTGGGTGGCCTGGAAAATGTGAGGGGAAACCCTGTGCTAGCCACATTCACTAAAATCCAGTATGTGAGCGCTCAGGCCACAAGCCGTTTACACACATCCAGACAGATGGCAAATATACAAGTTAGCCTTTAATTTAAAGAGATTTTAATAGTAGGATGGGATCACATTGTATGATGGTTGGTCGGTCAGTTTTAGTGGTGGAACAAACATAATCTTAGTTTGGAGTTAGTTTTGCTGACAGTCTGATGGCAATATTCAGTGTTTAAATAGTAAAAGAAATACCAAAAGTTTACGTATTCTGCATAACTGGGAAATGTGTATAGATTGTATGTTTCAAAATATAGAATGATGGCTATTTTTTCCCCTGTTCATATAAAATAAATTATATTTATTCCAGTATGATTACATATACATTATCCTAGGACCCATATATAACTACATTATGAAAAATGATGTTGTTGTGACTGATGCAAACCATGACTGTGAACAGTTTAATGGCTTTATGTTAATGTGAATAGGTACAAGGTAAAATCATGTATACGTACACAGTACTAGGCCGTGGAGTGTGTACACTGTATAGTGTCCTCTTTGATAACTGGTCATATTTATGTTGGCTGTCTCTTAACAGGTGGGACGTCACCGGCTCAGTGGGAGGATATTACAGGAACAACTCCTTTAACATTTGTCAGTGACTGTGTCTCTTTTACAACCAATGTGTCTGCCAGGTAAGTGTTACTGTATGCTACTCCTGTGTTATGGCTGACATTTCTCTATAAATAGCTGATACCTAGTATATTGTCTCCTCAAAATACCCGCTAACGATAGCAATATATATACTAACTGTTGCCTGCAGCTTCACTCCCGATGCAGTCGCTTCTGCCAACATTTTTTATACTTGAGGTATTCTAGTTAAATTGCTTTGTATAGGGGCCCTGTCGTGGGAGTGGCCCACGTGACCAGCAGCGCAGTATAGACTGGTGGCATCAGCACTTTCACCCACCACTCACGCCAACGTCACTGTTTGCCCTGTGCACAGACTGCTATGTAGCCTATCCTATTCACCCACCACTCACACCGATGTCACTGTGTGCTCTGTGTACAGACTGCTATGTAGCCTATCCTATTCATCCACCACTCACACTAATGTCACTGTGTGCCCTGTGCACAGACTGTTATGTAGCCTCTCCTATTCACCCACCACTCACACCAATGTCACTGTGTGCCCTGTGCACAGACTGCTATGTAGCCTATCCTATTCATCCACCTCTCACACTAATGTCACTGTGTGCTCTGTGTACAGACTGCTATGTAGCCTATCCTATTCACCCACCACTCACACCAATGTCACTGTGTGCCCTGTGCACAGACTGCTATGTAGCCTATCCTATTCATCCACCTCTCACACTAATGTCACTGTGTGCTCTGTGTACAGACTGCTATGTAGCCTATACTATTCACCCACCACTCACACCAATGTCACTGTGTGCTCTGTGCACAGACTGCTATGTAGCCTATCCTATTCATCCACCTCTCACACTAATGTCACTGTGTGCTCTGTGTACAGACTGCTATGTAGCCTATCCTATTCACCCACCACTCACACCAATGTCACTGTGTGCTCTGTGCACAGACTGCTATGTAGCCTATCCTATTCACCCACCACTCACACCAATGTCACTGTGTGCCCTGTGTACAGACTGCTATGTAGCCTATCCTATTAACCCACCACTCACACCAATGTCACTGTGTGCCCTGTGCACAGACTGTTATGTAGCCTATCCTATTCATCCACCTCTCACACTAATGTCACTGTGTGCTCTGTGTACAGACTGCTATGTAGCCTATCCTATTCACCCACCACTCACACTAATGTCACTGTGTGCCCTGTGTACAGACTGCTATGTAACCTATCCTATTCACCCACCACTCACACCAATGTCACTGTGTGCTCTGTGTACAGACTGCTATGTAGCCTCTCCTATTCACCCACCACTCACACCAATGTCACTGTGTGCCCTGTGCACAGACTGCTATGTAACCTATCCTATTCACCCACCACTCACACCAATGTCACTGTGTGCCCTGTGTACAGACTGCTATGTAACCTATCCTATTCACCCACCACTCACACCAATGTCACTGTGTGCTCTGTGTACAAACTGCTATGTAGTCTCCCCTATTCACCCACCACTCACACCAATGTCACTGTGTGCCCTGTGTACACACTGCTATGTAGCCTATCCTATTGACCCACCACTCACACCAATGTCACTGTGTGCCATGTGTACAGACTGCTATGTAGCCTATCCTATTCACCCACCACTCACACCAATGTCACTGTGTGCCCTGTGCACAGACTGTTATGTAGCCTATCCTATTCACCCACCACTCACACCAATGTCACTGTGTGCCCTGTGTACAGACTGCTATGTAGCCTATCCTATTCACCCACCACTCACACCAATGTCACTGTGTGCCCTGTGCACAGACTGCTATGTAGCCTATCCTATTCGCCCACCACTCACACCAATGTCACTGTGTGCTCTGTGCACAGACTGCTATGTAGCCTATCCTATTCACCTACCACTCTCACAGCAATGTCACTGTGTGCCCTTTGCACAGACTGCTATGTAGCCTATCCTATTCACCCACCACTCACACTAATGTCACAGTGTGCCCTGTGCACAGACTGCTATGTAACCTATCCTATTCACCCACCACTCACACCAATGTCACTGTGTGCCCTTAGTACAGGCTGCTATGTAGCCTATCCTATTCACCCACCACTCACACTAATGTCACTGTGTGCCCTGTGTACAGACTGCTATGTAACCTATCCTATTCACCCACCACTCACACCAATGTCACTGTGTGCTCTGTGTACACACTGCTATGTAGCCTATCCTATTGACCCACCACTCACACCAATGTCACTGTGTGCTCTGTGCACAGACTGCTATGTAGCCTCTCCTATTCACCCACCACTCACACCAATGTCACTGTGTGCCCTGTGTACAGACTGCTATGTAACCTATCCTATTCACCCACCACTCACACCAATGTCACTGTGTGCTCTGTGTACAAACTGCTATGTAGTCTCTCCTATTCACCCACCACTCACACCAATGTCACTGTGTGCCCTGTGTACACACTGCTATGTAGCCTATCCTATTGACCCACCACTCACACCAATGTCACTGTGTGCCCTGTGTACACACTGCTATGTAGCCTATCCTATTGACCCACCACTCACACCAATGTCACTGTGTGCTCTGTGCACAGACTGCTATGTAGCCTCTCCTATTCACCCACCACACACCAATGTCACTGTGTGCTCTGTGTACACACTGCTATGTAGCCTATCCTATTGACCCACCACTCACACCAATGTCACTGTGTGCCCTGTGCACAGACTGCTATGTAGCCTATCCTATTCATTCACCACTCACACCAATGTCACTGTGTGCTCTGTGTACAGGCTGCTATGTAGTCTCCCCTATTCACCCTCCACTCACACCATTGTCACTGTGCTCTGTGTACAGACTGCTATGTAGCCTATCCTATTCACCCACCACTCACACCAATGTCACTGTGTGCCCTGTGTACACACTGCTATGTAGCCTATCCTATTGACCCACCACTCACACCAATGTCACTGTGTGCTCTGTGCACAGACTGCTATGTAGCCTCTCCTATTCACCCACCACACACCAATGTCACTGTGTGCTCTGTGTACACACTGCTATGTAGCCTATCCTATTGACCCACCACTCACACCAATGTCACTGTGTGCCCTGTGCACAGACTGCTATGTAGCCTATCCTATTCATTCACCACTCACACCAATGTCACTGTGTGCTCTGTGTACAGGCTGCTATGTAGTCTCCCCTATTCACCCTCCACTCACACCATTGTCACTGTGCTCTGTGTACAGACTGCTATGTAGCCTATCCTATTCACCCACCACTCACACCAATGTCACTGTGTGCCCTGTGTACAGACTGCTATGTAGCCTATCCTATTCACCCACCACTCACACCAATGTCACTGTGTGCCCTGTGTACAGGCTGCTATGTAGCCTATCCTATTCACCCACCACTCACACCAATGTCACTGTGTGCCCTGTGTACACACTGCTATGTAGCCTTTCCTATTCACCCACCACTCACACCAATGTCACTGTGTGCCCTGTGTACAGGCTGCTATGTAGCCTATCCTATTCAAGTGAACGCAGGACCAAAGCACCTCTCACCCCCACCTCATACAGGCCACGTGCATGGTACCACACCTATCTCTTGCATTAATGATGTCAATAAATTTCGTTTTTTTTTATTGCTCAGCTTTATTTTTTTGTTATATGGCTATTACATTCAAGTGTGGCACATATTGTAGGTTTTTACAATACCATTAATATTCTAAATAAACTCTTTTCTCAATATGCTGCAGTTTTCAGAATGACGTAGTAGATATACTTGGAACCTGTATAACGATAGCTTTTGGTGTCCGGCAGATTTTGGCTTGGTGACTGTCATCAGATTCCTGAAACCGTTAGTTTGGCGACACAGCTCTACAGGGAATTGATATGTGTCCCATACATGGCCAAGTTTGTGGTATTTGCCAAAATGAATGACCCAGTGGAGGCACGGCTACGCTGCTTCTGTATGACTGATGACAAAGTGGACAAAACACTGGAGCAGCAAGAGAACTTTGAAGAAGTTGCTAGGAGTAAAGACATAGAGGTAAGATTCCCAAGCCCGAGCTGTTATTACACTGTGGTTTCACTACGGATGGGGGAAAAAACGTCTTCTACTTAAGCGCCACAAAAAGATCAGCCGTAAACTGAACATTATTTACAGGATAATACAATTCCGTTAGGCTTTTTCATTTTGTTTGTTTAGGGACAATCAAGCACCAGCATATGAGATGGTAATGTAGAATACAAAATGTTTACAGGAATGCTGTGAATGTTGAAATGGCTTATTTTTAATCATGTCTATTTTTGGAAATGTTAAAGTTTACACCCAAAATTACAGAATATAATTGAGATAAGGCAAATGTGCAGTTTTAAAATAAACCGTACAAATGGACTGGCATGAATGAAAACAAAAATCATAAAGAATAACATTAAATAAACAATATCAAGTACAGTACAAATACTCAATATGTAATAGTATAATATAGCCATTGGCAGTGAACAGAATTATAATACATTGTGTAGGTAATTCAGAGGTACAAAAGCCCCTAGTATGATAATATCCACGTAATGGGTGCCTGTAAAAATGAAAGCGACAGACCGAGGACATCCAAAAACAGGCAGAAGAAAACAAAATGGAGAACCGGAGACCACGAAACCGACTCTGTACTTGGAGTAATTGGAAAGTGAATTTTTGTACCACGGCAGTAACAGCCGGGAAGACTGTTCTCGCCTGATGACTAAATACTAACTGGCCCCCTGCTCCAGGTAGGCATAAAACAACATCAGGATCCTTGTAATCCAGCATATTTGCAATAACTGGTTTCATGGAAATTTCCCGGGCGAAGGGGTTGCATAGGTATATAGCGGGCCCAATAACAGACTGAGAAATAAAGGAGCCATTTGCAAAAGCAGGTATCAACCATGATTCCAGGATCTACGCAGATGCAGTCCCCTTTGTTATTTCAGGTGAAGCAGCTGTATTGATAGTGTCAGTGTGAGGCTCTGAGACTTTAAGTGTAATCCTTTGTTCTGAATCAAGGATAGCCTGGAGGAGCTGCTCCATAATGACCACAGGAGTCTCGGGGAAAGGCAGTTGCACAGAGACCCCAGAGGTCTCCAGCACTTTACTGAAAAAGGGAATTCACCCCCCAGCTACCCAGGAGACTGACCTGCAGGCAAAAAATCTGCAGCTCTGGAGCCAGGAGTCAAACCAAGCACACTAACTGAAATCCAACATGGTGGCCGGTGGGAGTCCCGGGGGCCGCAGAAGCCCCCATAGTAAAACAAATGGCATGAACAGTGTCCTCCACCTCACAACCTGCCCAGAAGGCCAGTCGGGAGCCAGCTACAGTGAACACTGGGACCAGGACCCATAGAAGATACTGGGGCCAGATCCAAGATGGCGCCTGCGACTAGGAGAAGCTGCAGAGGTATCTTCTGCACTGACAACACAACAAGGATCACAGACGAGCCGCAAGACTCCCATAGCCTGTAGAGGTAAGTATGCAGCAGGAACTGTGCAGGGTAATCATGATAATTGTTCAGGATATCTGGGCCTAGGAGCTACAGAGTTAACCTCCTACATCCAGCCCGTCCAGGCCACGCCCCTGATGAAATGGTTTAATAATGGCAACAATATTGTGGCAGCAGAACATTTTTTACATAGATATCTTCCATGTTTAAAATTATTATTTTTAAATCTTTGTGGTGAATTCACTGTTACAATAGTGTAGTGTGCAAAGGTAAAGTGTATTAGCGCCGGTTTACAGATTTCAAGAGAGGTACAGAAACAATATTTCCCTTTAAATTAGCTAACATGGTAGAGATGGTGCACTTCTAGGAGCATTCCTTGTTGTGCAGGAGGCCAAGTCCACTCTGAGAAGGAACACGCGTTTTGCAGCTGCTCATAGATAGCTGTCTTCAGGTGTCATCTTATAATGTCTGTGTGACCCATTAGCGTCTCTGTTACACCTTAGTAGAGAGATGATCATTTACACTTGCGTTCAAAGCAATTAAAAATTTCTACATGTATTGAAGACAGTCCCATGTAAACGTTTAGTTTATTGAAAGTGGTAGTCCTGGTGTGGTAGGAGGTGGCCATTGACGAGACACTTACTCTTTTTCATAATGTAGCAAAACAAAACCATATTTTTCGGTGCGCATATAGTGCATTTCGCACATTCCCTGAACTGAGCGCAGCTACAAACCATAGTAAGACCTCCAAGGAGTTTTACTGATCTATTTTGGTTTAACTTATTATTAAAAAAGAATTATGCATACATAATGTCGTGCTGTACAAAAATCCATGTACTATATAAAGTGCCATGCAGATCTTTCCTTTCCAGCTCTGTCCCTAGAGAGATTAACTGTAGCTGAAAAAGAAAATGAAAGAAGCATTAAAGGAAAATATATGGAGTAAAAAAAAAAAACTTCTTAAAATAAATGTAAAAAGCAAAAGGATAGCCGCAAGGGAGCTGGTGCAGAGTGAGTGCTACACTATTACAGTAGCATGTTCACGCAAGTGGCGTCATAGAGGGGCGCCACTGAAGGGGTGACACCAAAATGCCAGCTCCATTTCAGTGACTGGGAGCCTGGCACTGCACACTAACATCACAGTGCAGCGGTCACTTAGGAGGAGCTGGCAGTGCTGGTAGAGTCTATGTGGGCAGCCCGGCATCTCTGGGAGTGCTCACCCCATGAGTGATGACACAGGTGTGTTCCACGAGACCATGACCCTCCCCTGTGAGGTTACTTTTTGGGGTGCACGCTGAAGGCTTTTTAGCGCACTGGGTGTCACTAACCCCAGTGACTCCACTGGTTCATGCAATTTCAGACAAAAATAATCATGCCTATGCCTGTTAGGAGGCCAGATGGGCATGTGCATAACAACATAGTTTAGCTGTGACATTCTAAATAGTTTTAGCTGGTGAAGGTTTGGTTAGGGGAAGACTAGTAAGAATGGAATTGCAATCGTTGATACATTAGATTAGATAGAGTACATGATTTAGAGTTTTTGTAGTGTGTCTTGTTAGAGACATATGTTGAGATATTTATTATATGCATTAAATAGGGTCTGGGGACAGATTGAATGTGGTGAACAAAGTTCTGAGTCAAGAATGACCCGAGGCAGGAAGTTTGAATTGTAGAGCTTATTGACGTTCAGTCAATATTAATAGATATGTCGGATAAGCATCATCTGGCTGGTGGAAATATTCTTAGCTGGTGGAAATATCACATCTGAGGTGATCAAATGGTTTTCAAGATTAAATAACAGACGGACTCTCAGTAACACCGGCCAACGCAGATGGTGAGAGATCCAGAGAGAGGATGGGGAGATGTGTGTGTATCATTCGCATTGAGGTGATACTGGAACCCAAAGAATCGTATTTCCAAGAGACCTGATCTAGATAGAAAAGAGCAGAGGGCCTAGGACTGAGCCTTGCAGTACTTCAACTTCTATAGAGGAAGTGGATCCAGAGAAACAAACCAGAAAAGTGGTTTCATAGGTAGAATGAGAACAAGGATAAGCCAGTGTCCTGAAGACCTGGGGAATGCAGTGTTTGGATGAAGAGTGAATGGTCAACATGTCAAAAGCAGCAAAACACAGGAGACTGCTATTAATTGGTCTGTGAGGGAATAGGGTTTAGTGGACAGTGAACACTGACATAATGGGTGTAGATAGGAGGCTAGATACTGTACTTCATATTAATTTGTGGAATCAAATGAAATTCACTTACTTTTGCATTAAAGACTTGATTGTATTTACAATAAGCATATGAGATCAAAAAGACTCCTAGGGGTTTTATATATAGACAGTCTAATAGATAGCAATTGATTTAACATTGTTATATGCATGATGACAGATTCCTAAATAAGTGATTTAGAGAAGAACACATTAAGTCTGAGTACACTGGCCCAATATTGATGTTTCTGTGGCACCAAACCAGTGCTGTAACAAGGCGGGATCCCCTACCCCTGGTGAATGTGACATAATCACAGCAAGCTCCTGGGGAGTAGTAGGAGCAGGAAAATAAATGCTGGGAATGTGCTAAGGCTTTCCATACAGCGGGGTGCCTCTCCAGGCTGCTGTCAGGGTAGCAACCGCACCGTCCCATCAGCCTTGCTTCATGGGCGTTGTCACCAATCAAATTCCTCTTGTTACGGCTCTAACCAAAACAATCATGTTTTTTAATAATCAAGGTAATTGTAAGAAATCTTTACTGGTAATGCAATGGGTTGGGGACTTCTATTGGTCTGTCCATGCAGTCGTTTGCTCTGGCTGCACTGTTAAGCCCCTATATGGTCTATAGTTACTCCATCTGCTTGGCCAGAACAGTCAGTCCTGTTTAGCTATTGATGCTGTTGCTCCGGTCTCAGTACATTGGGCCTGATTTAGAAGTGGATGCAATGCAGATGTTGCTCAGTTATCTGATGTTCTTTGACTGCGCGCAATGACTTAGAGATGGCGGTTGCAGTGAGGATTTGGATGCAGGTTAGTCGACTGGGACCATTTGTGGGAGGTAACGGGGGGGGGTGACTCACCCCTGGCATGTTGCGAACGGTTCGGGGGCGTGTCTGTGACTGAATTTGTGTGCAGTCTTTAAGGCTCCGGTGGATTACTTGAGATGGACATTAGTGACCATCGATGTTGCGACTGATGTGTGACCAATGGTGAATCTTTGTATGCAAGCGTCGGGCTTGAGACACCGCTAGTGGGTGCGCCTCAATTCATATCCCAGCGGCAGCAATATTTGCATATTTTCACACACCTGCTGCATATGGGATCGCAGTTGTGACAGGATTTGCATCCACCTCTGAATTGTGTCCAGCATAAGAAATTCAAAATTCTTCATGATGGACTAAAAGATATGGGCTATAAGGACTGATCTGCAATTCATCTGATGTAGTGTCTCTAGAAAACTTTCTACAAAACAATAACATAATGCACCAATAAAATAAAAGGTATACGGCTTCTTTCTACAAGCCCATTAATAAACGGTGATTACTAAACATTAGCTTAGATTTCAGTATGCATGAAGGTTGCTCATAGTCAGGTAGGTGAGCAAATTGTCCCATATGAGCAGTTTATTCAGTAATTCTTCTAATAGTTTTGTTATTGTTATGCCAATACACATTGGCGTATCTATAATGGGTGTAGGGTATGTGGTGGAACAGGCGCCTGGGTCCAGGGGGACCCACACCGCACACACTGCACCCATTTCATTATACTCCCCACTATAGAGTCCCATGGCGGTGCTGCAGCAGCTGCAGAAATCACCCGAGAAAATTATGCATTGGCCATTTTCCTGGAGATTTGCACATGTGCAGTGGAGAAGTCATGGGAACATGATAGATTATGGCACAGTGAAGAGATCCACTGCACTGTAGAGAGGAGGGGGCCTGCACAAAGTCTGTCCCCCAGGCCTGCCAATACTAGGTGTTTTATATGATGAGTGTTAATTTGCTACATGCACAACCAGTCAGTGTACCCCATTGAATTGTAAAGTTTAGTGTTCATTCTAGCATCCTGCACCTGTCACAACCAGTGCACTTCTTCCTTCCTGCCTGGGGTGTTGCTATCTGCTCTGGTGCTTCTAGCACACTCATTTGATGTCATGCTAGAAGCACCAGAGCAGAGAGTGACACCCCAGGCAGGAAAGAGGAACTGCATGGGTTGCGACATGTACATTGTTTGTCCAGGTGTACCCTTTAGCTGATTTGCTTCTAAAACCCAGTATTATTTCCACAAACCACTATAATAGAAATGGGGTGCTGATCCAGCAGTTCAATTACAAAGCATAGATTTTAGTTATATGTTCTTTGACATCACTGGCAAATACTCCTGTGTATTAGTCCATTAATCAATACAGGTCTGTCTTCTGGCACCAGAGTGATGATAGAGAGAGCCGCACCATCCAAGGCAATGTCTGCTTCTTTTACTGACAGACAAGCAGCTACTATTCATATAATCTGCCTATTACACAAATTGTTTTGTCTTTATTATCCATACAGGTACTAGAGGGGAAACCCATCCACGTTGACTGCTATGGAAACCTTGCCCCACTAACGAAAGGAGGGCAGCAACTTATATTTAATTTCTATGCTTTCAAAGAAAACAGACTGCCATTTTCTGTGAAGGTACGCAAATATTTTCATAATATATGTACATAATAAGTTTGGCCTCCTATACCTGTCTACTGTACAAGATGGCTGACAAAAGAACATTCTGCCTGACTGGTTAAACCCTGGGGCATTGTGTGGTTCTTTGTATGAGTCAGTGTGGTGTTGCTTTAGGCAAGTTAGCCTAATTATATGGAGGGATTGGGTGAGGAGATGCTATATTAGGGACTGGGCCCCCTGACTGAGGTCTCTTTTTCAAGACAGCCCCTCCTTCCCTCATGTTTTTTTGTATTTATTTTGTTATGGGTGGCAGGAGTGAGCATCAGAGATGTGCCATGCTGAAGTGTATACTCCTTCTCAGAGGACATTGGCTGACGCAGCCTGTAACTGGGCATCAGTGACACCACTCTGCTGGGTGGGTCACCAACCTGGCGTGATCAGAAGTAGTAGGTACATAGGCGTATTTATAATTGGTGCAGGGTGTGCAGTGCACACGGGCCTCTGGGTCCCGCACCGTGCACCCTGCACCCAAAGTATACTTACCTTCCTCCGGAAAGTGGGTCCCTCCTCCTCTGTGAGTTGCAGACACCCTAGTGTTTTCGTGAAGTAAGCCGCTAGATTTAATACACTAATAAATTAAAAGGAAGACCATCCTGGTTTTGCTCTTTTAAATGATTGCTGCTTTAAATCTAGAGGCTAAATTACTGATAGCTTGTGGGTGCCTGCAGGCTATTACATTTACCCCATGGTCTGTTAAAGTACTACATCTACATCCAGGGCTGCCATCACAAATTGTGGGTGCCCCGGTACAGACAAAATAGTCAGCCCCCTCCTCCTGGTGGGATGGGAGAGCAGATGTGGGAGGAGCTGTGGATAATGTGGGTGAAGCTATAGTCGGAGTGGGGCATCAACCAGTAAAAAAAAAAAAACAGGGCAGGGAAGGCTGGACTGTAATGAGGGGGCACAGGGAAGGCAAGGCTTCACCAAGGGGGATGCAGGGCAGGGAGGGCTAGACTAAGAGGAAGTGTAGGACAGGGAGGGCTTGACCTATTGGGGGTACAAGAATGGTAACCACCAGGTTAAATGCAAATAGCGCTTCTGCCCTCTCCAGTCCTCGGGAGTCTGGCTCTCTGCTTTCTGTTGGTGGTCCCTTGTCACAGAGTGCAGCCTGTCTCTGGGTGGTCCCCAGAACTGCACTAACCTGATTACACCTATCCTCTGCTGAGGCTGCCGAGTAGGGGGTGGTTCGTGCTCAGAGACAGCAGTGAACTGAGCGACGCGGCTGCTGGAAACAGCACCAGCGGTATTACGACTATGGTGTCGGCTGCGAGCCAATCACAGCTCGTGGACCAGCAGCCAGTCAGCATTGGCTGCTGTTCCGCAAGCTCTGATTGGCTGGCGGCTGGCACCATATTCATAATGTAATGCCGCAGGCCAATGCTGTATCTCCATGTCATGTATGCAATGACGGTGCACCAGCGTCAAAAGCTGGCGGCCCGGCACAAATACGTACAGCTGCCACTCAGGGCCCCCCTCTCCAGTCCCGACAGTCCCCCCTGATGGTGGCCCTGTCTGCATCTATACATAATATAAAATAAAGTCCCTGGTAGGCATCTATCTCATACTTGCCTACACTCCCGAAATGGCTGGGAGGCTCCCGAAAATTGGGTGACACTCCCAGCCACCCGGAAAGGTAGGCAAGTCTCCCGCACCACTCTCCATCGCCAGCACCAAGCGGCCCACTCGCACCACCTACCCAAAACCCCCCCACACTCGCGGCCAAGGGGCCGATGATTCGTTTTGCTGTGAATCGCGTCATCTTAGCCCTGCCCCCTGCTATACAATGCCAGTTTTCTCTGCACTGTAAAGCAGGGGGCGGGGCCGCAGTGACGCAATTGTGCCAACACGCTCCCTGTACCGCCCACATTCCTGGCCGCTATACCCTCTTTCTGCAGTCTGTCTGTTCGGGCTAAACTCTCTAGAGCCACTGGACGGATTTTGATGCAATTTTCACTATTCTATAGAGCATTTGTCGAGGAAAGTTTAGGTGTATGAAACATTAATGTATGATAAAATGGAGCCGAGCAGTGACTATTTTAGGGAAGCAAGTCAATGAAAAAACTGAGGTCCAAGCACTTTCTTGGCTTACGCTGTCTAAACCGTTAAAGATCTATCATGATGAACTTTATTTTATACCATGTAGAGATTGATATGTATTATCCAGTTTCTCCAGAAAAACTGATGTAAGCCCTGTTTGCTGATACAAAATTTCAGTTTTTCCCTTTTTTTTATTTATTTTTATTTTTTTTTTACCATTCCTATTTCATTTATGTGAAAAACTATTCTTTATTTGTAGACAAGTCCAATTCCCGGTAAAAGTCTGCTTTAGTATGACAATAAATAAAGCACAGGAACAGACACTTAACGTGGCTGGAGTTGACCTAAGTGGAGACTGTTTTTCTCATGGACAACTTTATGTGGCCCTTTTGCGTATCGCGTCAAAACTTAATCTTTTTGTGTTGACGTCAGGAGGAAAAATTATTAATGGCGTCCACAAGGCAATATTAGAAGACCTTGGGTTTAAAAGACTATCACCGTAAATTCAAAATTGTTCACGTGCGAAGCCGGGCCTGGTCGCTAGTTTTTTTAATAAAGTACTTTGCAAGATCTACTATGTCACTGGCCACAAGAATAAAAAAAAATCTGTCAGTATTGAGGATATTTTGGAGACCCTTTCATCTGATTTCTGATTATTTCTTGTTGAACTTGTTATTTCAGGTGAGAGACCCCAGCCAAGAGCCCTGTGGTCGATTGTCATTTTTGAAAGAGCCAAAGACCACGAAAGGCCTGCCACAGACTGCCGTTTGCAATCTCAATATCACTCTGCCTACTCAGAAAAAGGTAATCAGGCATGGATTGAAAGATAGTTTTTCTATATTGCTTTAGTTATAATTAAGAATTTAATAATGTGCAATAGTAATTACTTCATGTGCCAGGTTTTGGATTTAGATTTAAGCAAGAACCCCACTTAGTATGGAGTTTCCAATATTAAGAATCTTTCCACCTCCTTATGTACAAGTTTGGAATGGTTCCTTCCCCCGGGACCCAATCTGTTACCTTATAGTTGCTGCTTGAAGAAGCTTTTTCTGACCATTGCAGGTGCTGGAGAGGTGCAGCCCTTTAGCAAGTGGCTGTCAATCCAGAGCCTGTGCTGGATGCAGCACCAGGAGTTGCTTTCTGTGTACCTGTCCTGATGACAGCTGTTTAAATTCTATACTGCACTTGGCTGCCCCAATCTGTGATTGTAAAGTAGGAGACAGGACCTCATAGGTGGTTCCACTGCTGGCTTATAGATGGGTGAGAGGCTTCCTAGTAGGGGGAACTCCAGTTTGAGTACAGATTTTGTTTAAAATATTCTATGGAATAACTTAAAATTGTCATGTAAGCATATATTTGTATTTTAACCATGTCAAATTAACACCACAAATGCAACAAGAAAGGCAGCAGAATACAAAATATACAGTCCCATTAAGTCCCAATATGCATGTGTTGTTATTGTAAATTATTGTAGGTAAAGTACTTCTTATTTCTGGGACCTGTGTTTGTACTTGATGTCCTTTAATGTCCATATAATTTACAATAAAGCATACATTATACCTTGTTATGCTGTCTGCTAAGTTAGCAGAATGGTAATTTGTTACAGACATATGTCATATGTTTTTAATCCAAAATTCATATATGCTCAAACATATCTGTACTCATCCCAGGAGATTGCTTTACCGTCCCACCGGTCGGGAGTTTTGCCCCGACTGTTGGGAGGTCTTCTCACTTGCGATGGTGCAGCATTCACCTGCCAGGGTATCTCTAGGACAAGGGAAGAGGTCTGAGTGCTGTCTAATGCAGAGGACATGGCACGTCTCACCCGTCTCTAGCATAACTTTTCCATGTCCCATTGTTTGTGTCTCTTTTGGTGTCATGATTGCACAAGTGTAAAATCTGTAGGGTATTATGCACAAGTGTAAATCTTGCAGTATATTTGACTAACGGTTTGTTCACTTGTGGGATAACTGGCCTCTGTCTACTACCAAAATCAGGGTTCTTTATTGTAATTATACAGTATGTAATTATATCACTTTCTACTGAATTCAATTTCACCATGCTAAGCCCTTAGAAATATGTGATGAATATATGTTGTTCCCACTGTGGTGTCATTATTGTAATTTATGTTAAAATAGGTTGCTTTGCTCACAGCGTGAGTGTGTATTTTTCAGATAACCTGTTTGTTCTCTACATTCTTGATTTACTTGTCTACTTATCTTCTTGTGTCAGTCTTTGCTGTTTTTGTGCTTGCGCTGCTGCCTACCTCTCCCTTTTCATGTCCTAATATTCTTTTCCCTGCTGCCCACTATACTTTACCTTATCTTGGATCCCAAAGGAAACAGAGTCAGACCAAGATGACGAGGTAATATAAATCATGCAACTTTTTCTATTTCAATCAGCCGTAGACACAGTTATCGGATCATACGTGCAAAACTGGGTGCATACGAAATACGTTGGTTGCAATGTGTAACTGCAATTAGATTGCATTTATGCTCCATGGCTTCATTCATTGATATGCAGGCATGCCACATGTAAGTGAACTATTTGCAGCTGCAACCTTGCAGGATGAGCAATGCATGTGTGTCCAGGTTTGCAAGTCTGATCCAGTAACCCTGACACACATCTTTATTTATAGCCTCTTTTATGACAATACAGCTTTATAGCTGCAATATACTATTTTTCTAGAATATTTTTTAGACATTATCTGTAGTTTATTCTGCAAGTGAATAATCAATTTGTCTTTCCTTGTGCTCCTCTCTGGACTTAACGGACGTCTTCCACAACTATTAATTTTAGTTGCTTTTTAAAATTGTGACTCTATTTTTTTTTATCTTAGTGCAGTTTTGTAGGCGTTAAATGCTTCAGTTAAAATTTTGCACCGTTCTTTATTTGCTTAAACCCCCCTTTACAAATCACCACGTTCCCAAGCACTTGTCCTGTCTTACAAAGCACGTATGATATTTTCAGAAACAATGTTTCACCTTTTTTTTTTAACAATAATCAAAATCCTATTTATAAAAAAGTTGCAAATGAATAAAGAAATAAAAAAAGAAAAAACAATTGTTTTGACAATTAACAGATATATTAGTTCTGAGCATACAGTATATACATTTATGAGCATACATTTAATTTTACACAGTCCAGGCGGAAAGTGAGCTGCTTCTCTTAACAGTCACAGATAGACTGGACAACAAAAATTATTTTAAAAAAGCTGTGTAATTCTCCCTACTGTGTTTTTGGTCAGTTATAAAGCACTGGCAATGAGTACTGCAGAACATCCTGGTTACTCTCTGGTGTGCGTGTGTGGTCATAGGCAAACCCAGGGGGAGTATCTGGTTTCCTGGAAACCCCCCAGCCCACACCATGACCACAATAGAAATCTTATACTGTATAATACAGTTTTACTAGTGCTGCATGTTCTCCTCAGTATCATGTAAATTAAATAATTAGCACTACATGTGTCAGCCAGTAATGAATACACCTGTGCACCAACTAGGAGATCTGGAAAACATGCACTGTTAGGGGGGGCACTGCTATAGACCATCTATAGGGTTAATTATTAATACTGTTTTCCAGTGCAGTTATAGGCTCTTCTACTGCTCCCCCAGACTCCTGTTTTGCTCCCATGCTCTGGAATGAAGCTCGCATGGGAAATAAAAAAAATTCAGCCCCGGCAGGATGGCCCTACTGGTGCATCTAATGGCTTACTGTGATCGTTGATCCTGTATATGGTGGAATTATGACACACAATACACTTTGTATGACGTATATTAAAACTGGTTAAATGCTAATTATGTCATCTTCATGGACTGGCCTCACTCACTCTAAAATCATGCCTTTTAAACCCCCCTCTAGAAATCCTGCTTTTGCCACTGTGTATGGTCTAACCATGGCTCTACCGTCTTCTCAGAGAAGCCATCTCTGTAACCTAGGTGTACGCTACAAAGGAGCACTATGCAAAAATGTAAGGGGTATATATACTAAAGTGCAGCTTTTTTGAATTGGAGATGTTGCCCATAGCAACCCAACAGATTCTACTTAACGTTTATCTAGCACCTTATAGATGATAAAAGCAATCTGATGGGTTGCTATGGGCAACATCTCCACTTCTAAACACCT
This sequence comes from Taudactylus pleione, assembly GCA_031769625.1. Classification (NCBI taxonomy): domain Eukaryota; kingdom Metazoa; phylum Chordata; class Amphibia; order Anura; family Myobatrachidae; genus Taudactylus; species Taudactylus pleione. Next base: position 2,162,069 of record JAUIMM010000517.1, on the reverse strand, counting down.
GCACTTTAGTAAATATACCCCTAAATGTCATATTAAGGTACATCCTCCTCCTACCCTTTAGTACTATCATTTTCATTAAAATAGACACTTCCATTCCTTTATCTCATTACAAACAAATTTAGTTTCTGCTTTGCTGAACAAAACAAACCAAGTCCTAGAAATGGCTTTGGTTCATGCCACTTCTCCACTGTAGCAGCGCAGACTTCTGAAATAACCGTTTTGCTCCATAAACCCATGTGTCTTGCCAGAAATAAGGGTGGCCCCAGCCAATTGTGGGCTACTGCAAATCCTAAGCTGCTTCTGCAATTTGCATTGGACAAATTTGCACTTCATAAATGACCTTCATAACGTTCCACCAACAGTAAAATCACTTATAAGATGAAGGAATAAGAAATGAAAAAATAAATCTGTGTCAAATTGCCCAAAATATTGTCTTTTTCATCATACAATTGCGAGTGTGTTTTGTCCTGAATGTCATATAGTAAAGTAATAGAGAAAGCATTCTGTATTGTGTCGCGTTGTCTGCTACATGTGATTTGTGTTATCTCGTTAATTTGATTTATCTTTATAACTGTCGTTTTATCTCTTATAATGGTCTTTACTTAACATTTGCTGGATATAATAACACTGTAGAATGATAACTTTATTTTTTCCCCGCAGACAGAGAAAGTGGATCGGCGTCAGAACTTTGTGTCTCTAGCCTTGCGTAAGCGATACAGCTATCTGACAGAGCCTGGAATGAGTGAGTTTAATAACATTCTAACAATACTAATCCCTTTTAAAAGAAGAGTTTTCTTACTGACATCTAAATGTGTATTTTTGTAGGTTGTTGGAGGGGGGTCTTTGTAAATGATTTCACATTTTATTAAATATAAAACCAACCTGTTAATCCATATGTTTCAAAAAAGTGGTTTAGTGTGCGGAGTGCAATCTGCCAAAAACAAAAGTCTGAAAACTCAGACCGCATCCAATGGGCGGCTGTTAAGCTAACTTCTAAACCTCTTACGTTTCAGGCCAAACCAACATAGTAAAACATTTTAAACATCCATGTGGAATGGCTATGTGGTGTGCCTGGTGAGGTGTGCTGCTGTATCCTGTTTTACATACCGGGTGGGAGCCTCCCTGCCATGCCTCACTTGTGTTAAATTTAAATAAATATATATATATTTTTTTATATGGTCTATTCAGCAGCACCTCTACTAGTGCTAGCATGCAAGGATACTCAAAAGCTGTCAATTGCACTGTATTTGGACAGTGCTGCGGCCAGCATTGGCGGATACTTTCTAGGCGTGTGTGCGGATAAATTGTTTGCCCCCTCCCCAGAGGATTGGGCCCCAATGATGAGTAGGCTAGACTTTTAGAAAATGGAAGGGATTGGACATTTTTATAATTATTATTAATATAATTGTATATTTTTGTTTTGACAAGCAAGATAGCACAATAGCATGTAATTTGAGCTACTTCACTTGTCAGAAATGTGTGTTGTCCTTTGGCTAATAAGAGTTGGTTTTCCATTCGGTTTGGTAAATAGCCAACTAATACATTGCACAAACTGTATACACCTGGATTGCGTCTTCAGATCAGGTGACTTTGATTTGTCCGCTTTGATGTTTGGGGTGGCCTTCAGTAAGTTGTGCAGTTTACAAACAGCACATCAAAGCGCATGAAAACACTGAGGTTTAAGTACATTTTCCCCTCTGTTCCTTATGTATAATAGTCAGAGTTTGGCCATACCTGAACCTGTTAAGAAGATAAACCAACTTCTGTTGCACAACTTCAGTTATTTTTAATGTATAATTCAACACTGGTACCAACTATCCCAGGCATTCCATGGATGCAGCCTCTAGTTCAGATAAACATAAATGTTCTTGAAAGCTGCTTTTGTCCAAACTAACATCGGAAATCATTTTGATGCTTCTGGCTGGGGAGTAAAAGAAAAACAAACACTGCATATACAGTACGTACTCTAATATATGGTCATTATGTAAATGTCGCATTAGTGGAGCTTTAAGTTTGGTATTTAAGAAAATAAAATGCTTTGGAGGCACCAAATAAAATAAATAAGACAATCACGATATGGGACAAAAAGGAGAATCCTACTATTTAGATTACCTTATTTGCACAAAATGTAAACATAAGGCTTATTCAGATTTTGTTTTTTAGAGTATTGTTTATACCAAATGATCACTAAATACAGAAAAATACAGTCTTTGTTAGGTTGATATTGAGCATGTGGGTCTTTACTGAGGTGATGTTTGCGTAATGGAGCCTCACTGTGCTATTAACAAAATTTTAAAGAAGTCAATGAATCATGCAATTGGTGGATAGTTCCTAATGGAATAGATAATCTCATATTCCATATTCTGAAACTTAGATAAAAAATGTATGTAGGTTGTCATAGTCACAAAAAACTCTTCTTTTAAAAACAAATGTGAATGTATACACTGAACAATGGTTTTCCAAATCCAGTCTCCCACAATAAAAAGTATTTTTAGACTAGTAATGTACCTTTTTTTAAAAAAAAAATTTGGTAGTCTGTTAGTTTTCTTTGAAACTAAAAATGGCTGCATTGAAATGACTGGCATTGGAAAATATTTGTGCCAAATGCATTTGAAAAAAATAAAATAAAATCTCATAATCCATTGCTTGTTTCGACATTACATTCCATGCACGCCTAAGTACAGAAATTGTTTTTAGTTTACCTTGCTTGATCATGTTCTCAGTGATTATGTTTCACTTGTCATCCTGAACCAATGGTTTTAAATCCATTTCATTTCACGTTTTTCTTTGTTTTAAAAAAAAAAAAAAAAAATTAGACCACCGATAGCATGAAAAAAAATACGAAAAAATAAAAATGATTTTTAAATAATCTGATCTTATTGGCTTTGTGATTGTGCAACTTCTATCTAAATTCTGCATGGGAGATAAATTTATCTGAACGTATCACAGATTATCCACATTTGCACTGTACTTGCCTGTCACATACATAAATCTGGAATCTGCATGAAAAGTTCTGACTTATAATTAAAAAAAAATATTTAAGTCATGTTTACAATTTATATTGTTTTCAATTGACAGTGTGTGTCATAATGGGGCAACCAGAGAAAGCGCAAAAGACAATACTAATTCTGTACACTAACTCTACACAGCTACTGTATTAGGCAGGACAATATCAGCACATCAGAAAGTCAATAGGAAGTTTGAGCAGCATTGTGTGTGTTTTTTTGTTCTTTTTACATGTGTTGTCTTATCTGTCTTTCATTGTTTCTTTTCTGCTGTATGTTATTCACTTTATGTTGCTTATGTCGTCAGCTCATTTTATGTTCACAAGAGCCCTTTTTTTTTCTTTTTAGCCCGCTCATTCTCACAATAACCATCATCCTGACCCATGAATACAGTTGTATTTGCTTTTTGAAATAATATAATCGTTACTGACCAATTTTTTTTTCTCTGGTCTCTCTGTTTTTTTCAATCATTTTTCGTTAATTTTGCATTTAATTTTATTTTACTCGTGAAAGAACTCGACCGGAACACAGCACCAACAAGAACTTTACCTGCTACCTATTCATTCAAGCCAGGCTTTCCACCAAGACCATATCAGTCATGGACAACTGCACCAATTACAGTGCCTGGCCAGACCAAATCAGGCTTTACCTCTCTGTCCAGCTCTTCCTCCAATACTCCATCAGCATCCCCATTAAAATCAATTTGGTCTGTCTCCTCTGCTTCTCCAATAAAATCCACTCTAGGAGCTTCTACTACATCTTCTGTTAAATCTGTTAGTGATGTAGCATCTCCAATACGATCTTTTCGGACAATTGCTTCACCAATAAAAACTGTTGTGACACAGTCTCCATATTCAATTCAAGGTTCCACTGGTTCACCAATTAGATCTTCAACCATCGCAGAAGCTCCAGCTTTCAAGGGACTATCCTCCGCATCAGTTTTTACATCCAGAACTTCTCCAGTGACCACTGCTGGCTCTCTTTTAGAAAGATCATCCATTACAATGACACCTCCTGCATCCCCAAAATCAAATATTAACATGTATTCATCAAGCTTGCCATTTAAATCCATCATTACGTCTGCAGGGTCACTTTCATCTTCTCCTCTAAAATCTGTGGTTTCTCCCGTTGCCTCTACTCCTTCTAAAGTGAGCATAGCCTCCTCTCTCTCGTCACCTTTAAAGATTGGGAATGGTCCAAGTGAAGTTGCTTTAATGAATGGGTCTGCATCACCATTAAAATACCCACTCTGCTCAAATTATATCAATGGATCAGCTGTAAATTTGCAAGACAAGATATCGGCAATTACAAAATCTGCAACTGCAACAGTTAATACTGCAATTGATACAGCTGAGAAAAATTATTCTGTTCCCACTACAGCACAAATGTCATATTCACCTCTCAAATCTTTTGCTTCAACAGCATCAGCTTTTCAGACAATAAGAACTCCCCCTTCTGGTGCAGTGTACACGTCTTTTAGGTCTACATTGTCCTCTACTACCTCATCCGTAACATCATCAACATTAACTGTACCAGTATATTCTGTGGTAAATGTGTTGTCAGAGCCAACCTTGAAAAAACTGACACAGTCTGCATCCTTGACCAAGTCTGCTGCTGCCCTTTTGACACCATCAAAAAACGTATCCACTGAAGCCACCAATCAGTTTAGCCGAATTTCCTCACCTCTTAAATCATCTTTGTTTCTGTCCCCTGCTGCACTCAAGTTATCTACCAACTCTTCATTATCTTCAAGTCAGGAGATTTTGAAAGATGTAGCAGATATGAAAGAAGACTTAATAAGAATGACAGCAATTTTACAAACTGACACTTCTGAAGAAAAACCATTTCATTCTGAGTTACCTAAAGAAGTTAGAGTTGAAGATGAGGAACCATTTAAAATTGTAGAGAAAGTAAAAGAGGACTTGGTAAAAGTCAGTGAAATTTTAAAAAAAGACGTGTTCTTGGAAAAAATGGCCTCATCATGTGATCAGGGGCAGTCGCCAGAAGAGGATTGGGTAGAATTTAGTAGGGAGGAACTCGAAGAAGCTAGAGAGTGTGCCAGTATAAGCCTGCCCTTATACTCTCCAGAAAAAGTTGAGTTGAAATCTAGAACTTTATCTGAAAAGGACTATAACTTAACAAAAGTGATTGATTACTTGACTAATGACATTGGTGGGAATACATTTTCAAACCTGAAATACAAATATGATGATATGAAAAAAGAAGGGGAAGAAAAACAAAAGAGAGTTTTGAAACCAGGTATAGCCCTACACGATCATAAACTCAAAATGCCGCCACCATCAATGAGATCTTCGGCATCAGAAAAGGAGTTGTGCAAAATTGCAGACTCCATCTTTGGGACAGACATGATTTTAGAATCTCCAGATGAGTTTTCACAACACGAGCAGGATAAAAGTCCTTTGTCTGATAGCGGATTTGAAACAAGAAGTGAAAAGACTCCATCTGCCCCCCAAAGTGCTGAGAGTACTGGTCCTAAACCACTTTTTCATGATGTACCTATCCCACCAGTAATTACAGAAACAAGAACAGAGGTGGTTCACGTTATAAGGAGCTATGAGCCATCCGCTGGAGAGTCTACAGAACCAGACAAAGGGGAAACTCCACAGTTAAAATCTGATAAAACTTTTATGGAGCTAGACCAGCATCCACCTGGGTCCATAAAAGTAACAAATAAGGCATTTCAGTTAAATGCTGGAAATGATGAAGACGACCAAAAAGGGGTTTTGGGAAAGGGTGTACGAGTTAAAGAAGAAACTCATATAACGACTACGACAAGAATGGTTTACCATCCTTCTCCAGTTGCTGAAACATCTGAAAGAATTGAGGAAACCATGTCTGTTCATGATATAATGAAAGCTTTCCAGTCAGGTCGTGATCCTTCTAAAGAGCTGGCAGGCCTGTTTGAACACAAAACTGCAGTAGCTTCAGATGCTCAGAAGTGTACAGAAACCTCACAACAACATGCTGAAAGGGACACCAAAATGAAACCAAAATTGGAGCGCATAATTGAGGTCCATATTGAGAAAGGTAACCAAGCTGAGCCTACAGAAGTCATTATTAGAGAAACAAAAAAACACCCAGAGAAGGAAATGTATGTTTATCAAAGGGATTTAAGTCAGGGAGATTTTATCATCAGAGATATGGTAACAGAAAGAAATAAGACATTTCCATGTTCAGATGAACAGGTGCAAGCAGAAGAAGAGGAATTGACAGTAGAAGAGTCTTTGCCATCTTATCTGGAGTCTTCAAGAGTAAATACCCCGGTTTCTCAAGAAGAAGACAGCCGTCCAAGTTCTGCTCAGCTTATATCAGACGACTCATACAAAACACTAAAATTACTGAGTCAACATTCAATAGAATATCATGATGATGAATTATCTGAGCTAAGAGGGGAGTCATACAGGTTTGCTGAGAAAATGCTCCTGTCTGAAAAATTAGACGATACAGAGGAGTCTGTAACAGAGCATGCTTTACCTCTTGGATCTGACTTCCATCGACCTGAAAAACAGTGCAGAGAAAGAGCGATTACTGCCCCAAAGAAGGAAACTCTTTCAAAAATGTATAAAGACGTAACTGAAAATGGCATAGGTAAAATGTCCAATGATGACGCTCTAGATAAAGTTACAGTGTTGCATTATGCAGGAGATTCTAAAAGCCCCAAACATGCAATGTGGATGCGATTTACGGAGGATAGGCTAGACAGGGGTAGAGAAAAGCTTTTATATGAAGACAGGGTGGTCAGGACTGTTAAAGAGGCAGAAGAAAAGTTGACAGAAGTATCACAATTTTTTCGGGACAAAACTGAAAAGCTAAATGATGAACTTCAGTCACCGGAGAAGACACCTCACAAAAATAACGGTAAACAATATCATTCAGGTCATAGTTCTACTAACAGTAGCCCAGAAAAAATAAAGGTTACAGATTTTAGAACTTCCAGTGATGACTGGACTAAAACTCACCAATTTATGCATGATGGAAAGTGCATCACATTAGCCGATGGCCGAAAAGCAACAAGTTTGCCTTGCAGTCCTGAAAAAAGGATGTTTGACAACAAGGCAGACAGCCAGCAATCAGGCGCTCAGTCTGGCTTCCAGCTAAAACAGTCAAAGCTCAGCTCTATTAAATTAAAATTTGAGCAAAGTATAAATCTTAAAAATAAGGACTATGCCCAGGAAGAAAAAAAACACGGGCCTCCTTCCAAAATTCCAATAAAAAAACCTCAGGACAATATGCTTCCATTTTTTCAGTTTCACACAAAAGAAAAACAACAAAAGACCATTGAGGAAATGAATGGAGAGCTACCTTTACTCAAGGAATCCATTACAGAAGCCATTAATGAGGAATGTTCCAAATTCAAAGAAAGGATTAAAAACAGTGGTGGATTTTTAGATAAAAAAACAGATAAAAAAATTGGAGGACTTATGGATCAATTTCTGCAACAGTCAGAAAATGTTGTCTCTGGCACTAAAGACTTGGCTTCCCCGGACAAGAAAATTTATAGAACATGGGAGATGTCCAATGCCTCTAATCAGAAGGCACACAAGGAAAAACTTACCCATGTTTTTATACAGGACAAAGATACAGAAGTGAATGGATCTCATCTCCAGAACCATGACATTGATAAAGAACAGACTTTGTCCAGAAATGCATCCTGCACAGGAGAACTAAAAGAGAGCTGTGTTAAATCTCCTTCGAAAAAACTTTTGTACACAGAACTTGCTCGAAAGGATGTAGGATATACTAATGAGAGAAAGAATGAGAACAGGAAGGAAGGGACAAGTGTATCACATATTCCTGTCAGAGTCACTGAGGACAGGAGAGCATGTCATAGTGTAGATGGTCAGAACAGCAAATCAAAATTAGAAAGTGAATTTAATAAAACACCTACACCACCTAAAATTAGGCAGACTAAGCCTGATATTCTGCATTCAACATTTGTCAAAGATGAAAGCAATAGACTCACAGATACTCTACTGAGTAAAGCCCAGGATTACCTGGGCTTATCACCTTCTAGTGAAGATACTGAGATATCCCCTGTTAAGTCCCCAGATTCTTTAGAGTTTAGTCCTACTAAAGAATGTTTAGCTGAATCAATGATATTTGAGGATATAGATAAGAAATATTCAACAGGAAATAAAGAGGCGTTAAAGGAGATAAAAACATTACCAGTATACGTCAGTATAGTACAAGTAGGAAAACAATATGAAAAAGAGGTACAACAAGGAAGTGCTAAAAAAGTAGTTAGCCAGGAGAGTAGGACAGTTCAGGAAATCAGAGGTACACTCTTTACTAGTAAGCCACAAAAACAACCACCATCTCCCCAGGGCAGCCCCGAGGATGATACCTTAGAACAAGTTTCATTTATAGATAGCTCTGGTAAAAGCCCTTTAACTCCAGAGACACCTAGTTCAGAGGAAGTTAGCTATGAGTTTAATTCTAAAACCCCCGACTCACTAATGCCATATATTCCAGGAAAGCCAAGCCCTATACCTGAAGTTTCTGAAGAGTCAGAGGAAGAGGAAGTAGTCAGACTACCCTCTATTATGCAGAACATTCCAGATGCCCAAAATTCTAATTTAGCAAAACCAGTGACTATTAGCCAGGACTTAAACAAAAGAACAAAAGACAACAGAGTGGCATATATTGAGTTTCCTCCTCCACCACCCTTAGATTCTGAGCACAGTGATTCTAGTAAAAAAAATATGGACAATTCAACTGACAGTGAAATGGAACTAACTGAAGTTAATCTTCAAGATGATCAGGACAAGTTTCTGTCAGCCGAGCCAGTTATAAGAGTACATCCACCATCTCCTGTTCCCCCTGAACTAGAGTTCAGTGATTCAAGTGATGATGAATCAATTCTCCAGCCTGTTGCTATTAAGAAGTATACATTCAAAATGAAAGCTGAAGAGGTAAAAGATTGTACAAAAATGAATACTTCTGGGAAGCCTTGTCCACCAAAACAAGCTCAGGAATTAGAAATGGGCTTTAATACATCATCTAATGACCTTGAACAAAATGGTAATAATGATCAATCTGTTACAGAGTGTTCCATAGCAACCACTGCAGAATTCTCACATGATACAGATGCAACTGAAATAGATTCTCTGGATGGCTATGATTTGCAGGATGAAGATGATGGGTTGACTGAAAGTAATGCTAAACTTGGACAAAGTGAAGAAATGGAAATCAAAAAGGAACCATGGATTAAGGAAGGTGTTCTGAAACACAGTGATCGTAGCTTTAGCCAAAGTAAACTTGAAGTTATTGAAGAGGAAAAAGTAGTAACTGAGGAGTATAAGCCATGTAGAAAAATATCAGACAGCGAAAAGAAAACTGACTCAGGTGACAAGAAGCAAGGGACTCAGTTTTTTACCTTGGAAGGAAGACATCCTGATAGACCAGTGTTTCCAGATACATACTTTAGCTACAAAGTGGATGAAGAGTTTGCAACTCCTTTTAAAACAGTGGCTACAAAGAGCCTTGACTTTGATCCCTGGTCTAGTAAGGCAGGAGATGATGATGTGTTTGAAGCCAAATCCAAAGATGAGGAACCCAAACCTTTTAGTCTGGCTGTAGAAGATCGGTCTCAAGCAACCACACCAGACACCACTCCAGCCAGAACACCTACAGATGAAAGTACTCCAACAAGCGAGCCCAACCCCTTCCCATTTCATGAAGGGAAGATGTTTGAGATGACTCGCAGTGGTGCTATTGACATGAGCAAGAGGGATTTTGTTGAAGAAAGACTCCAATTTTTTCAGATTGGTGAGCATAATTCTGAAGGGAAGTCAGGGGACAAGGGGGAAGGGGACAAAATTACTGCCATCACACTTCCACAGTCAGGGGACATCTTGGTAGATCCCATCCTAGAAAAACAAGTAGAGACAACTGCAGTTGAACATGCCACCATCATCCAGGGAAGTGGAGATTGTCTTGATGGAACAAATGGTATTAATTCATTGGACAAATCAGCAGCTACTACCAATTGTAAAGTTGATCCTAAAATGCGCACGCCTATTAAGATGGGCATATCTGCCTCAACCATGACCACGAAGAAAGATGGCACTGGAGATGTAGCAGATAAAATAGAGTCTGTGCCAGATTCTCAGAATTTAGATAATGATAGCAAGACTGTTTTAACAAACACATCAACCACTGAGACAATTATTAACCACATAGAAATACATGATTTTCAGACAGAAAATTATAACAATAACAATAACTTGGATTCTTTTGCCCTAAATGTAAATAATAACGCAATCAATTTGGTACTTAGTAAGGACTGTGAATCCAAGTCTGTGAAAAAAGTTAGTAAGACGATAGCTAATGCAGGTAAAGAACTGGGGACATCCAATCAAAATGATGAAAAACATAAGCGGCTAGTTCAGAAAAGTGAGCGTAAGCTAGCAGATACACCAGGGAATAGGCCCAGGTCTAAACTACCAATCAAAGCCACATCTGTAAAGCCTGCTCCTAATCAAACTAGCAATTCCAACATGACACTTTGTAGAAGAAAATTGCCTACTAAGAATGAGAAAGACGCGAGACAGGAACACATTTCAAATGCAGAAGTAAAATCTAAAATCCCTATAAAAAACATCAATAGAGCGAATCCACCCCTACAGAGAAAAACCACACCTAAACACAACCAAACACAGATAGAGAAGGAGCCCGTTAAACCGACTCCTTCAAAATTACCAGTAAAGGTAAGATCTATGCCCAGTGCCACTTCAGCAGCCAAAGTAACGAAACATGAGTTCAGTGAGGTTTGTAAACATTCTATTGAATATTTTAAGGGAATTAGTGGTGAGACATTAAAGCTTGTGGACCGTTTGTCTGACGAAGAGAAAAAGATGCAGACTGAGATCTCTGATGATGAAGACAGTACATCGCGAAATACGTCATTATCTGAAGCCACCCAAGTGTCCCAGCCTTCCGTTACTTCGAGGTCTGCTAAAGACATGAAAGCAGACGCAGCACCTTTAAAATCAAAGATTGACAAGGCCGACAGTGAGAGAAGGAGCAGTAGGAGGACTGGTGAGAATAAAGGCAGTCAGGTTTCTGGAGCTGTAACAGCTCACATCGTGGAAATCCAGCCTAGTTTGTAAAACCTCTCGACTTGTTGACCTTAGTGCATGACCTGTCGTGATTGCTTGTGGAGTGACCTATGTTAGTTTCCATTCTTCCATTATCATCTGTGTCTGTTGTCTCACACTACTTGTTCTTTATTTCAAGAAAACATACACTTAGATAGTAAAGCATGCCAAAAGGAATTACACCGTACTCATTGATTATAAACATGAATGAAGCCTTCAACATGGAAACATGTTCGAACACTTGTACTCACCTCCCATACACTCACCCAGCATGTCTACTGCCATTCAGTAACTGTGCTCACATACTTAGACTTGTACTCTCCACACATACAAAAGTAGAAGCTGTAATAGTCAACCTTTTATTTTCAGATCACACACTTGTTATTCCGTACATTAGATCCACTAGACAACCTTAACAATCCAATACACATGTGTGAAGTACCAAAATGCTGGTAAAATTGATCCTTTGTAAATTACAGGTCCGCAGAGTCCGTGTGAGCGAACTGACATCAGGATGGCAATAGTCGCTGATCATCTGGGGCTTAGTTGGACAGGTATGACAGTGTTATTTTTAAGTAAATTTTCAAATTGTATATACTTACAGATTATACACAAAGACCAGGAAGAAGTCACAACTCCGGTGGAGGACCAAATGCTATCCTAGGAGTAGTTTTATTCCAGAACAACTGTTTCCAAGGCTTTGCCCCTCCTCATGTAACGGAACCATGAAATATTGTACACGTTGGCTGTTCTTGGTAAAACTACTCCTATGTTACAATTTGTCCCTTCCTCTGACTGACAGATGTGTCTATATATATCTTATTTCCATGCCGTGGGGTGAGTCGGTAGCACCAAGCGTCTTTTAGTGCAACCTTTTACCTTCAAATGCGTGTCTGATTAAAATGATATGCAGCATGCCTATATTCTGTGCATGTGTATCTGGCTGCAAAATGCTATGTTACAGTGTCACAGGCGCTGACAGTGTAATGTAGCATTTTGCATGCAGATACAGCCGCACACAGAATATAGACATGCAGCATATCATTTTAATCAGCAGAAGTTGCTTGTGCGTCCTATTTGCATCGCTTTGCAAATAAGATACATTTGAAGGTAATAAGTTACACAAAAAGACGCTCAGTGCTACCGAGTCACACGGAGCTCCCGCGTTATGTTTAACGTGACTTATAGCGCACGGAGGTAAGGTGTATGTGGATTGTGGACACATCTGTAGCTATGGTTTTCTCTGTTCTTTTTATGTATAATTTTTAACATTGGAACATGAGATGCCCTGCAGTCAGTCTCCAACATGTATCATATGGGTGCAAGTGATTGGATAGGATGACCGCACCTTGTTGGTTTATGTCTGCATAATAAATACAATTTTATATTGTAAAATATTACTGTTTTTCACTGATTCAATTCATCAGCCCAAATATTATTATTATTGATATTGAATCTTATGTAATAACATACATAATTTTGTAAATGCCCAATGTAGAATTGAAATTAGTATTTTCAAAGCTGGGCATTATTCACTGATTGTAACATTATATTGATATACAGATGTGTCCTCATACACTGAGCGTCTCTCTACGTCATATGATGCGACTGAGACGCTCCGAGATGAGCAGCGTACCGTATTTTTCTTAAAATGTTGGATCTTAGTTACATTGCAGATGCAGTGACAATCCGCTCGCAGTTTGCTAGAGACTGTAGGCTGCAACTGTAACCAGACATAAATTGGTTTTACACACATACAAAGTCGCAGATAAAGCACAGCGGAACAGTTCCCCCAATGATCCCTATGGCTACATTAATATTCATATAAGGTTTCTTGGCCACTTATATGGAACGGGTTGGGTATGGGAGACCAGCAGTCTGGATGCCGGCTGTCAAAACACCAGCAGCGGCATTGCGATGCTTAGAATCCTGACAGGAGCGCCATAAGTATACTAACCTTTCCCCATTCATCCCTTAACGCTAACATCCCCGCACTCTAACCCTCCCCGTTAGTGCCTAAACCTAACCCTCCCTCCTTAGAGCCTAACCCTCCCCCAGTGGTGTCTAACCTTAACCCCCCTTAACCCTCCTTGTCTGCAGCCTAACCTCCCTCTCCCCTGCAACCTAACCCTAACACCCCCTGTGGTGCCTAAACCTAACCCTCTCCCCTCCACGCGGCTAAAAGCTAACCCGGCCCGCTATACTCATGTTCGGGATGCCAGCTGACGGAATTCTGGCGTCGGCATCTCAACTGATGTCGGGATTCTGGCACTGGTCTTTGGCCCGTGTGTCGGGATTTCGGCGCCGTGACTTTGACCGCTGGCATCCCGTGCACTGGCCAATTCACGACATCCAGTCTGGAACCACTTGAAAACACAATGATACTTTTCAGGCCTTGCTCATTTACATCAATAAGAAGATGTTACTTACTGCTTTGGGGGCTCATTTGGATGTAAGTCAGGTTTATGACACGCCTCTCAGATGTAGCAGTACACGCCCACTTTACCACCGCTATCATAGGTGCTGCTTTCACATTCTCCCTGAAATGCTTTTTCAAATCTGAAATGTGTGAGAGAGGCTGGAAAATACAGTCCTGGGAGGAGCCTAATGGACCTATGAAATGTCTGTTTATCATTAAAGCAAATTTCTGCTTTTCCAGAACTGGCGAGAGAACTGAACTTTTCAGTTGATGAAATTAATCAGATTCGCGTTGAGAACCCAAATTCCCTGACTACACAAAGCTTTATATTGTTAAAGAAATGGGTTATAAGGGATGGCAAGAATGCAACAAGTGAGTATTGTACATATGTACTCTTTATATGCTATATTATATATGAGATAAAGTACACTCCACTCCCTATAAATTCTAATGATAGGTTCCCGAGCTGACATATAACATACATAAGAGGTGCATCATTTATATACATCACAAGTCTTCATAATGAACACTGAACTCAATCATATGTGATGACATCAGAACTCACCTAGTACATGTGATAACATCAGAACTGTTTATGTAGAGATGATTTATATACAGTATATAGTAGCATCATTTATGTATACAGAATATTACAAACTAAGCAAAAATTTAATCTCAGTGTATCAATTTATGCGTTTGGAGCTCTGTAGCTCCCCAGCTTTGGCTACACTCTCCCATAAGTAAATGTGTAATGCGTCCCATGAGCTGCGATTGGTCAATATGCATTGTTTATCTATGCTTTATATAACATGATTAACATATGCTTTTTGTGGTTTTAGCTGATGCCTTAACCAATGTTCTGACGAAAATCAATCGAATAGATATTGTGACATTGCTGGAGGGTCCTATTTTCGACTACGGAAACATTAGCGGCACCAGAAGTTTTGCAGAGGACAACAATGTGTTCAGTGACCCCACTGTTGATGGTAAACATGTAGCTTGCATGCTGTGTCGGTAGATACTAGAACATTTTGAAAGAGAGAAGATGCCATTATAAAGGCTTTGTAGTCTGTAGACTTTGGTGAAGCATGAGGAGGATGCTGCAGTTATAAGCAAGTTATTAGAACGTTGGCTATGTAAGAATGCGCTTCTGGTAGAGATGCTAATGTGTCATAGCTCATGACTATAGAGTAGACAGTGCCATATAAGTTGGATGATGCAGGAACCCATTGCAAGAGAGTACTGGTTAGGACCCAAAAGTGATAATCCGCCAAAGAATGTAGACATTTCGTAGTTTAATTGAGAGGCCAGTACACATCATAGGTCCCTATCTTAATGGAATCCTTTCATTGCTCCTTCGACTATGCCACTAATACAATGGGTTACAATGGATATAATTAAGGATTAAATTAGATGAGTTAAATATTACAATGTTATTACCATTTTCGGTTTAAAGAGGTAAAGTTAATGTGGGAAGGTCACACACTCATACTAGAAATGCCCTGACTGGTATATCAAAGCACTGCATGGCAGTGGTAGGAATGGCTCCAGGGCCTCTGAGGGCTTAAATGTAAGTCCACTAGGGTATGTAGTCCTTGGGGTCCATGCTTCTTTCTATAGAAGCACCAGCATACCTTGTTTAGCAGTTACTGTATAGGAGGCTTCCATATCCGGAGCCCTCTGCATGGACATCTATGCACAGCACTCCCTCAAGAGTTCAGAACTAAACAGGACAGTACCTGGGCTTCTGATTGTCCAAGCAGCCTCAGCTCATCGCACCGGCCCTTGGAGACTTAAGCTGGCCACACACTAGACCAACTTACATCCAACCATCCAACTATTTGATTGGTTGGAATGAAAACCTGGTAAGGTATGAAAGCAAATGACAATGAGCAATTTGCTCCCAAACGCCGGAAAATGGACAAAATCTGTTGTTTGAACAAATTGTTTAGATCGAACATTTAACAAACTTGTCTCAATGACCATTTTCATCTGTTTTCTGGCATTTAGGAGCAAATTGCTGATCATCAGTTACTCCCATACGTTACCAGATTTTCATTCCAACCAATCAACAAGTTGGCTGGTTGGATGTAAGTTGGTCTAGTGTGTGGCCAGCTTTAGCCTATGTCACCTTATGAAAGCAAAACAATTTCTGATCTATAATTCAATGTGGTTGTGTGCACCCTATGAAATCAGGTCTTCATGCCATGGTGCGTATCCTAATACCATGCATGTGCCTATTTTGCAGGATCATATAATTTCCTTAGATAGCCTGCTTGTGTCAGCCTCTGCCTTTCCTTACGGTTGGGCACTGTTTTTTCCTCTCTCTCCTCTGAATCTTGTAAACCTCATCAAGACCAGACTATGTCTACTGCTCTCTGTCTAAAACAGTCGGCTAATTCTCCTAGAAGACGTGTTTTCTATCGTGCTGTGAGAAACGCTAAAACTAAAGACTGACCTCACGAAATCTCCTAGATTACACAAGAAGGAACTGTAAGCTGATCGCTACAGTAGATTTGAAATAACTTCATTAATTCCTAGGCCTTCCTCACATTTGTGAACTTTAATGTGTAAAGATTTTATCTTAGGAAAGCTCTAGTTTGCATATTCATGGACATAGTAAATGTATGAATGATGTGTGATTTTTCTGTGTTCGTTAGCTGCAGTAAGATTCCTTAACTAAAAGCAGCTTACTGTAATTCTAATAATATTTTACCATGTGTGGTATCAACCCTGCTTTTATCAATAAAATGGCCTTTACATAATGCAGTGGTAAAATGGCACAATGAAACGGCACATTGCAGGGAAGCGGAAGGGTTTCCATGGCTGTATGCACCTCTGTGTCCAGCTGTACATATTGGTTTCTCTTTGGGGATGGACATTTGTTCCAGGCTCCCACGGCATAGAAATTGTGATCCCAAGTACGTTTTAAGCACATTATTTTGATGTCCTAAATTGGGCATGCCCTATAAACAGAATAGTGACACCAACATTTAGGCGTTTCCAGTTCCAGCAGCCCCAGTGTCCTAGTTTTGTTCTGTCGTGCTTTAAAGTTCCAGCAGACTGTAGTTGGAACCATCGATCTGAGGATTAGGTAGCATCCATTTTACTGTCCATCCATTGCATAACATGACTCTAATCATTGTAAACCTTTGTTTGTATGTGTTTTATTGCTTACTTTGTTTTCTTTTTCTTTTCTCCTTGGTCAGTTTTTCTGATCTTACCCATATCCACGAACTCTCTTCACGCTCCGAGATCACCTTACTCATCACATTCTACTCATTCTATTGTCCTTCCCATTCCTAAAATATTCCTTTAGCTGGGGTTTCCCTGTGCTTCTCTGCAAGTCCCCTTTTAGATTTATTTCCTTTTCCCCCAATATGCTTTATGGCATGGATGTTGCACTCCTAGCAGCCTCTAATCTCGCTGTGAGGATTTAGAGTTTCCAGAGACACTGGAATATATTTAAAACCACCGTCATATTGGAAAAAAAAAAAAAAAAAAGTTTATTAATTAACATGAATGCATTAGAATCTAAATATGTGTGAAAATGTCCATTGTACAAATTGGGGTAATGTTACCACTGTTCCAGTACAAAACTTTTCATTGAATCATAACTATTGCACATTTCATATAATCATTCTTTATATTATCTCATATCACATTGCATGCATTGTATTATTATTTCTTCATTTTTGGTGTTTCATAATTCATTCCATTCAGTTGAAGTCTACTGTTTTCTTCAGGTTATCCAACTATTCAAGTGGAACTGGAAACTCCCACTGGTTTGCGTTACATGCCTCCCACCCCACTCCACCAAGATGATTACTTTAGCGATAACTTTAGTGTAGAGTCACCCCTTAGAACTCCCAGTAGACTGAGTGATGTGTTAGTAACGCCACAGGGAAATGGAGACATTTCAGCTGCTCCACCTGTAGTGGCCGCTGAAGACACATCGTTAGATGACAGCAGGTATTTAATTCACAGTCCTGATGCTTCTTATGAAATGGCCATTCATCGGGTGAAATTTGAAGACTATAAATTGTATGAAGAGCCACAAAATGAGGGTGGCTATATCAAGGATGAAAAGTCCGTTCCACAGAAAGAACAAAAAACAATTCAAAGAGAAGAGGTGACTGGACAGTGTGAGAGAGAATCGTCTGGTCCTGAGGAGGAAGAAATGACTGAAGAGAGGCTTAAATTACTGCTTAAGCATCTTCATCTGGAAGAGGTTGAGTCAGAGGAGATGACTGAGGAGAAGGTGCAGGCCATCCTCAAAAATGTTGAAAAAGCAGAACAAGAAATGTCTTCAATTGCAGGTTGGCACACAGAGGCATCCAGCATCCACGTGGAGCACTCCACACCAGAGCGGAAGGTCAACAGTGATCTGTTGGAGAGATTTGATGACAGGTATGTGACCACCTATTGCTTGTGCAATAAATAAATAATTGCATTGAGGAATGTGCATAATAAAACCAGTGTATGGATCGTTGTACATCGGTGTAGAATTTCATAAAATTAGATTATATTAGAACTTACATTTTAAGACAAAAAAGGGAGAGTGACACAATAGCTACCTATGTCAGTGCACTGAGGTATCCCCTTTGTACCTTCTCTATATGTGGTTTCTGATTGGTGTCTACCAAATAAGCATTCACCATATTACTGTGTCAGACCTCATTTAAGGTACACGTTACCCCATGATAAATCCAGGCAACTCAAATTGCTTCCAAACTAAAACTAACCATGGGGAAATGTTTTGCCATATTCCCCCTATTACATATGACATCTTTTGTCATAAAAATCTACTCCAAAAGTAACATTGGTCTGAAAAGTGAAAAGGCATCTTACCACCTCCCAAATGCACAATGTTGCCACTTGGCAGTTGTTACCCATTTATTATTCCCTACCCTCTAAAATCCATCTGTAAAATTCTTGCCTGCATATACACATTGAGGTGCTGGTCTCCTGCCTCTCTAATGCACTGTGATGTGCTAGATTTACTAGAACATTATAAAACTGTAGTCTAGTGTCATAAATGGGGGAGTAAGATTTTCTGTGGGACAAAAGAACTCGGACACATTACTTATAAGGAATTGGTTTTAATTATGTTGTTTATTTTACAGCCATGAGTCCATTACCTCATATCTCAAGGGAGAAGTAGGAAGACTGGGATCTAACGTTAGTCCTTCTGAGTCACTAACAGAAGGTAAGACCAGTACCAGAGCTCCAGAGGCAGATCCTGTGAAATCCAATGAAAAACAGAAACCAAAAACACTCCAAGGACTCAATGGAAAAGGGGAACAGACATCACCATCAACGGTACGTCAGAAATCTCCGGAGAAGAGCAGCAAGGCAGTAATAGGAGAGCATAAGAGCTCTTTACCTGTTAGTGCAAAAAGGACTGGCTTGGAAGAAGGAAAGTCCAGGCCGGCCACCCATGCAGAAGAAGGAGCATCTCTTGAAAAGGTATAGTTACCGTTTACTACACAGTGGCTAATGTGTACTGCCTTCATATTTTGGTGTCTTATTACTTTGTCTCATTAATGTACTTGTTTGATTACATCATATTTTTGTTCTTACGATGAACATACTTCGATAGTAGATGAACATCGATTGAAAGTTATTCAAAGGAAATGTCTAAAATGGGTTATTTTGGAATGGTTGAAAGGTTCAAAAAACACGTTGTAAAGATTCAGACCAGCAGAAGACTTGAAGCGTTAAATAAAAAGGTCCAAGAGACATGTCCACAAGTGGTTTCCAATAAATCCACTATGTGTAATTATACAAATATGCCGGTACAACATGGTACCTCCGAGCTTTACATTAGTAGCTCCAGCAATGCATGGCCTCATGTGCAGCAATATTGCTTAATGTGGTTGCTCTGGGTTACAGACACAATGTATGCAGTCATTTAAATCCTGGCTAGGTCCATGTTCATTAGTGACAGCCTGGGTATGATATCACAGGAGTACTGTACACTTATCCACTATTAGCAAAGCACAGTGGTAGATGTAGTGTATTGCCACAATGTCTGCATACACACATTGCACTTCATAGAGACCCCTGCAGAACCATATCACATAATACTCAGTGTTAGTTCGGCATGTCTAGAGGCCCCGCCCCGGTAATAGGTGAGCAATCTGATTGGGTGTCCCAGGGAATTATGCTGCATCTAGCCATACCTAGGCTATATCAACACAACGCATGTAAGGCCTCAGTGAGCTTCTGAGTGATAGTCACATCAAAACGGGTATGTCACACAAGTATGGTATTCAAAATATTTATCTACAAAAAAAATGGAATGGCATAAGAATTGTAGGACTTCTCAGACTGAGGTTTAGATTTTAAAGATACAAGCTATGCATTATACTGTATATGTAACCTATAGTGGTTAATGAAAATTCACAGAACATGCATAAATCATACTTATAGATCAGTTGCTCCCAAACTTAGTATCAGCTTTTTTTTTTCACGGCACCCCTGGGCCAAAAGTTTCTTATTGAGAAATCCAGCAAAAGTTGTTAAATGAAGTAAATAGTGCTTTGTGTAATGCTTAGGCTCAGCTGTGTGGTGGTGGACAGGGTTGTGCTTCTGTTTGTCCACATATTATATGATTGTCAGGCCTAATTTCTGGTTTTGCCATGGACTATAGATAATATGATTTGGTCCACCAACCCGTGGCACCCTTGCATGTGCCCTGCGGAACCCAGCTTGGGAACAAATTGCTATAGTTAGTATAATTGTATATATAGACTAAATATTATAATTAAACAGTCACAACTGTGGCTTATCACTGAGGCTCAGAGATTTGTAGCCTGAAAAGCCTCATTTGAGAAGTAAAACAGAGTGCGCCTTCCCCCAGCTTACTGAGTCTAACTCAAACCTATATGTCCTGGAGCTAAATTAGGGGCTGATGTATCCTACAGTTGTATTCAGTATACATTTTACTGCTGCACTGCTTTTTTTCAAATGTAATAATTCATCACCTTAATTTAATGTCCCTAGTATTCACAGGCTACGCGCTGACATACTGTACCATGCCAACTGCTACAGTTCACAATGTTGTTTTGTTGGGTTAGGATGGTTTTGTTGGCATAAGGCAAAAGTCACAAGTTAGTATTCTCTTCTGTAACTCTTATGGTGCGTACACACTGGGCGATTAAAGTGGACGACTGAACGACATCGTTATCGTTGAGTCGTCCACTTTATCGTCCATTTTTAACACAAAAACGATGAACGATAACGACGACGTGCGTTCCCGCGGGTCGTTCGTCATCATCGTTCATCGGGTTAACATGCAGGCCAACCTGACGATGTCGTCAGGTTTACTGCATGTTATGGAATGGGGGAGAGAGCCCAGCGCTGAACGATATCGTTAATGATATCATTCAGCGTGTGTGCTCAATGTCATGAACGACATTGAGCACACCCTGCCGGGGACACACTAGACGATATCGCTCAGGGAGCATATTGTCTAGTGTGTACACACCATTAGACCAGCAGTGAAGCACAGTTTGCAGATCACTAAAAAAATCTAAATATTAAGAACTCCATATGCCTTATCCAGCGTCTCTGGGCACGCCTGTGTCCAGTCAGGGAACTGAAGGAAGTGGAGTGATTGACACACTGGGAGGAGTATCGGGAGTATAGAGAGTGGAATCCCTCTCCTGTCCCTATAACACGTGTGTTGTCAGTCACAGTGCATCCTACAGTGATCCGCTGATGACAAGAACAATGGGGGATGAGGAGAAACGCGTGGTGGGAGATCCAACACAAAGTAACGACCTAATCTCTGCTGCTTTTAGGATGGTCCCCATAGGAGGAATAGCACTGATGTCAATAAGTTGCTTGGCTGAGATGATGCTTATATTTAGGTTTGCATTGGCTTCCTTCATTTTTAATTCTGAGGATTGAATCATTGGACTCATATAGACCGAATCTGTTTATAAAGTACATACAAAGTAAATGACTCCTCATTATTTATAAGGTGCCACAGATTACGTAAACACTGTTGGGGCCGGATTCAATTAGCCACGAAAAGCAGCGGTCTGGCGAAAAGTTTTTGCACGTGCAAACTGCTGAGGTAAATGGTTATTGTGCAATCCTATTGTCGAACTTTTCTCCATAGACGAAAACCAGAAAAATGTTTTTCACCATCTCAGAGCAGGTGAAAAGTTGTGCAAAATCCCTATTTTTGTTTAAAAATGTGGGGACTAGGAGCACAGAACCCCTTAGACACCCCCCCTAATGACAAATTAGGCAAACCTATACGTTTTTAATTAGCTTAATTTGGCAATAATGACATGGCATTTTTGGGGTGAAAAACTTAAGTGTTGGAATATGGGTTTAAAGTAGTGGGTCTGGTATTTTGGGGGGCTGTATGGATGAGTGAATATTACAGGTGGCTGCACAAGGTGTATTTTTAACATTTTTTAAAAGTGCAGTTTTTGGATTAAAAACTATACTTGCACCCACTTTAATGTACCCCAGATATACCTGTACTTTTCCCAGGTTACTCCACGAAACAGTATTCATGCAAATGCATTTTCGCATTCTTTGTAATTGCGCATAGACAAAATACACAAAAATACCGCATTAAAACACGCCAACTTTTCATTTTATCACGTTTAATTGAATCCCCCCCCCCCCCCCCTTAGTATGCGATCATAAATCATTAGATTACAAGTTTGCCTACTCACACCTGTTAATGAAGTATAATAAATACTCACGGAGGACATTTACAAAGTGTCCTATAATGCCATGAACTATATATCTGAAAACGTTAAAAACCCTTAAATGAGAGTGTGTCAATGTTCCGTCTCTCTCAGGCATATTTTTATGGGTTTTGGATATTTTTGTACTGTACACTCTCCATTTATCTACTAGTTTTTACTTCTTGTGTAATGTTAATTACAGCACTGTTAATGTTCTGAAAGCAAAATGCAAATGTTTTCAAATGGATCCAACTATGGGCCGTATTCAATTAGTTTTGCACCCGTGTTACGTTTTCGTATGCCGGACTTTTCGCCTACATCGCGTGTTTTGCATGCGGAAAAGTTTCGGGCGCGCTCCTGCTATTGGCCGTATTCAATTAGAAAGGACGCAAAAACTGCACCCGACGTGAATGAAACAGGTGAAAAGTCCTGTCAAAAATGGGGAACTCCCAAAAGATGCACTATCATTGGGGATCACTATAGTTGCCCCCGATTAGCCCTAATGAAGGTATTTGGGGTACTTAAGTTGTGCCAATTGGTGCCAATTAGCGCATTAACACAAGTGGTGAAGAAAAGCATTAAGCAGTATTTTATGGTAAAAATAACTGCTCCCAGCAAATTTGGGGTACGGGTGCTAGCATATTTTTAAGTTGCTAAAGTGAAGTTTTAATTCACGATAAAAATCCACCTGCAATAAAAAAAAAAAAAACCTGCTCCATACTTGGGGACCTCCAGAAGTCTATTTTACTCATTTAAAAGTTTGTCCCCCAACTTTGAACTTTTTCGCCCCAAAATAAAAGTACTTTTTTGGGGTGATTTAAAGTTTTGTTGTTGTTTTTTGACACAGTTTATCTTTGGGGGACTGTCCCAAGGGTGCAGGGGAGTTTCACCCCAAAACCGCAATTCTGCCTTTTTTCCGCCTGCTTTTCATAGGTGAAACTTTTCCGCCGATTAAATTGCATTGACTTTCCGCGTACGCGAAAAATCTTTGGAATTTAATACGACAGAAACATTCTGCCTGGCGAAATTACGTCATCTGCGATACTTTTCCGCAGATTCTGACTTTTCGCCTCTAATTGAATACAGGCCTCTTTCGGAAACCAGTTCTGGTTCTTTTTGTGTATCAACAAGACTATACAGGGCACCACAGCGAGAATACTTCCCATATTTATAGCTGTGCCTTAGGACATCCGTGTTACGGGCTTGTATGATGTTTAGATTACATACTGAACAGTGCTAGTGATTGAGTTTTTCAGGCTGGAGGGCATACTTGCCTACTGTCGCCGAATGTTCAGGAGACTCTTGAATTTTGACGAGTATCCCAGGACACTCAGGAGAGTAGCCTGTCGTCCCAAATCCCACCCACTTACTCAGCGTCATCAAAGCCCCAATGTGTGATGCTGTGAGTAACTGCAATGTTCCCAGAGTGATGAGAAACAGTGGCGTGTCATGTTGACACACTCCCATTTTTCAGTGGCCATGTCCCTTGCGGCATGTGACCATGCCCACTTTTTGGCGTGCACCTTAGGGGGTGTGGGGGTGTGCCATTTTTTCATCTTGCCCTAGTTACGCCACTGGCATGTGCATATATATGCTTACCGCTCCTGGTTAGTAATGCCGAGGAGTCCATGTCTCGCTCACTTGCCCTGGTAATATACATTATAGTAATATGTGGCTTTCTGTTGCTGTATGTTGTTATTCTATGGACTTTATGTTTATATTTAATGGATAGAAGCATTGGATGAAATACAATGATAATTAAATATATCATAGAATGTCCAGAAGAGACTCCTGGGAGAGCGTGCACTTGGATCCCACCCATTTCCCTATTAAGTGGGTGGGGACATGATGACATGAATCACATCACCACACCTCCTGCACTTTGCTATTTGGAACTTACCATGTTGGGGATTATTGTTATTGATGCTTACTAGATCATACCAGCCAGAACATGCTTAATTACACTTCATCAGCATCATAATGTCCATGAATATTGTAAAATATTGGCAACTATGGGAAAATTACGCCACTTCACCTATGTCTTAAAAAGTCTTAAAAAGTAATTAGATAGTGTTCTAAACGAGTGTGTAACAAGCTCTCATCTCTGCTTCTATTATGTCTGTAGATGTTCTCCCTAATCCTAAGAGTGCAGCTTTGATCTGGCTCATAAACAATCACCATGCCCCATAATAATTAGACACAAACATGATTGGATCTTTATCCAGCAATGGCTGTTATCAATCTGTATGAGCGACCATATGAACAGGACCCATACAGGAACCTGTTAATTTGCAGGTTATGGCCTTTTCTTCTTCTGTTTCTTTCTTCCTGGAAAATACTCTAGAATACTAGTGACGACATCTGCAGATAAGAGGAAAGTCTGTAGACGTTCTAAGTGTGTCCATGACATCATCATATGGGTAGAGGCATAATAGTCATGTCTGTTATTATCACCTAGGCAAATCCTTATTTGAGCATATAAACCTTTGTGTGTGTGTGTGGATTGCCAGGTGCACAGTGAGTATATAGTTGCACTTTTGCACAATGCTGACCAGCTATTTTATTGCGTGGGCTGTTAACATCATTAATGGTGCTATATTGAGGTAGGCTGGATACCATTACTAACCTAGTTAAATTGTTTTTCAGATGGATATTAGGCAGCCGATATAAACAAAATAACTATAGCTGCTGCTACGACCACTTAAATATCTTCTCTAAAACATCAAAATAATAATAAATATATCCTTCTTATTTCATAGATAAAACTTTTTTTTTTTCTTTTAAGACTACTGGTAAAACTTGCCTAAAATGCATTTATCAGGATTCTAGTGACAGTGAATATGAGAGCGACTCCAGCTCAGATGAGGAAAGAAGAATCACAACGAAAATTACTCGGAGGCGCTTGATTTACAAGGTACCGAGTACGGCTGGCTTACTGCAGAGGCTACAGCATGGATTTTCTTTTGTGATGGCTTCCACATTTGCTATTTAAAAATTTCTTACATACTAAGCATGTTTTATTGAATGGCCTTATATTAATTAATTTTTTTACGTTTTTTTTTTTTTTTCGATACGTAAACTTTTTATTTAATATCCTAAACTTATACTATGTAATTAGTTGCCAACCTTTCTGACATAGCGACATGCTAGTACTAAAACAAAAGAAACATGTACATAACATGCTTACACGGATCGTGAATGCCAAGACGCAGAAGAAATTTGGTTAGACAACTGCTGGTATTAACATTTCAATTGCATATTAACAAATGACTATAATATAATGAATAATAGGACACCTTAAGTGTGCAATTCTCTTTATATGGTTATTACAGTAACGGAAAAGCTGACGAGCTGGTCGACTTATGTGAGGTTCTGATAGGCTGTGATATAAATGGGACATTAATACAAATAGAATGATATTTGGGGTCTTGCTGAATGAAGTGCTGACTGTGATTGATACTCTGTATGACTTATGACCATTAAACTTGACCTGTTTATACCCCAACTTTATCCTGCTTATGCCATGTAGATTGTAACCTTTACAATTTAAATGCACTTGCTGTAGTATGAATCCACTGATGTACACTGCATACTGTATCCAGGCCTTTAATTGGGCAAATACTAATATGGTGAATCGTGTAGGAATCCATTTTGTGGGCCTAACTGGTGTTTGGCTTGTTTACAAAGAACCAGTGACCTTTCCTCAGCGATGTCACCAGCTTCTAAATATTTCAGTGTATGTAAATATTTATTAAATATTGATATTGTAGTCCAGCCTACATTACATGTATGCTTTACAGGTCCTTGTCATATCATCACTATGCTCTGAAATTTACTTCAACACATTTTTGGTAAATGGTTTGTTTGGGCATCGTCTTGATATCGATGCTGATGATAGATTCCCCAATTTTGATTGCCTCCTTAACCACTTAACTGACGTTGTCGCATGGAATACGAGCGCAGCCAACAGTGCTTCAGCTGACAAGGTGCGACCGCACCACCCCGCTGTGTTTTTGAAGAGGAAATCCGCTCTACACGTATGCAGAACGGATCTCCACCGACTCCCCGGATCTCCTGCGGAACCGGCAATTTATGACCGGTTTTGCAGGGAAAAATCATCAGTTAAGTGGTTAAGTATGAAATTTGTATGAAGAAACATATTGTAATATCACTACTGCTTATTCTATAAATGTAAGAAAGTGGTGTGAAATACAGTATCTGAAATATGTGGATGTAACTTGCAGTGCTCATTGTCCGCAAGCATTCTAGACTTTGTCAGTGCGTTACTTGCAATAGTCTCAATCACCATGGAGATTGGTCATCGTTAATTTAACCAGCCGGTACAAGCTTGATTGTAAAATAGCAGAGGTGCAGAATAAGCTCCGAATGAGCAATGAGTTACTGAATTAGCAGTGAATACCATTACCATTTTATAGCAACTACATAAATCAAAAACCAATGATCTTTAAATCAACAGTTATAGTTTACAAAACGTCCTTTTGCCATGTAGCGTGCAGGGTTGGACGCGTCAGAATTTGCAATACACGTGTTATGCATTCTGCGGTTTTTACCTTCAGATTACCAATTTTACCTGACCGTGACCTGGCATGATGCCCTACAGCTTGCGTTTTATTCTCCTACCCTGCATGCCTGGCGTGCTGTGTATAGGAATATAGATGTATGATTGATGTAACGATCTGACGCTCTTTAGGGGGAGGAAGCTAAAAACATTCCTGGTGAATCTGTTACGGAAGAACAGTATACAGATGAAGAAGGCAACATCATCACAAAAAAAGTAATTGTTTTCTTACAGTATGTCCTGCCTTGGTTTGCCTGAATCTTCTCTGTCTGAGGGTGTATACTCGTGTTTGACACTTTGTGCAATAAAAAAGTTTTGTTTTCTCAACTTAATTTTGGACCCCATATAAAGTCAATGTACCTGCTTTTCATAGGTAACGCGGAAAGTCGTGAGGCGTGTTATGGTTCCACAAGACAAAAAAGTTGGTGGAACTGTAACGGTTGGGGCAAGTAATTCAGTTTGTCGTGCTGAAATATGCTTTCATGTGCTGTGTGTCAAGTATTATTAATATAATAAGTATGTACACAAGTACGGTATGTGAAATAGCTTGGTTGGCGTTAACCAGTGTGTCATAGATGTTTGTATACAGTATGCTTGCCCTTTTTTTTATCATAATAGTTTACCACTCTACCTTGTATGACTTGTTAAAATTAGTTGACATTGCTACAATCAGTATCATTACGGCATTTGACTCGGTTCCACCATCTACTCTACGCCTTATATGCTATTGTGTTATCACAATATACGTCTAGCAAACAACTAGAATGTAAAACCAGGCTATCAGGAACCTGGCAATTCCTTGAAATACTGTAGAAATAAGTATACAGACAGTAAGTAGGTTATGTGCAGAAACAATGTCGATGTCCGTATTGGAACATGGCTCTTGGGTAAGTACTGCTAGCAAGTCTGTTAATACTTATTTCGCTTTAATAGTTGCATGTGCATTGCAACATATTTTAAAGGAAAATGTCTTATATTGTTTTAAAGTCATACTAGACAATATAACATATGGGTACATAATGGAAGAATTGTCACCATCTTATAGGCACACTAAACTTTGATTACACTAATGCACAGGTTCTCAAACTCTGTCCTCAGGACCCCACACAGTGCATGTTTTCCAGGTCTCCTCACAGAATCACAAGTGAAATAATTAGCTCCATCTGTGAATCTTTTAAAATGTGTCAGTGAGTAATGAGTACACCTGTGCACCTGCTGGGTGACCTGCAAATGAGAACTGTGTGGGGTCCTGAGGACCGAGTTTCAGAATCACTGCACTAATGTGACTATAGGAAGGATTGCAGAGGAGCCGGGCAACCATAACCCCCAGCAGAATAGTCATGGTATTGTGATTCACTAGTCTGATGGCTTTTGGTATCTGTTGTGCGACTGGTGATCTGGGTCAGGTTGTTTATAGTCTGCAGATACATTTCTGCTCCCACTCAAATATGGCCCTGACCAAAGTCAATCTTGTTATCAGAACTATTCTAAGTAAATCAAATTAACTACTGTGGCCTCCCAGTTTAAACTCCACTATGAGATTAACCATCTTTATAAATTGCTGGTCACTTGCTGCCTGGCTATGTTGTTTAGTTTGCTAATATTGTAGCGGGGTTGTGAATACACACATTAAATATGAGCGAGCCAGAAGACTGTGTATGGGGTTATATGCTTCTGCAATAAGTGTCACCATTATGTTGGTACAAACGTTGTCCCTCAGCTTTGCTAATGAACTAGAACAGAACTGCATCTGGCCAGCAGAGTGACAAAGAGGAAATGTGCTTTCCTGTAGTCACTCAGATTGATATCTGAATACAGCCAGAATAATGACTATACAGTATATTATCTTTCTGTGCCAAGGTTTTCCTTGCTCTGGTGATGCCAGAAGTGCTGTTGGTAGTGATTTAGCAATACATTGCAAATATATTGAGTGTTGCCATGTTGTGTGATGTTTTGCTACCAGTTAATTTTTATGTTTCCAAAATGCATCTGTTTAACCTGAACTAACGTTTCTGGATGTTCCGATGTCTTCAGTCTAGTTCTTACTCCAAACTATTGGGTAACATTAGGTCCTATAATTGTTTGTACTATTTAATCAGTGTCATGATCTACTTGTGGACAAAGACATTGCAAGATATTTCTGTCAGTGTCATAATTATGGTTCATTCTCATTACAGACTGAGGGATATAAAGTGAAAACCAAGAAGGAAGTTCGACATATTGAGAAGAAAAGTTATTCGTAATACTGCAGTACTTAAGGTAGTTCTATGTGCTAATACACTGAAGAATGGTCATTTCTGTGGAACTCACTAAGGGAGCCATTCGGAGATTATAGCATAAAGAATATAGAAAACATGTGACCTCCTTGTCCAGGTGTCTGTTAGTATAGACCAGCACATCCGTCCTGCAATATCAGTCTAGGATTGGTGTTCCAATGGCATGCCAGAAATAGCAGCATTCGTTGATGGACCCTTGCTGACCCATGACATTTTGTGGCTGGCCCTCCAGACATTACGCACAATGGGGCTGCTTCTGTGTTGAAACAAAGTCAGCCCTAATTACATGTAAGGATGTAACTGAGGAACTTCGCCCGTATGCAGAGTTTGTACACACCTGTGCAGCCACATTTGTACTCTTCGTTTCGTAGCCGTTGTCACTAGCTTTATGCACATGCACTGGCCCTATCCTTGGTGTAACATATATGTCTGTATACAGGCTTACCTTAGCGTATGCGCATCTCTGCATAGCCTGCAGTTGCGTCAGCATGCCCTTGTCATGTCCTCACTGTAGTGGAGATGCAACTGAGGGGCCTATTTACTAAGCAGTGTTAGGTGACAGAATGAAAAGTGATAAGGTGCCAGCCAATCAGCTCCCAACTGTCATTTTTCAAACACAGCCTGTGAGATGACAGTTGGAAGCTGATTGGCTGGCACCTTATCACTTTTCACTCTGTCTCCTAACACTGCTTAGTAAATAGAACCCTGAGTTACATTCAAATCTGAATCACCCACTTGGCTGTGCGCAGTGCAAACACATGAACGATCCATCTGCAAGAGTGAATTGCTTTCCAAAATGGCTGGGATTGCACTTTACTCTAAAGCGAGCACTTACACCTTTTACTTTTTATTTTTCTCAAATAGTTTTTATTTTCAGACCATCACAGTATAAAAATATTCTCCTCCATACAAAATAAAAATAATATATCCACCTACATCCCATTAGCTCAATGGTTTTAGAACTTATCCATGTTTCAGTAGTGTAGGCTCTTTATTATAAATTCACACTGGCAATGTACTGTCACTTGCTAAATTGTTTTGATATTTTTAATATACTTGTGCAGCAAAATTAATGTACAAAGTAATGTGCCGGGAAAAGTTAGTCTCTAAACTTTCAAGATTCTCTGGAGATGTTTTATTTAATCTTGGATGGCTGTATTTCAGGGAAGTTCCTAAGCCTTTATTTCCTGCTATGTCTAATGTAATATCTGATAGGATGCATAGTTGCTTTATATACATTAGGTTATTGTTGTGTGTTTTATTTTTTGGTGTTTTTATCCGATTTAGGTCATACATACGGTAGATGGTTATAGTCATAATTTAATATAAAACAATTTGTAATTTTTATTTTTTTCCCCTTAGGTTCAACGGTTACTGCCAGTATTCAGATGACGTACAGAAGAAGAGGAAATAGTGGATATAACGGAAATAAAAATCATCAAATAAATAAAAAAGTGTGTGTTTTCCGCTTTCACACATTTACCGCATGGGGTTTTTTTTTATGCAAGAAACCTTTATTTTAGCATGAGCCAATTATACAGAGCATGGGAAGTCACCTTCATTCTGATTGGGTCAAGGAGTGTACAGTTTACAATGCAGTGTACATACAAAACGCCATGCTCTTATTAATGCCAATCTCTTCGGGCATCGGGATATTCCCGCAGCTGGAACACCACTGAAGATGATGATGTTGGTTGGACTTGCGAAAGACACAATGATCACTAAATAAGCAACAGATTCGCCTTATTTTACCTGTACCCTGAAAGTTGGGGTGTGAAATGCTCTTGATTTTCTTTTATAAATCATCAATGGATTTGCTGTAAATAAGTGACACTTGTATAAAATTCTAACAAGACTACAATTCATGTTAATAATGCACCGCCTGGTAACTATTTACCCACCGGAGATCACTCACATATCCATGTAACCAGATAGGTGTCTGATAATATTTCACCGAAGGGGGTTTACTGGGCGCGTCTTCACAAAATCTTGTATATTATCAATTACAATGTTTGTATATGGAAAAAAAAAATAAACAAGCCAAGCAGATTTTACACAAATTTCTTTAATCCTGCTGCAAACTGAAATAGTACATAAACATTGGGAATTCTGCTATCCCGAATCATTTTTCTTCAGGTTTAGGAATATTTTGGTGCATGTATATCCTTTCACTTTACTTTAATTCAGCATTTTATTTAAACTTTGCAAAAGCTACACTAAAACGTAAAACAAAAATTGAGCTATCCACACGAAACCCTTTATTTAACCTTATTGCTGTTGCCAACCTTTCATGAACTTTGAAAAATAATATATTCTGCAGTAGTGCGTAGTCCCGGGCACTTACTGTATTGCTTTTACTGGTGGGTGGGATAATGGCTCAAGGCTCTGGAGGTGATTTTTGTGCTTGTGTAGAGCACAACTAACTGAAAAAAGGAACCATTAGATCTTAGGCAGGAAGCACGATGTAAAGTCCTTACTGTATTGTGTACTGGCTATAAGATGTAGACTTTTTTCAGTAAAGCCAATCATCTGTATTCATTCTAGCAGTGTAATATTAGGTTGTTAATGCTGCTGTGTTTTAAAAGGGCATTTTTATTTGGGTTTTGGTGAAATCTTTTCATTTGTTGATTATATTCATATGAAAAAACAGCATTCATTGATAATAGCTCTAATAACAATGTATGAGATCCAAACACTGGATGATCTAGTTGATTATTTAAAACAAAAAATAAATTGTGTTTAAAAGTGTTCTGGGTTATTATTTATTTGGTTTAGGGCTTTGTGATAAAATGACGCTTTATCATAACATGCAGCATTTGTCCCGCTCAACATTCACATGTGGTTTGTCTTTGGAGAGCGCGGCTGCAGCTGCAGCAGACTACTGAAGGTGCCGTGCTTCAATTACAGGCTGCATCACTTCTGTATTCCCACTGGGGCAATCGGTCACATTTCAAGCTCTGCCTACTCGGGTGAGAGTTAGGGAAGAGAGAATACAGCTTGCAAGCTTTGCATATAAGGCAAGGGTCTACGTTGTGGAACTGGGGATAAAAAAATTACAGGAAGATGCCGTCTAGCCATCAATATAGTGGGCTGATTTGGTATATTTGTATATGTTTAGGAACTCATATAACTCATCCATGTGGGTCATGGATGCCAGTAATCAAAGAGAGGAGCCAATGCTATTAGAATTATTACTGATATACAGGATAAAATTGTTGTAACTCCCAACAGTAAAACTTTGGATGACTGGAAGCCATTAATTAAATGAGATTTTCTGAAACAGAACATATGAGCGGCGGGAGACAGATCCCCCATTATCATCATCTGTCTGGGGAGGAGGTTCTTCCCAATGCCATTGGGAGACAAGCTACGAGTATTGTGGACAAGAATTCACCATGGTATTACACCTATGTAACATGATTACAAAATGTGTTTTATTACAACAGACCTCTAGCTAACTAAAAGGGTTCTATACATAGGGGCATATTCAATTGGGCGCGAGGTAAAAAACCTTGCACCCCTCGCGCCCAAATTTGGAATACCACGGGTATGCGTGCTCCCGATACCCGCGGTATCCAATTCAAAAAAGTTGACGCAGGGTTTTCAGCTCTGAAAACCCAGCGACGCATAAAAAAAAATAATAATTCACTTACCTGCCCGGTGGTCTCCACGGCTCCCAGTGGCCTCCCCTCTATCTTCATTCACACTGGAGAGGGGGCTGCTGGGAGTCCCTGGGGCTGGTGGTAGGCTCCAGGGGCTAGTAGGAGGGGCAAGGGCTGCTGGGAGATGTAGTTCTCCCAGCGCCCATTCCGGGGGGCCACACTGACACTGGGGGGGGGGGGACACATACACCAGAGGTCACACACACTCATGCACACACTCACTCATACACACTGACATACTCAACGCTGCTGCAGTAGTCCGGGACCCGATGCTGGATGAAGAAGACAGCACTTCGGAAGGTGAGTAATTACTGACTAAGCTAATTGGATACTTCCGATTGCTTAATTAGTCCACAAGAGGGGTTCTGCCGGGGTGCAAGAGCAAGTCCCGCTGACTTGTCCTAAAATTATCGATTTTAGGAAAATTAACACTTGCTCGGGAAGTGCGAGAATTAAAACCTCTCGCAACTATTTGAATAGCAAAAAACCGGCACCTGCAGGAAAAACCTCGCAGGTGTGGGTTTTTGCTCTTCTTGCACCCAATTGAATATGCCCCATTGTCAGTTGAGGGCCGTGATAATTAACTTTATGGGAAGTAATCTAAAAGTGTGGTTAAATAAAGAAACGGCAATGTCAGAGCCTCATTTACAATTACACCCATTTGCGTGACCTGAAATTTTACTCTGTGCAAAATAGACACACATTGCATGTACGCAACTTGCGTCCCATATTTATAGTTGCCGGTATTTAGCATTTGCAGCCCTTTGTACTTGGAGAGGCAGATAAGAGTCCGTAGCTTACAAGGGAAGAACAGTAACGACGGAGAAGCAAGCTAAGCATGCCCCCTTCAGATGCTTCTTATTTTGAGTTACATGGTTGTTAAAATACATTGGCTACTGTACAAGATGTCATTCTACACCTACACAAACTGCATGCAAGGTTTAGCGTTTATGATTGATGGACCTTTCCTTTGGATGTATCTACAGAGATTTAAGGTGGCGCAAATGTTAAGATGCAGATAGAACCCAAAATAGATGTGGAATCGCAAGTGGGTAGACGAACCTCTGCTCATATGCAAATGGTGCATCATTATGTTCAGCTTTAAATGAGGCCCTCAGCCTTCAAATTCCTAAAATAGTGTAAACACTGATTTCCTGGCATTCTCTAATTCCTTACGGCAGCTGTAGAAGTCTGACACAAACCCTCTTCCCTATGACAACATCCAACAGATAATGGAATGAGAGGAAAAGATTTGATATCCTCATTCTGGGCTGGATTGTGGTAGAAGTAGGGTTTTGTTGAATTAGAGGAGATAATAAAGACAGCTGAGGGCACTGGCTGACGGCATAGAAATAAGGGCCTGATTCTGGTTGGATCGCAACAGTAACCGCGTACGCAGACGGACAAATTTCAATATGATGAATAAATATTGAAAATGTTATTATCTTCCAGAGAACAACGCTGATATAGCAATCTATTCACCCATTAAGTGCACCAGATAATATCTGGTCTTTTCTCTTGTTGCTAAATATATTGTGTAATATCAAGATGATCAGAGAGCACCTCCATGGAACCAATACTGAAATCATAAAAAATTTATGGAGTTTTGAGGTCATCAAGAATCTAAATACTGTTTACTCTCTGGATAGGAGACATTAATTTACATATATATCGATTCGGGACCAAAATAGTCTGTCTTGATGGGGAGAGTCGTCCAGGAGATACCACCCATGCAGCAATCAAAATATACAAGTAGCAATAAGAGTAAAACATAAATGTGAGGTCACCAAACCAGAGAGCAGTGGGGGAGCACAACAGCCCAACCATAACAGAAATGCAGAATATATAAAGTTGCAGTAACCAAATATTAAACAAGAAAAGCAGTAACAATAACAATCATAAAGATAGTAGCAGACCAGCCTGACACCAGGGGTGGATTTGGCCATTATCTTCAGCGGAATAAATCCCGGTGGGCCAATTGGTCTGAGGGGCCGCTTGTTATCTTTGGCCCCTCCCCCTGAATCGTGTCACAGGCTGTCCCTGTTTTGTGTTTGCATGACGCCCATCGGCTGCCGGTCACAACTAGCGGCCCACCTCTCTCATGCAAAAAGGCTTTCCTTTAAAGCCTGTGTGCAGCTTCATTAATACGCAACGCACCACGGAGGAGGAGCAGACCTGCGGACGGCGGCGGCGGCAGGTAAGTCACGGAGGTAGGAGGGGGGGGTCTTCCAAGCCTGCCAGCCAGCCAGCCCCGATTGTGTCACTTCCACTCTGTCCCCTCCCCAGGCGGTGAAGTTAAACTGTAACTTTACAGCCTGGGGAGGAAACAGAGTGAAGAGGGAGCGATCACCGCCCCCCCCCCTAGCAAAGTCAGTCCTATCTCCAGTCAATCCTGCACTACGCAGGTTAAGATCCCTCTGTGCACACAGGGCCTGATTCAGACCCACTCGCAAGCGGGTCGATGGGGCCCTGCGCACGCGCGGCATGCGCCGGAGCGAGTGACAAATTAACTCGCTCCGGGGCTTGCTACAAACGAGGTGGCTGTCGATGTTGATCGACAGCTCGCCCCATTTTGTAGGCGGGGAGGGGGGGTGGCTGGCCAAACGGAGGCGTTCCCAAAGGAACGCCTGCCATTTGAGGGCGGTCCTATTGACATCACTCGTGATGTCAGTAGTTGAGGTTCCAGCTCTATTAGTGCAGGAAGCTCACCGGGGCTTGCGGGAACTAGACCCTACCACAAGGGTCTCGTCGCAAGCCCGATGGCCGCCACCATCACCTGGCCACTCGCAAAAGCTATGGGTGGTCACCCACAGCTTAGCGAACGGCTAGGAGGCCAGTTTAAAAAAAAACAAAAAAACGTCGGCCCTGTTTCAGATCGAGCGCTCGCTTTTTGCGAGCGGCTCTGAATCAGGGCCACGGCCCCCAGCAGCTAAATCTACGATCAGCCTGCATGCTTTATTAGGCTGTGCTGTAAACGGAAGGTGATGGGGGAGGGCTGCAGTGTCCAAAATGTTATTCATGCATGCAGTGAACTCCCAACCACCTGGAACTGGGCTGAGTGCTCCATAACGTGCTAGACTGAGCCGGGGGTGGAGGCTGCTGAACATTCAGCTCATAGAGCTGCTGAGGCTGAGTTCTGTAATAGCAGTGAGGAGCAGCAGCAGGCGTGATCCTGTCCCTTCCCTCTCTCTGGCCACACTACACTACACCTTTTCAAATCTGCACATTAAGTAATATGTTCAACCTGGCCTGCCTCACCCAGGTAAGTGCCAGCAGATTTGGGCACCTGGATGGCACCTTCCTGTGCCTACTTTGAGCAGGTTCTAGTGCTGTTTGTCCTGGGCATTGGGCATTCCTGCACATATCTGATGGAATCGGTATTATATACTGCCGGACGTAAGCCCAGTGGGTGTAATACCAACGCCGGAAGGCATACAAGTGAAGATCCCGACGAGGTAAATATGTAATCTGTTCCTAACCTTCTCCCCCCCCTAACCTCCCCTCCCAAGTGCCTAACCCTAACCTCCCCCCAGAGGGTGCCTACACCTAACCCCCCCTCCCCGCACCCTAAACCTAACCCTCCCAGAGGGGTGCCTAACCCTAACCTCCTCCCCTGGGGGTGCCTAACCCTAACCCCCCCTTTTCCTAGCCTATCCGTCCCGGGGGGGTGCCTAACTCTAAATACCCCCCGCGGCTGTCTGCTCTCGCCACTCGGCTTACCTTCATTCAGTATGCCGGGCATCGGGACCCCGGCATAGGGATAATGATAGGTGTTGGGATTTCTACGCCCATCTTTAGTCCCATGCCAGGATTTGGCAGTCCGGAAGCCGGCTGGCTTCCTGACCGCATACCGTATCTGATTGCCTATAGAAAGCTATAGGCTTCTTTCTGCAGAAATCCCCAGAGAGAGATCCTTCTGATCCCTCCTCCCACCTGCATGCGTTGGCCCACAGTCAAAAACCCAAAAGTCATAACTTCATATGGGACAGTTTATTCTCAGAATAGTTGTCCTCAGAGTAAGTAATCATGCATACGGCATCAATAAATGCCAATATGCATACCAAGGGGTGGGATGCGACAAGAAGGAATAAAAAAAATACAGAAACTCACATTTTGTCCTACCTCAAAACTTCTGTTTCTATGTATTGTATGGTTGAACCTGTTGCATGTTGATGACCTTGGCTTTATTGCTACACAAACAGGTGGCTTTCATACCATGTGATCTCCTGCATGAATAGTGAATACCGACTCTGAAACTAGAAACTGCCTGTCCAGGAAGGATCAATATCTTCAGAGGTTCCCCGCTGCAGAGAAATCATTTTAGGTAAGAACATACTCATTCACATGCTCACTGTGCTTATTCATTAAAGAGAGGGACTGTGGGCGTGACTATCAGCTCCTGGAGCGGTGGGTGTACCCCCAGCTTGACAAAATGGGGGGAGTGGCTTGCAGGCATGGCATTTCACATTAGGCCACACCCCCTTGCTATTAGGCTCCACCCACCTTTCCAGGCGCGCGCCTACGGCATGCGCACATGGGGCCTCTTTCACAGTTTTTTCCAGGGCCACTTTATATTACCACAAAGAGGTCAATTCAAATAGGTGTGAGTAGGGGCCTGCGAGCTGTTCTCACGGGGGAACTTACATTGTGAATTACAAATTAAGGGCCTGATTCAGACCCGGTCGCAAGGCTGCATTTGCACGCAGCCTGACAATGTTTGCAATCTGTGCATGCGTACAAGGCGCAATGCGCGAACTAGTCCATGCGATCGGGATGCATTCACACCCTGTACACAGACGCTCCGCAAGCACGAGTGACAGGACGTGCCATTTCTGAGTGGTGATGGGGTGGTCGATGGTAATGTGGGTGTGGTGGTGCGAACACAGGCGTGTCTGTGCGTTGGAATGCCATTTCAGGAGCGTGCATAATTAAGATGCATCGCCAGCGTACACGTGGCATGGCTGAATTATACACAGCTGCACTTGCAGTGCTTGCGG
The DNA here is from genome assembly GCA_031769625.1 of Taudactylus pleione. Lineage (NCBI taxonomy): Eukaryota > Metazoa > Chordata > Amphibia > Anura > Myobatrachidae > Taudactylus > Taudactylus pleione. The sequence continues at coordinate 2,124,294 of JAUIMM010000517.1, read as the reverse complement.
TAGGGTATGATCAACCACAAGTGCTACGTATGGGTCCGATGTCAGCCGATGTTACCGATTGTTTAATACACTTCCTGGAGATGACGTATGTTACTAAGGGAAAGTGGCCGTCTTGTGTCAGGCTGGTGGGCGTCTAAATACATACCGCGATCGCACAGCAAAACAGTGGGTGTGCTAATGTCTTGCTAGCGATTGCGGGATTTGCATACTTTGGATGCGGACAGCTGCGTGCGAACGGGTCTGAATCAGGCCCTAACTTCTAAACTTGCATTGATTTTCCAGGGGCAAGTTTGTATTTTTTTGTCCGCACGCCCCTGAACTGGTATAAAGGGGGGATCTTTATTTTAAGGTAAAAATGTTGGTGCAGAACCTCTGGTACATCCCTCCTTTTAATAATCGTGCACTTGAAGGGATTTAAATAGCATCATTTGACCAATAAAGACCAGGATGGTTTCCCCACTTTTTCATGCACTCCTCCTAAGTCGCATTTTCTAAAAAAATTCGGAACCCCGCCATCACTACTGCGTATTGGCATTTCTAAATGAATCTCGCATTTCTCAGGCGTGCACATTTGCACAATGCATGCGAGTTTCACAAAACAACCTCCTTTTCACTAACTTGCTTTAAATTGAATTGACCCCAAAGTGCCTACATAGCAGTACAGTTTGCTCCGAGTAGTAGAGTCTGAGAGACGCCTAAAGCTGTATAAAAAGAAAAAAGAATAACAAAGGCTATGCTAAGAGAAAAACAGAGACCAAAACTCAACAATTGCTCTGTACAAAACATACGACCGAAAGAGCAAAAACAGTAGGAGCTAAGTACTTATAAAATAACATGTGAAATAGATGTAATAAAAGTTGAGCCAGAGGCTGCAGCTCAGGAGACACCACAAACAGTAAGGGGTATATTTACTAAAGTGCACGTTTAAAAAAGTGGATATGTTGCCCGTAGCAACCAATCACATTCTACTTATATACAGTATCTAGCACCTTCTAGAAAATAATCTGATTGGCTGCTATGGACTATAGCTCCACATTTGTAACCCGCACTTTAGTAAATATACACCTAAGAGAGATACATAAACAAAATACAATGAAATAGTAGCTCACAATTTATGACCTCACGTGGCTTGGGACCAGTCTTGTGATACCGGATCTTTAGGGACATAACTAGGGGCCAGCACAGTAATGTCCCATTCTGCCAGGAGCTTAATTCCAGTATCCACAGAGGAGATCACATAGGAGGAGGAGTCATAGGTAACGAAAAGCTTAACAGGAAACTCCCATTGATACGGAATGTCATTAGCCCTTAAGGCAGTAGTGATAAGGTGGTAAGCCCTTCTCTTGGCTAATGTAGCTGTAGATGGATCTGTAAGCCCCCCTAGGTATCGGTGCCCTCACCCTGTTGCGTCACTCTCAGAATGTTATGTTTGATATAAAAGAAGTGAACAAGCTTTAGGGTGTTGTGAGGATAATTAGTGGCCCCAATCCTAGGTTTATGTAAGTGATGAATGCGATCAAATAACAGATCACGGTCAGATGAAGAAGGTAACAGCTTACGCCATAGTGTAGAATATATAGGTCCTGATTAATTATGGATCACAACTGTGATTATGCACGCAGACGGCCGATTGTTGTACTGCGTATGCCATGCGTGAAGGCTCCACTGCGATCGGACTGCAGACCCATCGCAGAGTGATTGACAGGAAGTGGGAATTTGGGGGTGGTGACGGGGTGTGGTCGGGGGGAATGCAGACGTGCCATTGTGTTTGAACGCTGTTACAGGGGTGTGCATAAATTAGCCACTGAATCAGAGAGGGGCCGCCGGCCATGACTGACAGCCACCAGGAAGGTAGAGGAATACAGTAAGTGTTGGCCGGGGCTGGGCAGGGCTAGAAAGTCACGGGGCAGGTGATGGGAAGCTGCAGATGAAGGAGGGGGGTGACAGACAGGGACTGGGGGAGAGGGTGTGTGTGAGACAGGGTCTGGGGAAGAAGGTGTGTGAGCAGGGGCGTATCTATAATGGGTGTTCCCCGCACTGCACACCCTGGACCCATAATATTACTTACCTCTCCTCAGCGGGGGTCCGGCACTTGAAAACGACTGTAAAATGGCCGCGGCGGCCATTTTCCTGTCGTTTGCACATGCGCAGTACAGGGAAAATGCCCGCCGCGGCCATTTTTCCCGTGACCTGTGCATACATTATACTCTGGGCACACTAGTGCAGCTGGTGTGTAACTCTGGGCACACTCTAGAAAGAGGCTGGTGTGTAACACACGGGCTGGGGTAAAGGAGTGTGTGTGACAGGGTCTGGGGAAGAGTGACCGACACGGGCTGATGGAAAGAGGTGTGTAAAAGGCAGAGCCATAACTAGACTTTTTGGTGCCCTGTGCCAGAGAGAGCATTGGCACTCCGCCTATTTTTTAAATTAGGACACCTGAAAAAGAACCATGGCCTCATGGGGAAGGGCCAGGGAAAAGTTAGGGGTACTCCTGGGGCAGCCAGGAGATGCTGGGGATAAAAGAAGCGGAAGCTACAAGTGAGAATGATAAATAAACAGAAAAATTGACAGGCCTGAACAGCGCCCCCTGTCCTGCGGTGCCCTGTGCCATGGCACCGACCGCACTACCCTTGTTATGGCCCTGGTGAAAGGGTCTGGGGAAGAGGGGGGGTTGTGACAGAGACAGGAACTGGGAAAGAGAGGGGGGGTGTGACAGACACTGGCTGGGAAAGAGGAGGGGGTGACGGACACAGAGGTTGGGGAAGAGGAATGTGTGTGACAGACACGGGGGCTGGGGAAGACGCTGTAACCACTGGATCCAAGCGCCCCTGGCAATGTAATGGCCTGGCGCCCCCCCCCCCCCCCTATGCAGTGCCCCAGTAGTAACCCTCCAGTAGCAATCCCCCTATGCTACATTGCCCCCATTAGTAGCCCCCCTATACAGTGCCCCCAGTAGTGGCCACCCCCCTAAATTACCCCCAGTAGTGGCCACCCCCCTAAATTACCCCCAGTAGTGGCCACCCCTATACAGAGCCCCCTGTAGTGGGCACCCCCCAATAAATTGCCCCCAGTAGCGGCTACCCCCTATTTCAATGCCCCCCCTACACACACACACACACACACACACATAAAGAAAAAAAAAATGTACCTGATCCTCCTGACGCGACCGCCGTTGTCCGCTCAGTCCCGCCCAGTCTTCTCCTGCATGGGGGAGACATCATACATCATAACGTCTCTCCCATCACATGCTGCAGAGGGAGCCAGAAGATGGAGCTCATTAGTGAGCTCCAGCCGGCTCCCTCCGCGGACGACGCAGCAGCTAATGAGAGTCATGCAGACTCTCATTAGCTGGCTGCTATTACAAACACACAGTCGCCGCGTGTTTGTAAACTGTGTAGGGCAGACCGCTCTCACTGCGGTCTGCCCTACACTTGTGGGGCCAAGGGACTTGTCCACCCCTTGGCTACTAGTGGCACTGCCGGGTAGCGCCCCCCTTTGGTCGGCGCCCCTGGCGAGTGCCATCCTGGCCAATGGGTAGATACGCCCCTGAGCAGTAGATACAATGTCGCTGTTCCCAGCATAGACTTCAATGGAGAATTATCCCCATAGGAGTCTATGGGGAGACACGCTTACCGCACACAGCCAATTAGCGAGCTGCTCTCGACGGAGATGCCCGCTGATTGGCAGGCGGCTCCTTCAATGACGGGGCCCACGTGTGCCCCGGTCATTCGCGCGGAGTAAAGCTATGTGGAAACACAAAGCTTTGCTCAGTCCGTTTGGATTCGGGAACACACTTTTTTTTGTTTTAACCCTTTGGATGCCCACTGGATAAGAGAACGTGAACTACGCATAGGAGAGGTGAGTATGGATTTTTTTTATAGGTACCCCTGTGGATTACTTCAGATACCAGGTGAGTATGTGTGATAGTGAGTGTGCATGTATGTTATAATAAAATTTTACTGTCACGGTGTATGTTGTTTTTTTTACGTATTGCTTTGGTTGTGGAACTGCAAGTGCCAGCGGGCCAGTAATGCCCTGCATGCTGGTATTTGTGGTTCTCCAAATACCAGCATGCGGGGGAGGCTTGCTGGAACGTGTTGTTCCACAACTAAAGACAATATTTAACCATTTCTTTTACACTACACATACACTATCAACCCGGCACCCACCGTCCTAGGGTATCACAGGGTAGAGACCTGGTCTCATTTACCAACAGTCTGACATGATGCCTTTTCTATTAGCGCAGCAACAGGAAGTACAGGGTCATTGTATCACCCCCAGAAATAAATAGTATTTTCTGGGAAGAGGTGTTAGATATAATATAACATAAGTTATATCTACCACATATTTTCATAATTGAAACGTTTTAAAAAATCTGACTTCCAGTTACAGGCATGCCCCAGGCCCAGCACATGCCCAGAGTAGAACGGGGGTCTGTGCACATGACTAGTTACATGTGTGCACCAGGCCCAGCACATTCTCACAGATGAATTGAAGTTCACACATGTCTTGTTACAGGCATGCACCAGGTCCAGCATATGCTCAGAGGAGGACGGGGGTCTCCACACATCTCCAGTTACAGGCATGCACCTGTCCCAGCACATGCTCAGAGGAGAATGGTGGTCTGCACACATCTCTAGTTAGAGGCAAGCAGCAGTCCCATCAGTGGCGTAAGTTCATCCCAGACGCCCGGAGGCAAGTTATAATTTGGTGCCCCCCCCTGTCACAGCCGCTGACACTGTAATGTAGCAATTTGCATGAAGACAAGGCTATAGATAAACGAAGACAGCAGCTGATGGTCTGACATGGAGCTCTCCACTAGTGTATGGTGGTTTCTCAGGTGCCGTGAAGGGCCATGATGTTACAAGGTACATAGTTACAGCCTTAAGTGGGGTGAATATGTTGTGGACAATGGAGGAGGTGCCCCCTTCAGAGCTGGAGCCCGGCGGCAGGCGCCTCCATTGTCTCCCATAGTTCTGCCCCTGAGTCCCAGCACATGCTCAGAGGAGAAAGGGTATCCATCGCCAGTTAAAGCCATCCACCAGTCCCAGCTTCTCAAGTTACAGGCAGGCACCAGTCCTAGCACATGCTCAGAGAAAGAGGGTCTGTGCACACCTCTAGCTATAGGCATGCACCAGCCCCAGCACATGCTGAGAGGAGAAAGGGGGTCTGCACACATCTCTAGTTAGAGGCAAGCAGCAGTTTCCAGCTCTTCTGATGTACAGCTGTCCCGGTAAAGTGCTGACTTCTGGGTTTATGACCCACGAGTCCTATTGCGCATGTGCGGCTGGGGGCCTGAGCTTGTGCAATCGTCCTTTGGTTCCCTCTCCGAGGATTTCTGTGTGAAGAAGCCCATAGGCTCCTATAGGCAACGCCACCTACAGAATGCACTGACTGTCATGCAGGACCCCCCGAACATTTCTCACTCATAGTTTCTGTATAATGTGGGATATTTCATTTGAACACAGTGGTAAATGTAATATGCAGTTTGTCAAAAGTGCAGATTTTTCATTGATTTTGTCACTAGACTTCAAGCAGCAATTTTATTAAAGGCAAACTCAACCTGGAATAGGTTTTTATTAATACATTTCTGCTTTAAATCCAACTGCATTTATCGACAAATCACATCCTATTACATTTGCCTCTGTCTCCTTTATTATGTGGACATACAGTAACTAATATTTATGTAAGTAAATAACCTATAACTTGGCTATTAAGTTTTTCAGGGATCTATCTCCAGCTGTATCTGACTAACCACAGAGAGAAAATACTTACAGTGCGCTGTAAAAATTGAGCCAGGTGTATTCGCTGACAGTCAGGTCGGATCTCTGGAAATACACCAACACCATGGCCAGCAGGTACTAGAAAAGAAATACCATTTATATAGTCAGAATGGAGAAACACGTGTATGTCCATACCTCAGCAGTCCTATATTTCCACCTATTACACAGTACTATGGATGGACTGAGGCATCAGTCCAGCCCTGGCGTGAATACTTGAGCGTGCTCATGAAAAGGGGGCATGACCTCACTGGGCAGGGTGTGGTTTTGCAGCACATCGGCGTGGCCTCGCTGCATTATTATTATAATTTATTTATATGGCGCCATAAGTGTTCTGCAGTGCCTTACAAAGTACATAAACAAATAAGTGACTCACAATACAATACAAAGCAGCAGGGGCGCTTCTAGAGAGGAGGGGGCCTGTGTGCAGTTTCCGACACGGGCCCCCTCCTCTCTGCCAGAGCCCAGCAGCGCACTGAGCTGTGCGCGGCCAGCGCCGGAGTTATAGACTCTGGGCACTAGAGTGTGACCAGAGTCTATAGGGTATGCACAGGTCACCGGGAAAATGGCCGTGGCGGCCATTTTCCCTGTACTGCGCAAGTGACAGATAAATGGCCGCCACGGCCATTTTCTAGTCATTTTATAGCGCCGGACGACCCGCGCCAATGTGGGACTCTGGAGAGGTAAGTATCATTATGGGTGCAGGGGCCCGTGTTCCTCGCACACCTTGCACCCATTATAGATACGCCTTTGAAAAGCAGGACACGGGCATGGAAAATAAACATTGCTATACATAAACAGCCAGCTGTTAGTTGCCCCAGTGAGGAGTGAGGGGTAAGAGATAAATTAAATTACAGTAGGGAGAAGCACAAGAGGGTGGAAGGCCCTGCTCGAAAGAGCTTACATTCTTTAAGGGAGGGGCAGACAAACAGGAGTGACAGAGATGGGGTAGGCAGGGAGGAAGGAAGATGTAGCAGCAAGTAGCTGCATGCCCCCGTCTTTCAGTATCCCAGCCGAGCAGTGCGCAGCAAGGCGAGGCTGCTTGTCCAGGGTTTCCCTCTGGACTGGCCCTTCTGATATTGCCAGAAGTGGCAGATGGCTAGTCCGGCCCTGCACACTACTGAGTATGAATATAAGGAAATAGTAATAGATAAGTAACAGTAGCAATAATACCTTGTCTGATACTTCCTTGCAGCAATCTAATTCCAGGAACCTCTTGGTGCAATCTTCCTCCGCAATAAGAAGCAGTAATGGTGACATGTTATATGATATAGAGGCCAATATTTATATAGACTTTTCTGCAGGTAACTATGAAGAGGAGTTGGTGTTGCCCACAGCAGCCAATCAGACATTTGCTTTCATTTATACACTACTAGAAAATGACAGAATCCCATTGGATGAAATGGACACTGATTCTTCTACACAGTTACACATAGAGTATTATCCCTTATGTCATAAATGTAGTAATGTGGAATATTAGGCAAACCTATACAAGGGAATTTTATCATATTGTGCTGGGATGGGCATACTCTGCCACCATGATTTATAGTGCCTGATGCTTGTGAGCTGTAGATACAACACTCACATGGGAACGCTATTCGTACAGATCACAGGGCCAGGAACAGGACAAACCTTTCCCTAGCCCCATTGCTGGACGCTCCGTCTGAGATGTGGGGGTGCAGGTATGAGGGGGGCTCCTACATCTGTACAGCGGTGATTAGTAAAGTCACTGTAACAGTAGGGTCTTTTATACAGTAGGCGTCTGTGGTCTGAATAAATGGTAAAGCAATAAGCCTTACCCAGCAGTTCATAAGGCCACTTTCTCCTCTGGTGTTGGTCTAGGAAAGTGTCGACCTTGGTCCTCTCCACCGATGTCTACTCTTCTCCTCTTTGCTGGCAGCATCTCTACGCTCGTCCTGCGGTGATAAATGATTCTCTTTTATATATGGTATTACCATACTTGCCTACCTTTGAAAACTAGTTTCAGGCAGATTGCAGTTGGCAGCAGAGTGTGCCGCGCAAAGCCACGCCACTGAGGGGGCATGTTGTATTACGTCCAAAGGGCGTGTCTAGCTCCACCTAGTGTCTATTGTCACTGAGAGGCATGTCCTGCAGTGGCAGGTAAAAACTATAGTGCTAAGAGCAGCGTGCCACCAGAGCTAGTTTTGGTATGGGTAGCAGGACCTAATACAGACTTATACACGATTTATTGCTTTTATGTGAGCTTGTGAGGCCACTGAATGAGAGACACTGCTAGATTGTCACAGACCTAAATAAACGCTGAGGAGAAAGGGAAGATAGTGCTGAGTGTCACAGTCATTACCTGCCCTCAGAGAGGGCACTCACTGACAGCAATGGAATGATGGAATGGATGGCTGTCACTGAGTGCCCTTTCAGAGTGCAGTTAATTCCCTTACATGTAACAGGGACACCGTCACCGTAGGGGAAGCCGCTGATGCTGTGTCTGCTGCCATGTCCGCCGCTGTCAGACACATAGTTGAACTGCACACAGTGATAGACGGCCACCATAACCCCATGGTGGCTGGCCTTTAACATCACGTCGTGACGTTGTGACATCCTGATGTCACAACGTCTCCCGTGCAAGCCACGCCCCCGGCATCTCCGGACTTGTGCATGCGCAGTCTGGATTTTAATGGGGTTGCATGGGAAACTCAGGAGTACCACTAGAGTTTGTCTCCCGATTTGAACTGAGACTCCCGCTGACATCGGGAGGGTAGGCAACCCTGGGTAATGCTGAATACTTGTCACGCTGGGAGGCGGGTCTTTGAAAGCTGAGGCCTGAGGCTGCGGGAGGAAACAGAGGCGAGGGGCCTGGATGTACGATCTCCGCATCCACAGGTCTTGGTCATTGGCGAGACCTAGTCAAAGGTGCGGAATCTAACCCACGAGGTGGTGTTCGCCAGTGACCCCTCCAATCGGGATGTGGGCTTGAGCTGCACCCCGTAAGCAGGTCGCGGTCCTTTGACTAGGTGACCAAAGCCCGCGGTAAAAGGAGAGACGAACACTCATGACCCAATGGGTCGGTTCCAGTAAGAGTCACGTAGGGACTGGGTGGAACCCCTAGTTCTGGATACTGTACTTGAGGTACAAGAGAGTGTGCACTGCGGACACACTCTACCGGGTTGACGGTCAGAAGGAGTGCACCACGGTGTAATACTGTAATACTGTAAAACGTAGGTAGGAACCACGGAGTCCAGTAACGAGGTGGGCAGTGGTATTGGACTCGGCCAGAGGTGGAGAGGTGGATACGTTTAACTACACTCAGGCTGTGATGGTAAAGCACTGGTGAAATAGATAGTATACTGCACACAGGCAACGGTGATAATGCACTGGTGAAATGGAGGGAAACTGCACACAGGCGAGGTGGTAACACACTGGTGAGATGGACGGTATAGCTGCACACAGGCTGAGGTGGTAACGCACTGATGAGATGGACGGTATAGCTGCACACACTGGGATAGCTCACTGAAAGCAAGGGAACCTGGAACGAGAGACCACTAGTAACAATAGCAGCAACAATGGTTGTTCAGGCAACTACCTGACACACAGGAGCCGGATGTATACCCCTGGAAGCCCGCTGATTGGTCCACAGCGTCAGCTGACCGGCCAGACTGTCAGGGAAGGAAGGCAAGTCAGAGGAGGAAGTGTCATGGCGGCGCCCATGACGGAGACTCCGATCCCCGCGCACCAGGCCGCCCGAAACACCAGCATCAGGGAGAATGCTCAGCAGCTCCCACATCGCCGCACCAGCCGCCCGACTGCCCGGGAAGTCAGAGGAAGCCGTCGGGATGGTAAGGGACAGCCGATCCCCGGCTGAACTCTGACAATACTTATTTATAAATTAAAGATTAGATCAGTGATCTGCCATCCATAAATGTACGCCTGCATTTCATAGTTTAATGCGGAAGTGCACTGACATTTCGCCTAGCACATGAGGTCCACATACTGCAGGGGGAACTGCCGCTATGAAATGGGGATGCAGCAGGACTACAGTCCTAGCTGACTACGGGCAGGTGGAAGAGAGTAATGATGTAACTTTAAAATCCTCCTAACACTTTATAGCATCTACTTCTCTCATATTATCTTTTCCTTACAAGATCCTACATGCTCCAGCCTCATGTACAGTATGTGTTACAGTAATTATGAGAATGAGAGGGCAGCAGACTGTTTATATCTTGTGTCCTCTATCTCTGTTTGACTATTTTTATAATGTTAGTGGCGCACTCAGGGGAAGGAGAGGTGGGTTTCTGGGTACCCCCCCCCCATCATTTTCTGTCCAGAATTTACCTTATTAAACAAATATAAAGCATCCCTGGCATGTATTTTTCTAACAAATATTAGATGTATATCTATAACAAGGTTAGGTCAAAATCTAAAGGTGTCTACACACTTAGTGATCTTTTAAACGATTTGCCCAATTCCGACGCATCATGACGACAAATCGTGTAAAATATGGCCAAATCGTGAATGTCCAGCCATGATCACAATGCCGATGCGCGTCTCCGCAGGTCATACATCGCATCTTCAGATCTGCCGTGATGTAGGAGATCTGGGAGACGATGCACTGGAAAAAGTTAAGGATGCACGATAGATCGTTTGTCACATTGGACACGTTTTACATCAAATCGTGTGCAGGACTGCCGGGGAGCAGCCGGGGGAGAGTTCAAGGGAAATCGTACACGATGTCTCGTGAGCACATCGCCAAGTGTATAGGTATCTTAACGCTCTGAGCTAATGCAATTGCAATCTCTTACGGATCTCAGTTGCTATATAATATGCTAACGCCTTCCAAAGCATAGCCAAGCATAGAGATGCCCACTGCGGTCTTCTCATATCTGTACAACACCGTGCAACAGCATAAACATCGGTTCGGTAACATTGATGCAGATTGGCCAGACATGCAGCTTGTAAGTCATGTCTGATCTGCTTCAAACACTACGGCTCTCCTGACACAAAGGGAGCTCTCGTGCTGTGAAGTAGATTGCTAATTTATGCACGCCCACAATACAGACTTTAAACGTTGCCGACATACCTGCGTTTCCCTAGCCACCCCCTGTTACCTCCCCCGAATGCTGATTTACTGCCCCTCACTTTGCGGGTGAATCCTATTTGCTCGATCTGCGTAAATATTGGCATTGCGTAAATCTCAGAATCAAGCCCTATATTTGCCAAATTAGTTATATTTGAGGTCTATTTACTAAGCCTTGGATGGAGATAAAGTACCAGCCAATCAGCTCCTAACTACCATGTCACAGTCTGTGTTTGAAAAATTACAAGAGCTGGTTAGTTGCTACTTTATCTCCATCCAAGGCTTAGTACATAGACCCCTTAGCCCCTTACATGCATTACCAACTCCACTACTCTTCCTATAACCCTATACCCTACTACAGTATATGTAGTGACTGGCTCATTGCACTCAACCACTGTCCATTTCTCTGCTTTTGTCTTCCCTCACACCTAACAGAATGACTCTAAACAGATGAAATGTATTAAAAAAAAAGGCTTAGGTAACAACTAACAATAAATAGAGAAGTATATTTAAAATTAACAAATAGAGTGTAAATCTCAATATTTTAAATTGATTTACATTATGTAATTTACTTAAATCTTAAATAATAAAGTATTATCTTAGCAAAAATATATTCAAATATATACTGTTTATCTGGAAAAGTTAGACAACTTTAGTAATATATATATATTAATATATACACTATACCCCTCTAAACTGCAATATATATTATATACAAATGTAATATTAATAATTAGTTGAATAATAAAAGTTATATAATGAAATGTAAAAATAGATAAGAAAAATAGATGAATATAGTAATAAATGGAGATATTTAGCCAAGTAGTCCAGCTCCTCAGTGGTCAGGCAGATGCGTCACCATCAGGCATCTGAGCTCACAGCCAGTTTGAAAGTAAACTGACGTTGCCATGGAAACCACAAGACTTAAAGGGCCACCACAGCTCAGTTGCTGCATTAAATAAGGCAACTAATATAACAGTGATATTTACAATTACATATCTATGAAATATATCTCAGTAACACCTCACAAGTTATAATATGTGACATGAGGCAGTGATTGTGGTGGAAGACTTTGTCAGATGCATAACAGATTTCTTGTCTTTAGGACTAATGAAAGTGCCTACAGTTAGCCACTCCTGGGTTCCTTCCATATGCTCACAGTGTTTATAGAGGGTATCAGTAAAGGGTATGGCTACAATGGGGCCCAGAGGTGAGTCTGGTCAGGCAATGCTGGGTCACCCATCTGAGGCCCTTGCTATGGTCTTGAAAGAGCAGAACTGGGGCCTGTTCTGTACATACACAGGCCTGATGTACGTATGTGCACTGTGGGAGGACATAAAGAGACCATTCCCCCTTTGCCATGGGGCCCAGTATAGCCACCCTTGTCTATCAGTGGCAGTGTGCCTGGATCTCTGCGTTTGCACTGTCTGCTATATGCAGCAATGCAGAACCCTACTTGTCTTCTTTCCTGGAATTTCTGGGAGACTCCCGAATATCGGGGAGCCCAAAAGAATAGACAATACTCCCGCATCCCTTCTACTTCTTCAGCAGTGAAGCGGGCGAACAGAGCCATGATGGTGCAAATCTCTGTGAATGGCGTAATCCTGACCTCGACTCCCACCTCAAATGCCACATGTTGTAAACTATAAAAGCATGTAAGATGCACAGTACTGCCCTCTACAGGCTGCATCTTATGGGCCCCATACATTAGAGACGGATTGCCGCGATCACGCGATGCTACAACCCGGCATCGCAGGATCGGAGAAATCCAACATGTTGGATTTTGGCGATTTGATGATCGCGATCAAAAAATGATCACAATGATCAAATCGCGGACATTTTTATATGTGAAATGTCTGCGATCCGGCACCGGATCGCAGAACATCGATGGTGGGAGGTCGGCATTTCCCATGGCATCGCAAAAAACAGTCCCTGATGTATGGGCACCTGAACTTGTACTCTGATCCTGGCGAATGGTAGATTTGTACCCTCTGTGGCTGCATTCAGGAGCCCGGAGGACATGGATAAACACTGTTCAGAAAATCAATTTTATATCTGTCTTCTTCACATCTAGAAAAGATAAAAACAAAAAAATTTAATCTGTGCTATAAAGTCCTACTGTGGAGTCCTCAGTAATATGAGTAAAATAGCTATACCAGGTGTAACACAGATAGTAATACATATTGACCACTACATACATACATACATACATACTCCAACATGACCCATTCCATTAGGTACAAAGGGGGAGATTTAATAAAGCTTGGAGAGATAAAATTTTATATAAATGGCATCAACCAATCAGATCCTAACTGTCACTTTACAGGAAGTGACAGTTGGGATCTGATTGGTTGGTGCTATTTATCTCCAATTTTATCTCTCCAAGGTTTATTAAATCTCCCCCAAAATGCTCTGCTCCTGGACTTCCCTTAATGTATGATTGCAGACACCGGTGGTGAAACACCTGTCTCATCTATTGCTTAGTTCAACACAGGTGTCTGCAATCATACATTAGGTGGAAAGTCCAGGAGCTGAGTGTTTTGTACCTAATGGAAAGGGTCATGCTAGATAGAGGTTATATATATATATATATATATATATATATATATGTGTGTATATATATGTATATATATATATATTTATTTATATATATTTATTTATTGCACAGGTTCCAAAACTTGATCCTCAGGACCCCAAACAGTGCATGTTTTCCAGGTCTCCTCACAGAATCACAAGTGAAATAATTAGCTCCATCTGTGGATCTTTTAAAATGTGTCAGTGAGTAATGAATACACCTATGCACCTGCTGGGTGACCTGGAAAACATGACCTGTGTGGGGTCCTGAGGACCGAGTTTGAGAACCACTGATATATTGTAACACGGGGTATAGAAATGAGGACTCCATACAGGCAGGTACTTGGTAAAGCAGTGGCTTTTAATGGCAGCAAACACTGCACCTTAGCATACGTGAGCATAGGCCTGGATACACACAGACACATAACAGAAAATACACAAACAAACATTAAATTCCCAGCACTCCTTGTGCTAATCAGTCAGCAGGTGCTTGCAGCCACAATTTGGGATGCTATCCCAGCATAGCCTTTGGACCCTGACACTACAACACAGGGCCATAACTAGGGTGGTGCGACCACTGCCATGGCACAGGGCACCGCAGAGCAGGAGGCGCTATTTGCGCCAGTCAATTTTCCTGTTTATTATCATTCTCATATAGTGACATCTAGAGCCGTGAATGGGAACTGCAGGCAATCATCCTGATAATCCCTTTTTGTGATCATCCTTTTAGTCAGTGGCATCACATGGGGGGTGCGGGCCACACCCGGGTGTCACCCACCGAGGGCCCCGAGGCCACGTTCCATTCCTGAAGCCACTCCCCCTTTTTGGCACCGCGCGCATGGCGTCCCTGCCCGCACCAGGTGTCACCGCGGGGAGGGACGCTACTGCTTTTAGTACATCCCCTGTTAAGGACGTATGAGCCACTGAAGTATGTAGCTGCAGGCACTCAGTAGGGCAAGGCACCAGGATGGCTGGCCATATGTAGACTCGAGCAGGTGGCTCCCTGTCTGTGAAAGCCAGCCCTCGCTGGGAAAGCTGAAGCGCCAGGAGGAAAGATGGTGCCTGCGGCGTCCAGGCCACATGTGAAAACCCGTTTCTGGGGCCAAGAGCAAGCTGCAGCCGGCAGAGTGGGCACAGCTAGGGCACCGGGCAATGAGGAGGTAAGCTCCAGCACTGGGGATCACGTCAGGGCCGTGGATGATAACAGGCAGCAGTTTATCTGCAGATGCTGATGGAGCTTTAACAGAAAGTGTCCGCCATCTTGTCCTCGGAAGCCACTTTCTGACTACGCACCATATTAACAAGGGCATGAATCAGTGTTTCCCATGGCACTTTGATAGTTTAAGACCTCAGTGGTCTTAATTAAGGAAAATTAAATTGAATTCACAATAACAGTACCAGAGAACAAGTACAGTACAATGCCATAGCATACTTACATAGCATAAGTGTGAAACCTACTATAACACCACAGACCCGGTAGGATAGAAAACAGGGATGTGGCATGATATGTCGACATTCATAATGTCTATATGCAGCACTGAATAAATGTCAACATGATAAAAGGTTGACATATCGTCCCTGGTGGCCTAGTGGTCACTTACATGCTCCTGGTGGCTACAGCGACTCTAGCAAAATCTTCTGGTTGCTGGTGGTCATGTGACTGACTTCCGGGTTAGACCTCCGGCAGTCGAGTGAGTATCTCTCCCCTAACTCTTCCTCTAATATCTAGCCATAACCTCCAGCAGCATCTTCCGGGTAGCGGTGGTCATGTGATTGTCAGTTCGGGCAGAATCATCTGATGGAGCTGCGTTCTGGTGAGTACACTGGTCCTATCCCTAATCCCTACCCCTAACCTCCCCCTCCTGCAGTCCAACCCTAACTTCCACCTGGTGCCTAACCCAAACCCATCCTGCAGCCTAACCCTAATGTCGGCATTCTGGGAATGATGGAAATTTGACATGTGAACATTTCAGATGTTGACATTGTGAGCATGTTGGCATTCTGAGGATGTCGACATGTTACCTTATGACTGCATCCAGATAACAGGGGCAAGGGTTTGGCAACTAGCTGGAACTTGTAGGAGCATGCAACAGTGATGTTGTGGGGAAATAAATGTAATGCTCGATGATCGTGTACCTGACATATGGTTGAGCAGACTGTGCGCCTGATTCAGCAGTGTACACAATGCCGGTATTTATGCAGACTGAGTGATTGTTTGCCATTGAACATGCGAGTAAGCCGCACTGCACACGTGCAGCGATTGTTTTGCGATTGTGCTTGCACTGAGTATTCATTCGCAAAGGGAGTGACAGGTAGTCAGCATTTGGGGGTGATAATAGAGGATGGTTAGAAAAATGCAGGCGTGTCAGCCGGTTTAAACGCTGTTTCATGGGCGTGCATAAATTAGCCACTGCAATCTCCTTCGCTGCATGAGAGCTCTCTGCGTGTCAGGAGAGCTGCAGTGTTTGCGGCTGGTCAGACTTGACTTTCATGCTGGGTGGCAGGGGCGTATCTACCCCTTGGCCAGAATGGCACTCGCCAGGGGTTCGATGCCAGTGAGTTCTGGGCTGCTGTAAGGTAGGAGGGAGGAGGAGTGTCACCAGGCCTCTTCAGCAAGCTGGGAGGCTTGCCTGCCTTTCAGGGGTGCCGGGAGTGGCACCCGATATTCGGGAGGCTCCAGGCTAGATCGGGAGGGTAGGCAAGCCTGGGGGAGACGGACAGACAATTTACTGCCTTGCCCTGTGTAACAAAATCCCAGTTTCGGACCTACATAGGGAGAGAATATCTCCATGTAGCTTGATTTAAGATTTTAACAAAATGGCAAAAAAAAAACCCTAAAAGATCCATAATTGGCTGCATAATTTCATATAATTTCTCTGGAAGAATTTGTCCCTAAGTATTCTAAACAGAATTCCCTACATTATTTGTTCTACCTGGAATTCACCTCCACCACAGAGTAGAATAAATTGGCTATTAGAGTTAGGGCCCTATTTATAGACTATAAAACAGTGACTCGTAGGTTTACAAACAAAAGGCCTGATGTATATTTCATGATTGGAAATTATACGGTTCACTAAATAAGTGCAACTCTGAATAGCTTGCATTGCCACCATCACATCCAGGGCACACTTACCCTATGTGCGAATGCCTTGTTACACCCATTAAGCAGTGAGTGGGGAAGCGGCTGAGATGTGTACGATTGTGAATTACCTGTAGTTGCAGATGGCTCTGACGCATGATCATTTGCTGAACATTGCGCGATCCGTCCACAGAGTGGAGCGGAGCATACCTCAGAATCAGGCCCATGGTGTGCACAGATAAAACAAAAGTAGAATTTGAAGATTGAGGGGGAGATGTATCAAGCCTTGGAGAGAGAGAAAGTGGAGAAATTGGCCAAAGCAACCGATCAGCTTCTAACGATCATTTATCCTGCAGTCACAGAGCCTCACAACTTTACAGAAGGACCTGTTCCACTGTTCAACATCACTCATCCCTACTGCACCTACACAAACTAGATCATACTTACAGTACATACTCTTCTGAAACATCTGGGAGTCCCACCAACTTACAGGTAGTCCTCTAGAATAGTGGGTGGCCCTTCCAAATCCTGCCCAGTGCAGTGAACAGGATAGGGAGGATAATAACAGAAGGGAGAATAGAAAAATAAAGTCAGAACGTATGAATGAGATACAGGGCCGTCCCTAGCCAATTTTTTTTGTAAGCGGATATAGATTTTGGCACCCATTAGAGGACCTCCATCTTAGCTCACTCATTCCCCCCCATGGAGCCCCTTACCCCTCACAGCACCCCTCTATACAGCCCATCGCCCCCCTCATCACAACACCCCTCTCCTTAGCCCCTCATAGCTTCTCTCTCTTCCTTCAGCTGCAGCACATGTGGACTCATCCTTTTGACATCACGAGAGTGAGAGGTGACGAAACGCGTTGAGAGAAACGGGACCTCTGCTTTCCTACTTGGTTAAGCATCCAGATAAATCTTTTGAACTTTGCTCTAAAGTAATTATAAATTGTGTTGCGTGTATGTAGAATAAAATTGTATTTAACTACTACACTATGGGAGCACTATCTATCTTTTCTATGTACTTCTGAGCCCTGTGTTTAGCCCAAACCTGAACAGTGAGAACGATCAGAGGGGACTCATTGAAAGATCTACTTCTACATGCTCATTTATTGGAGCCACATGGTACGCATACTCACACTTGTGTGGCAATATAAATTATAATAGAATACTACACTATAAGGCGCTTTTCTCCATCTTTTGTATTTCACAAAAAACCCAGAAGACGTGACAACAGAAGCCCTCTCTTGGGAGATCACGAGCGCCCCCCTTCAAAATTGGGAATATAGTGGATCTTTTTCTAACTTGAGGACTTTTTGGGACAATATTCCGACTGTGTATAGCGCCGACACTAGTACTATTACTAATATATATTATTATTATCCTTTATTTATATGGCGCCACAAGTGTTCCGCAGCTCCTTACATAGTACATAGAACTAATAAGTGATCAAGAAACAAGTAACTTACAGTACATTACAGTGCAGGACAAGGACACTATTTATATACATTGCTGCAATAGCGATTAAAACACTCACAATAAGCCCCAGGGAGTTGGCAGTCACATGTTAGGTGCCCTTATGGGGAGTAAAGAGTAGAAGAACATGTAATGAGAAGCACATGAGGGAAGAGGTCCCTGCTCGTGAGAGCTTACATTCTAAAGGGGAGGGGCAGGCAGACAGGCGTGACAAGGGGAAGATAGGGAGGAAAGAGCATGAAGTGGGTTAGGATGAGAGCTGGAAGGCCTTCATGAAGTAGTGGGTCTTGAGAGCCCGTTTGAAGATTTGTATATATACTGAATATATTATATATAAATATATATATATACATACACACATTTATTTTGTGAAATATGTGTGCACCCAGTGCACAAGTTTGTTGTGTGTCATGTAAGTTGATTAGTGAACACTCTTTGAGCAGTATATACGCACTGGAATAGGAGAAGTTGGGTAAAGTAAGTTGTATGAAAATATGCTCTGCATTAAACAGCTTGTAGCCATGCCATCATATAAATGATCCACATGATGCAGTTCTGGATGTTTTCTGGGACATTATTATAACAAAGTCAGACAGAGTTGTACTTGATAGTTTTAGTCTCAGCTAAACAACTGCAGATGCATCAATTCCATTGTTGTGGTGTAAAGGGATAATAATAGAACAAGAAAGAACAAAAGAAAGATTTAACAAAGAGAACACAGTGCAACTAAATTAGCTTAAATCCTGGGCAATGATGCACCATAAATAACCCATCTAGCTTATTGTATATGGGCAACCACTGTATGACAACAGATTTTAAATGTAACAATCAGAGGCTACATGATTCTGTAGAACAACTCCTGAGGTCTATCCAGAATACCATCATAAAAAAGTAAATACAGTATTAAAGAGCATTTCAATAAGAACTTTGCAGAGATGGCAGTCATTAACTGTCATGTTTGTTACTACTCTGTAGTGCAATTAACTCCTGTAGTGCTGCTGCAAATCCATCTCCTCTTTCTGTGGCCCCAAAACGGTCCGGCCCAACGGGAAAACTCCCGGTGAGGTCTATGGCCAATCCGGCCCTTCTTGACAGCACCAGAAGTTTGTTTTCAAGCTTAATATACAAGCAGCTGGATGACTACCAATTGTGGTTTTCATCCGTGACAACTTTTTATTTCTCTGGATACCTAGCAAATATCTGGACTTATTGCCTGAATTTTTGTACTCACTCTATACTTAAATGTACAGTACCTACAAGACTATGGATGTGTGTTCCGCCTACTCAAATCCATCCCTATAATTACAAACATAAATACTTTAAAGAAGACAATTGGCCTTAACTTTTTTTCATATATATGATATTCAATTTGTCATCTTGTGTGCTGATTGGTTGAATATGTATTTAAGGGTTTATTGTTATTTCTGCTTTTTGGACATTTTTGAATATATAAAGCAAAAAGCAAGTCTAAAAAAAATAAAATACCATAATACACCATTGTGTTGTCTGTAAGCTAATTTATTGTGTCCCATCACATTGCCATGCAGAAGATATGAAATCCCTTTTCATTTTTCTTTCCTTTGCATGTTACAAGCTCATTACAGCCTGCAATAATGTTCTGAATCTTTATCTCATAGTATAATTAGACTTAACCCTAATAAATATAAGCATTACTAAAGTATTACGTACTGGGCTTTTTGTTGGCTAGATTACTGTAGAAGTCATGTTACAGGCGGTTTAGTTCAGTATAATATACACATGAGCTGTATTGATGGCTCACTCCTGCAATAATTCCGGTGATCTAGAAGAACACCCACTGTAAGTGGATAATAGAAATGTATAATTTTTGCTGTAGATTAAGGCAATACTTAAATACCCATTCATTAAGTTGATGATTACAATTACACATACAAATGCAGTTGTCCACAAGGCTCTTCCATTAAGACACTGCAGTGTATTATTAATTGGGCTGGTGGAACAGCTGGTGGTCAGGGTCTATTAGATCAGCAATTATAGCACAGAAGCGTGTGATCGGAAGTGTCCTATTTGCTGCTCTTATTAACATAATCATCAAACAAAGTGCATCCCTTTTATGTAGGATTACATTTTAGCAGCTGTGATGATAAACAGATATGGGTTCACGCGATCTCACAGTCAAACCTCATCCATGTCAGCTACAGTTATAAAATGAATCACAGCTTTCGCACAGGCAATTAAAGGAAAGGCAGCTCTGAACTATGGTTATAAATAACCTCTACTGCCAAACATAAAATATGTTATCTACCTCACCCTGAAATAAGAGTGTTATAAAAAAAAATAATAATAAAAAAAAAAAAAAAAAAAAATATATATATATATATATATATATATATATATATATATAATGGTACTCCAACGTCCGGCACTCAGGACAACCCAAAGCAGCTTGCCCCGGTGCCCATTGGGCAGTGTGAGATATAAGCAAGGTGAATGGATGGCACAGAGTCTCCGCAGCCATAGAACAAATACACAGACCCAGTCTTTAAATGGAGTCATTGTTTCAGAGCACCTTATCTGATGGCTTGAACATTGGGTCTCATTCAGACCCGCTCGCAAGCACCGATGCGCTGGCAAGCGTGTCGATGTAGAGGCCCTGCGCACACGCAGTGGCCACACTGCGTGTGCGCAAGCCCCGAAGCGAGAGAGAAACTCTCTCGCTGCAGGGCTTACTACAGAAGGGGCGGCTGTCGATGGTGACCGACAGCTCGCAGCATTTTGTAGGCGGGGCGGGGGAGTGGCTTGCCAAATGGAGGCGTTCCCGATGGAACGCCTGCCATTTGGGGGCGGCACCACTGACATCACTCGTGATGTCAGTGGTGAGCTTCTGGCTCTAATAGAGCTGAAAGCTCACTGGGGCCTCTAATAGAGCTGAAAGCTCACCCTACCACAAGGGCCTCTTCGCAAGCCCCGATGGTCACGATGATCTTGACCATCGCGACCATCAACCTGGCCGCTCGCTAAAGCTGTGGGTGGACACCCACAGCCTAGCGAGCGGCCAGTAGGCCGGCTCAGAAAATGGATGCGGCCGCCCTCATTCAGAGCGAGCGTTCGCATTGAGCGAGCGCCTCTGAATGAGGTCCATTGTGTGGTGTTCTCTCTACCTTGACAAAGGTCCCATATGCGACCGAAACATCGGACCTAACCTATTTTATGACATTGGTGGTATGTGATAAATAAATGACTTTTCTATTTCTTCAATGGTGAGTGTCCTATTTTGGATTTGTTTCTATATATTTATATATATATATATATATATATATATATATATATATATAGTCCACACAGCTAAATTTCTTAAATTTTTTTCTTATATTATCACAGCTAAAAGATAATGTATACCTGCAAACATACTTCCTGGCTGGATAAGAATGGGTTTGAAAATCTGAGCACAATGTAAATGAAGACATTACTATGGAAATCTTATCTAGCAATTGATTAGAACCGTGACATTCATTCTGTATTCATGGAAAACAAAATGTTTAATGTTACAAAAGAGATTATGCCACTGAAGCAGATTCTCCTGCCTGTCATGCATATGGTCACCTAAAGCACATGAAGAAACAGAGAAAGCAGCCCCATTCCTCTGCAGCATTGATGGGCAGTCTGGTACACTTCACTCTAACCAGCAAAAATAGACCGCACGTTACCTTTCATCTCAGTAATAACTTTAAACAATACATTTAATCAGAGAGACACTGATCTATGGGCCTGATTCAGAGTTGAATGCGATGCCAATGTTTTTGCAAAACGAGCGATATTTTTAACACTACGCGTGCATCTGAATCGCACTGAGCATGTATTGAGGTACCGTAGTCGCACGCTGCAAATTTCTACTTCAGGGTCCATAGGGTATCCACAGGGTACCTTGGGGTATAGGTGATGATGTCAGACATCGGGCACCACAGAGTTCATTTTCAGCATCCCAGGATGCACTGGGGTCCCTCTACTTATACCCCGCCCCCTAGCCAGGGCCAGAGTCGGTCCTAGGCATAGGCAGAACAAGCAAATGCCTAGAGCGACATCTGAGCAGGGGGGGCACCACTGAGGCAGGATATAATTATCTAATTAGCAATTTTGGGTGGGCGGACCAGCAACATTTATTAAGCACAGACAGCGGGGATGGATCCAGTCTGTGATGTAGGGTGCTCAAGTACTTAATCCTCCCCCTCTGTGGCTTCTGATCAGATCATTCTGACAGAAGCTGCAAGTGGGAGCCCAGCCGGAGAAACCGACCCTGACAGCTCCCAGTCCCTGCATCGCTCTACACGCTGTACGTGAGTCAGAGGCTAGAGCAACGTCTGGGTCATGCGTCATCTCTCCTGAGCGTTGGATCTCCCAGTCAGCCTGTGCACTGCAGATTAGAAGAGAGCAGAGGGGGAAAAGGAAAAAGTGAATAGAAACTGAAAGAGAAGAGCTCGAGCAGGAGTACAGAGAAGTAAAGCTAAAAGGTAGAGACCATTAGAACTTTTTTTATAAAGCTGTAAGTTGCCTGAATAAATGTTTTATTTGCTCTCTGAGTCACCTTCACAGTGTCTGTTTAGCATACATTCCAATCTGACTGATGGGATTTTAGCAGAGTCCAGGGTCAGGATGTTCCTGTTTTTTTCTACTCTGCATGTAATATTCATCACACCCTGTTATGCCCCCTATATGCTGACAGTCCCATCTGAATGTAATATTCATCACACCCTGTTATGCCCCCTATATGCTGACAGTCCCATCTGAATGTAATATTCATCACACCCTGTTATGCCCCCTATATCCTGACAGACCCATCTGAATGTAATGTTCATCGCACCCTGTTATGCCCCCTATATCCTGACAGACCCATCTGAATGTAATGTTCATCGCACCCTGTTATGCCCCCTATATCCTGACAGACCCATCTGAATGTAATATTCATCGCACCCTGTTATGCCCCCTATATCCTGACAGTCCCATCTGCATGTAATATTCATCACACCCTGTTATGCCCCCTATATGCTGACAGTCCCATCTGCATGTAATATTCATCACACCCTGTTATGCCCCCTATATGCTGACAGTCCCATCTGAATGTAATGTTCATCGCACCCTGTTATGCCCCCTATATGCTGACAGACCCATCTGAATGTAATGTTCATCGCACCCTGTTATGCCCCCTATATCCTGACAGACCCATCTGAATGTAATGTTCATCGCACCCTGTTATGCCCCTTATATCCTGACAGACCCATCTGAATGTAATATTCATCGCACCCTGTTATGCCCCCTATATCCTGACAGTCCCATCTGAATGTAATATTCATCACACCCTGTTATGCCCCCTATATCCTGACAGACCCATCTGAATGTAATATTCATCACACCCTGTTATGCCCCCTATATCCTGACAGACCCATCTGAATGTAATATTCATCGCACCCTGTTATGCCCCCTATATCCTGACAGACCCATCTTTATGTAATATTCATCGCACCCTGTTATGCCCCCTATATCATGACAGACCCATCTGAATGTAATATTCATCACACCCTGTTATGCCCCCTATATCCTGACAGACCCATCAGAATGTAATATTCATCACACCCTGTTATGCCCACTATATCCTGACAGACCCATCTGAATGTAATATTCATCACACCCTGTTATGCCCCCTATATGCTGACAGTCCCATCTGAATGTAATATTCATCACACCCTGTTATGCCCCCTATATCCTGACAGTCCCATCTGAATGTAATATTCATCACACCCTGTTTATCATGCCCCCTGTAACCTGTCCTCATACCTCTCCCCCTTTCTTTTTACAAGATCCCACATCACTACACTTATCCAGACCCTCTCCTGGACACACAAACAGACCCTTCACTTAAAAACACTCACGCACACAAATCCAACACAGCCGCCTATCCTTTTATTAAATATGCTAAAAACTCAGACGCACACCTGCAGCCCTCGGGACAGGGAAGAGTATAAATCCCCTTCACTAGCCGTACCTGGAAGTGACGTGAGTGAGGGCGGAAGTGCAGATTTCTGCCCACACTTTCCACGAAAATAAGAAAGTTGGCTCCTTGCGGGCTCTCCACGCGGCGGGCTCGGTGGCTCGCTTCGCTCGCTATAAGAATATATTCCCCCTCTATGCCCACTTGGATGGTAGGGATTGACGTTGGACACTGGCTGATGACATCAGCGTACAGAAACAGACGGGAATCTATCTACTCCCATCAGGGACAGAGAGGAAGGTGGTGGGTCACCGTCAAAGCCCCATGGGAACAGAGCAGCTATGCACTGCAGCTCCCCCTAGATTCAGCCAGCCTCAGTCATGTGGATATGAGGAGGCAGGTAGCTGCAGCAGCATTACTGGTACAGCTGGCTGAGCTCATCTATCTACCAAAAAAAATATTGTTAAGGTGTGACGATAGATCAGAGGGCTGGGGGTAGGGGGGGGGGGGGTAGAAGGACTCAGAAACCCCCCTGCTTGCACGCTAGGTGGACCAATACATAGAACTGCACTAATTACTCACAAACTTGATCTGTATGTCTACACATACAGGAATGGGTATGTATGTATGTATGTATGTATGTATATGTGTGTGTATATGTACATATGTATTTATATATATATATATATATATATAATATGGGTTGGGTATGAAATCCTGGCCGTAGGAATCAGCAGGTCAGAATACTGACAGCTTCATCCTGACACCCACAACAACTAACGGCAAGTTTCCCCCTAACCCCTACCCTAACCGTCCCTCCCCTAGTGCCTAACCCTTACCTGCCACCCTAGTGCCTAAGCCTATCCTCCCCCTCTAGTGACTAAACCTGACCTCCCCCTCCCAGCACCCTAATCCTAACCCTCCCCCTAGTGCCTAACCCTAACCCTGCACCCTAACCTCCCCTCACATAGGCAAACTTAGGGTGGGTTTCCGTCTGCCTGGAAACCCTCCTCCCCAGCACATACCATGACTAGCGTTCCCGCTAGGCTGTTTTAGCGGGGCGCGGCGCCCTGCCCTCCTTCTGGAGGGCAAAAAGCACCCTGCCCTCCAGGAGGAGGGCAAAAAGCGCCCTGCCCTCACAGCCTGCGGGAGCCGTTCTCACCCGCGGGACGCAGTGTCCCGCGGGTGGAGAAACATGCAGTGACCCGGTCACCGCCGGAGAATAGACACCGGGCGCATGCGCCCGGCATCTATTCTCCCTGTCTGCAGGGCTTGGGGGCTGCCCGGCGTGTCCGTAAGTGCCGGGCACGCCCCCAAGAGTGACGGAAAGGGGACGCGTCTTATAGACATGCCCCCTTTTCCGATGACCACGCCCCCTTCTCGGTCGCACGCACGCCGAAGGCGCGCGCACGGGCATGCCCTCTCTAGCTCCGGCGCCCTGCCTCCTGCCGGAGCTAGAGGGAACACTACATGACCACAATAGAAATAGTAATATAATAGAATGTTACTAGTGCCACATGTTCTTCTCAGTATCACAAATAAAATAATTAGCACTAAGATGTATCAGCCAGTCATAAATAACCTATGCACCAACTAAGAGATCTGGAAAACATGCACTGTTAGGGATGCACTGCTATAGAGCCCAATATATGCATATGTCCAGGGAAGTGCTAGGTTCTTCTTCTGCTCCTCCAGGCTCCCGGACTTGCTCCAATGCTCTGGAATGGTACTCACATCTAAAATAAAAACATCCAGCTCAGGCAGGATGGCCCTACTGCCGCATCTAAAGGCTTACTGTGATCCTGTATTTGCTGGAATTATGACACACAATACACTTTGTATGATGCATATTATAGCTGGATAAGTACTAATTGTGCCCTCTTCATGGACTGGCCGCAGTCGCTCTAAAATAAAGCATTTGGAAACCCCCCTCTAGAAATCCTGCGTTTGCCACTGCCTTACACTGTGATACTTACCCTCAGAATGCCGTCGGTCGAGATACTGGTCCCGGAATCCTGACCTGTTGGGATTTCGGCGCCGGTATTCAGACCATCGGCATCCCGTACGCAGTGATGCCGACAACATCCCATATATAGGTGTAAAAAATACGTAATTCACCAATGTGTTATTTTTCTGTGTCCGCATATAAACACTAACACATCTGCTAGGGGGCACCAGACAAAATCTTGCCTAAGGCACCAAATTAGCTAGGGCCGGCTCTGGCCAGGGCAAGCCAGTTTCGTAGGTGCCCGGCCAGGAGTCGGATCACCATAGCAGAGGGGGGCTGTAAGGCCCCTGAAAATTTCTTCAAGGCCGCTGTGGCTGTACAAGATGAGCTGTACAGCATGGACAGTCACTACTGACGTCCATGCTGTCGCTCCTACACCCCGCCGGACCAAAACGCCGGTACTGATCCGGGATTGCTGGGAGGTATCTGGGGTCACAGCTAGCGGTTACCCGAGATAACCTGGACTGTGGCCGGATTCAAGGGGGCAGGTAAGCGGCGGGGACCCGCGGAGGGTTCCCGCCGATAACAGTCTTGTTGTCTCCAGGCAGGGGGCTTCCTGGGGACAGGCATGCGCGTGGAGCCAGGTACTGATCCTGCGCTTCCACTAGACCACCAGGGACAGTGGGCTGCGGTGGTGAGGATACGCTCCAGCACCCCAGGGGTTAATAGCATGCCAGGGGAGCGTGCCTTCCCTGTCTGACAGCCAGCGCCTCCCCCGCTGCACAGTGCCTCTCCACAGCGGTTTGGCGGGCTGTGTTCAGCGTTCCTCCCCCGCTGAAGCTGGTGGCTGTGTGGTCCGGTTCCCCCACATACCTCTCCTCCGAGCTAAGGTCAGAGTATGCAGCACTGTTTCCTACCAAGCTGCGTGTCTGTGTAGTTGATCATAGTGCTGGTAGTGCAGGGAGTTATTTCTGCATTGTATGTGACTTGATGCTAGCGCTGTTGACTGTACTTTCACTCTGACTGTCAGCCATTTTACTATCCCTGTCCTTTCTCTGCTACAAGCCCTTGCGGTGTGGTGCTGCAGGGTAGTCATTGCCTCACTATAAAAGCATTTATTTGTGGGGGAGTCACATACACTCCGCTGCACTCATCATGTCTGAGAGTGAACGTGATTTTCCCCTACTGCTAAAGTGTACCACATGTAATGTACCAATAACGGAGGGTGCTGTATCCACTGAGGGTTTATGCAGGGCATGTTTTCTGATATCACGCCCTTTTACTGTCACTGCGCCTGTGCAGGAACCACCCTGGGCTTGCTTTGCTAAGGCACTTACAACCCTTGTGGGTCAGCTGGCCACACCCCTTGCGTTGCCCCAAATGGGGTTGTCACAGCAGTCGGTAGTGTCCTCACCCATACAGCTCGCCCGCCCAGGTCTCGCAGGAGCCTGGGTGGGTGAGTTCACTGTCCAATACGGTATAGCACCTAACGGACGTGTTACAGGGGGAGTCATCATTGCGGCCTGCTAAGCAGCATCTAGTGTCTCAGAATGTCCTGTATGATGATGATGACATGACATCTTATGACGGTGAGATTTTTGACCTTTCAGACCAGGAGCCCCTTCGTACCAAGGAGGTGGAGTCTAAGTCAAAAATATATATACCAGGCCTTATATGGGCAGTCCGTGTGGTCTTGGTTATTGAAGATGACGATCCCCCTGTGGCCAAAACTAAATATACCTTCTTTACGGATATTAAAGGTGATGCCACTGTATTTCCTCTATCTGGTCAGTTGGTGGATCATTTAGAGGAGGCATGGAGAAATCCGGGTAGCAGATTCCAGCCTCAGAAATGTTTGGCGGTTGCATACCCCTTTGCGGATAACTATTTTTCCAAGTGGGAAACTCCTCCGTAGGTTGATTCTTATGTGACACGCCTAGTGAGGAGTGCTACGGTACCCATACCCTCCATGTCCTCCTTAAAGGATGCCACTCATCGTAAGGTTGAAATATGCCTAAACTTCATTTATTCCCTTGCTGGAGGGGCATCCAGACCGTGTGCTGGGTAGCCAGAGCCATGGAGCTCTGGGCTGATAGCTTGGAATTGTCTCTGGACTCGTCGCCTGGATAGGCGGAGTTGGTGGGCAATCTCAGAGACTCAGCCACGTATGTTAATGAGGCAGCCCTGGACATAGGTCTCCTCGCTTCCAGAATCTCCTCGGCAGCCGTGGTAGCTCGCCGCACCCTATGGTTGCGCTCTTGGAAAGTGGATGCAGATTCCAAAAAAGGTTTGGAATGCTTGCCCCTTAATGGACAGGTCCTCTTTGACTCTGATCTGGCTACAGTCCCATCAGGGTCTGGTGCTTCGTCCTTTCGGCCCTATAGAGCCCAGGGTAAATACAAAGTGCAGTCCTTTCCTAGGCAGTCAGCAACCAGGAAATCTGCCAAGCCAAAGAAGCAGGCTTGGAGTGCAAGATGGGACAGGATGGGATGGGTCTTATTCAGTTCGCCAAGTTCTGGTATCTGACTACCATGGACACTTGGGTCAGAGAAGTGGTCTCTCGGGGGTACACCCTTTCCTTTCGGCGAAGGCCTTCCAGCCGGTTTTTCACTACAGGCCTTCCATCAGATCAGGTCAAGGCCCTGGAACTCCAGAAAGAGCTGCACTCTATGCTCCAGACTGGAGTTATAGTGCCTGTTCTGTTATCCCAGCAGGGAATGGGATATTACTTGAATCTCTTTCTGGTACAGAAACCCAATGGGTCTTACCGGCCCATCCTCAACCTCAAGTCCCTAAACAAGTCTTTGGGGGTTCCTTGGTTCAGGATGGAGACCCTCCGTTCCATTATATTGGCAATGGAACCTGGGGATTTCATGGTGTCCCTGGCCATTCATGATGCCTACCTGCATGTCCCTATTGATTTGGCGCACCAGCAATTCCTCAGGTTTGCGGTGCTAAACCGCCATTTCCAGTTTCAGGCACTGCCATTTGGTCTGCCCACTGCACCTCGAGTATTTACCAAAGTCATGGCGGTCATGGAAGCCCACCTGTGGAGGCAGGGGGTCCGCCTGTTGCCCTATCTGGACGACCTCCTGTTGTTAGCAGGGTGTCCAGAAATCCTTCAGCGCCATCTGCAACTGACAATATCTGTGCGGCAGAATCATGGCTGGCTGATAAACTGGAAGAAGTCCTCCCTGGTTCCCTCACAGAGGATGCTCCATCTCGGAGCCCTGTTGGACTCCCAATACCAGTGGATCTTTGTGACAGAGGACAAGATCTCTGCATTACAGGCAAGGATACGCAGTTGCCTTCACAGCTGATGAGTGTCTGTGCACCCAGCAATGAGGTTACTGGGCTCCATGGTGTCGATGTTTGACATGGTGGAATATGCCCAGTTCCACTCCAGACCTCTGCAGAAGTTGATCCTCTCCAGATGGAATGGGTTGCCCAATTGGACAGACAATTGTGCTTTCCCTGGAGCTAAGTCTGTTTTTAGCCTAGTGGCTGCAGACTGCTCAGCTGGACAGGGGGCGCCCCTTTTGAATTGCGGACTGGGTCCTTCTGACAATGGACGCCAGTCTCCAAGGCTGGAGAGCAGTGATGGGTCCACACTTCTTTCAGGGAAGGTGGACGCCAACAGAATCTGCACTTCCAATAAACATCTTGGAACTGAGGGCAGTATTCAAGGCTCTCCAACAAGCAAGACATGTCCTCCACGGAAAACCTGTGCAGGTGCAGTCAGACAACACCACCATGGTGGCTTACATAAAGCGCCAAGGAGGAACATGCAGTCAGGCAGCCCTGACAGAGGTGTCCCGAATTCTAGCGTGGGCAGAAGGCAATCTCCCTGCCATCTCGGCAGTGTTCATACCAGGAGTCCTCAACTGGGAAGTAGACTTTCTCAGCCATCAAGACGTGCATCCAGGAGAGTGGTCTATTCACCAGGAGGTGTTTCAGCCACTGGTGAACAAGTGGGGCCTTCCAGCGATAGACCTCATGGCCTCCCGACACAAAAACAAGCTTTCTGTGTACGGGTCAAGAACAAGACACAGAGGCACTTCTGGTAGACGCTCTGTCGGTCCTGTGGACCTTCCAGTTTGCACACCTCTTCCCTACGTTCTTCCTTCTTCCTCGTGTGATTCGCAAATTCAAGCAAGAAGGCGGCACGCTCCTGCTGATAGCTCCAGCGTGGTCCAGACGGCACTGGTACCCAGATCTCCATAGACACTCCGATGCTGTTGCGTCTACGTCTGGACCTCTTGTCTCAAGGTCCTTGCCATCACCCGGACCTGGGTCGTCTGTCTTTGATGGCATGGCTGTTGAGACTGCCTTCTTGAGATCCAGGGGTTTATATAGGAGAGGGACCCCAGTGCATCCTGGGAGGCTGAAAATGAACTCTGTGGTGCCCGATGTCTGACGTCATCGCCTATGCCCCAAGGTATCCTGTGGAACCCTATGGACTTCGTAGAAATAGAGATAACAAGGGTAAGTTCTTACCATATCTCTTATTTTTTATTTGCTTTGTGATTTACAAGCAGGGAGTGTTTGGCGGAGGCAATGGGCAGTATCAGCTAAAAATGCAGGCATGACTCGACTGTTTCAGTTCGTGTCACATCCTGCATCTGTGATCCCGTACACTGAAAACATG
This sequence comes from Taudactylus pleione, assembly GCA_031769625.1. NCBI lineage: Eukaryota > Metazoa > Chordata > Amphibia > Anura > Myobatrachidae > Taudactylus > Taudactylus pleione. Next base: position 2,093,778 of record JAUIMM010000517.1, on the reverse strand, counting down.
GCTCCGGCATTTTAGTTATGACGGCCATTCTAACTGACTCAAGGAGTCAATGTTCGCATGATCTGTGTCCTATGCTGCCTATGTGTACGCAGTTGCGAACAGCTTGCGAACGCTCTGGTGGGCGTCTCAGTCCAAATCCCGGGGGCTGTTTCATGAGCAGAATTTTGCACATCCTCAGCTGAAAAAAATCGCAGCTGCGGTAACAATAGCATCTAACTCTGAGTCAAGCCGCATAGTTACAGATCAGCAGGTATTCGATATATAATACAGAAATGTGACACTAAAGCAGGAAGGAGCTGGGGCTGCAGGTGAAGGTTCAAAGGGCCGCCTGTTGTCCATCACTGCTCTACAGGTACATATATATCAGCGGTCCCCCATAGTCACATGTATGCCTTCCATAAAACAGCATAGAGTGTCCAACAGGCAACAGTCCTGTCCAATTTAAATTAGATTCAAATGGATAGGATGGAAGTGCAAATCATGCACGTAAGTCTTTATATGGAATTAGCTAACATTGGCCCAATATTCGGTTGTTCCGTCTACAACAGTATATTGGTGACCATATAAACCAATTGTCACAATCGTGGGATTTTGAGGCTGTGTTCCCAGGCTGGGCCTTGGACCTGGATTACTCAACTCAGGTGCTTGTTGGAGGAGACTTGGTTTTATGAAGTTTCTCCACATGAGAGGATACAGAAGACTGGTGGAGAGTTTGGTTCAACTCGGAGAATGCTTGATGCAGCTGGGCAGCTACTAGGTGAAAGGTGGCAGAATGCCTGCTTGGAGTTGCTAAGAAGCCGTGAGGTGAGAGGTGGCAGTACGGACTGTTTGGAGTGGCTAAGGAGCTGTGAGGTGAGAGGTGGCAGTACAGACTGCCTGGAGCGGCTGAAAAGCCGTGATATGAGAGGTGGCAGTACGGACTGCTTGGAGCAGCTGAGTAGCCGTGAGGTGAGAGCTGGCAGTGCAGACTGCTTGGAGCGGCTAGGGAGCCGTAAGGAGATGGTGGTAGCGTGGAAACTACTTGGAGTGCCTGGGTAGCCACCGTATGGAGATGATGGTAGCATGGGCGCTACTTGGAGCGGCTGGGTAGCCATATGGAGATGGTAGCAAATACCTATGGAGCACAGTGGGAAGGCTCACTAGTTAGACTAGGAAACTAGTTGCACTGGCAATTTGCTAGTGGGACAGGAGGTCCCTTTATACCAGATGCTGGATGCTGACTGGCCAGATCCAAAGGGAGAGCTGCTCCATTGGTGGAGACAGCATCACGTGTTCAGGGCCAAGATGGCTGCGCCCATCTGCACTGGGAGTGCGGCAGGAGTGCTCGTGTATGACAGCCCAGCTGAGGGAAACAGAGCGCAGGTGCCGGCGGGGAGTGGAGAAGACAGCGGCCATACGGGAGCAGATGCAGAGATAGCAGCGACCAGCCGGTGAGTCGGAATGCCGCAGGACAGCGCCCGGACAGGTAAGCAGCGGGGTCTGATGCGGAGGTCTCCGTGGCGGCTTGTGACACCGATCTTTCTGTGTGATCCAAGAGCTTAATGTCAGGTCCTTTGTTCAGTTTGACCACACAAACTGTATACGTGGCCGAGATCATCAGATCCCACCATTCAATGCTCAGGGCAACCAACACTTCCAGCTTCACTGCATGACCATATATAAACATCTATAATAATTACAGTATAACAATATGCCCTATAATGATCTAATCAGTTTCCATAAGATCTTCATCAGGCACTGCAGTTGTGTTGGGGCCACGCAACACATTTGTCACAGTTGCCCAATACAGGCATACACTACTGGTGATAAGAACCAATTTTACTATGGCAGTCACACTTTCATGAAAGAGAAAGAAAACTGAACGGGAAGCTAAATAAAGCCATGGTGCCTCAAGGAAATAGAATTATAATGACACAAGCTCCATGTTTTAAATCCAAAAGGTGCTTAAGGAGACTTCCCATCAATGGAATAATCAAATGGGCTAAATTCCTGTTCTTACAGCAGTCATATTTGCCTAATGTGGTAATGTAGTATTCTATGTTTGTACAGGTGCTGATAGGAATACATGGCAAATTGTACCATGTACTTGGTGGGGTGAGAGGAGAGCATTTGATGCTGGAATGGTTTGAGAATTCTACATCAAAGCAAGTGGTGTGGAGGGAGGAGTCTAAAGGCTTCTCCAATAGCACAGATGAAGGACTTAGGCCGGGTACCCATTCCGATGACCGGAAATCGTGCAGCTGATCAGGGCGATTTCTCTTCACCCTGCACCATCACAAATTGCCGGTACACAGTGACTAGACAATTTAATGAATGACTTTTGCTACAAAATAGGTGTGACTGGATGTAACTTTGTAATGCGCGCTGTCTATTGTCACCCCTAAAAAACACATTACTTGCATAACTTCCGAAACCATTAAAATTTTAAAACAAATCTCCTCTCAACAACATTAAAATAATGGAAAGAGACAACCGCCAAAGTATTTAATTCAAGAAATATAATCTGCCCAATTAAGTCAGATTCTTGTACAATCTGTGGTCTAGTACATCGCTCATCAAGAGGTAAATTAATTCTGATTTTATATTGGCTTAATGTCTTTAATGCAACCTGTATGCAGTAATGAAATATGTATGTTCCAGCAGGATGATCACTAGTGGGTTGAATAAATGTAATTTTAAGATTAAAGATAACTTATCCTAATTGAGAATTAGCAAAGAAAAACAAAAAGTCTTTTTCTTTTACTTGCTGTGAGTTATTAAATAAGATTTCACATGTTCTATAAAGTGTGCCTGGGGTCTATATTTCGGAAGACAAGCTGTGGTGCAAAACTAATGTCATTACTGTGAGGCCAATTAATTGAGATAGAAAACAAAAATATAAATGTTTAGGAGGTTTTCTGGGCTAACAGGTCCTTAAAATCTTAAATGAGAAGATGCTTGTGTCCTGGACTATATCAGGACTTCTGTATCTCTTATGATGTCCTCGTTCTCTCTTACTTCCATATTGGCATTGCATTACCGTTCAGTCTCCCTCATTTTAGTGACTATCTGTCATATAATAATACAGTGAGCATGTGAATAACTGCCATATAAAACAGATAGCACTGACTGCCATATAATACAGAGAACATGCTAATGAAAAACTATACAATACAGAATAGTTTTGAGACTGCCACACTCCATCCTTAAAAATCCTTCCTAAAAAAGTGGCTTGATGGAGCTGGGCCCCTCCATCTGGCCTGGGCCCAGGTAATTAGTACCCACTGTGCCCCCCCCCCACACACACACACATCATCGCCCCTGGGTGTAGGAACCAAAGTTATATTTAGGAAAAAATATGAGAAATATGTTAGGTCTAACCTTTAAATATCATAACAAAAACAGAGATCAAGATTTAAATAGCCAGTTAGTTCTGCCATGTATTACATGAAGTTTTCTCAAGCACAAAAGAACTACATTTACTTCACACATTACCAAAGAATTTTTATTATAAAATTGTATATCAATTGCAATTCTACATTACAATCAATCTCCTACAGTGTATATGTAGTGTTCAGTACATTGGGTGCCCCACTCGCATATTGAAAGAAAGACTATTAGAAAATAGGGGAAATGTTTTCAAAAAAATCTATAGAACATACCATACCTAGACATTGCATAGAACAACATAAAAAAAAAAAATATATATATTTTTTTTAAAATATGATTTTATTGGAGGAGACCAAATGTAAAACAAATAGCAAAACATTATAAAGAGAACATAACACGTTGAAACAAAATCAAAACATACAAGTTGACAAAAGCAAATATACATTAATAATATAAGTACTCTGAAAATAAAGCTAGTATGCTACCAGAATTCAACTATACAAAATAACACAGAAAATAGATTAAGGGGAGATTTTACGAAGCAGCAGCTTCTGTAAGCCACTGCTTCCCGGCAGTTTGCGGGTCCATATTTAAAACGGCACCCGCAGTCAGTGTAAAGCCGGCATGCTTTATAATACTCCCTTGCAACCTGCCAGGAAGCAGTGCTTCTTAAATTCGCCTCTAAATGTTATAATCCTGGTCACCCCAAGATTTTGTATTATTAAAAATAAAAAGAAGAAAGAAGAAAAAATTAAATGCAAAAGGGAAAGAAAAAAACAAACAAAAAAGTGTTGTAACTAAAGAAAGAAAAATTATATATATATATATATATAATATAATATAATATATATATAATAAATAAAAATAAAGGAAGAAAAAGAGAAACAACTGTGAAAACTGTAAAGTGCTGCATAATATGTGAGCACTATATAAATAACTGGTAATAAAATAAATAAAAGAAAAAAGGGAAGATGGAAAGGACAGGGGGGGGTAGAGGGGGAGAATTTGGATAGAGAGATCAACGGAGTCCAGGAGTAGAGAGGACCTGAGATTGAAACCTTGGAGACCAAATCGTGGGGTATTTAGCCATCAAGTTGTTTTGTAAGCTGGTAATATAACATAAAGAAGATTTTAAATGTTATGTGTATAGAAACCATTCCGCAAACTGCGAGAGGTGGTGATAGATTCTCCTGTCTCTGCTTATGAGAGTCATATTGGATACACAAGATGTGAACATTATACCCCAAAGGTCTAAATGGGATCATGGAAATGGACTTTGATATACAGCATATGGAAGACATCATAGTTCCCTACGGGCCATTGATGGCTAGGTATTGGGTCCTATCCATAGGTATCTCTCTCTCTCTTTCTATACATGCGTACAGCACTGTGCAAAAGTTTTAGGCAGATGTGGAAAAAAATGCTGCAAAGTAAGAATGCTTTCAGAAAGAGAAGTGTTAATAGTTTATTTTTATCAATTAACAAAATGCAAAGTGTCTGAACAGAAGAGAAATCAAATCAATATTAAATCAATATTTGCCATCAAAACAGCATCAATTCTTCTAGAGGTATACAATCGGGAAGCCAGCTGCCTTAATACCAGCAGCAGGCTTCCCGACTGTCATATCCCGGCGAGGGTGAAATGCCGGGCGTCTAGATGTAGACGCCTGACATTTCCCCGATGCCGGAAGACCGCGGGGGAGGAGGGTTAGGTTTAGGGCACCCGGGGGGGGACTTAGGGTTAGGCACCCCCGGGAGGGTTAGGGTTAGGCTAGGGGGAGGGAGGGTTAGGCTAGGGGGAGGGAGGGTTAGGGTTAGGCAACCCCGGGGGGGACTTAGGGTTAGGCACCCCCCCAGGGGACTTATGTATAGGCAGCAGGGAAGGGGGGTTAGGGTTAGGCACTTAGAGGGGAGATTATGGTTAGGTACTTGGGGGGGAGGTTAGGGTTAGGCACCCCTAAGGAGGATTAGGGGGTTAGGTTAGTCAAAACTTACCATTCGATGATAGGGATTTCCAGCGCTGTCAGGCTTCCGCTGCCGGGGACTCTGCTTTGGTTGGCCAGGCGCTGCCGGGAATCGGCCGGCAGTATTTCATACCGATTCCCTTCTAGGTACACTTGCACACAGTTTATGAAGGAACTTGGCAGGGAGGTTGTTCCAAACATCTTGGAGAACTAACCACAGATCTTTGGATGTACGCTTGCTCATATCCTTCTGTCTCTTCATGTAATCCCAGACAATCTCAATAATGTTGATATCAGGACTCTGTTGGGGCCATATCATCACTTCCAGGACTCCTTGCTCTTCTTTACGCTGAAGATAGTTCTTAATGACATTGGCTGTATGTTTGGGGATGTTGTCCTGCTGCCGAATACATTTGGAGCCAATCAGACACCTTTCTGATGGTATTGCATGATGGATAAGTAGTACCTGCCTGAATTTCTCAGCATTGAGGACACCGCTATTCCTGACCAAATCCCCAACTCCATTTGCTGAAAGCAGCCCCAAACTTGCAAGGAACCTCTACCGTGCTTCACTGTTACTTGCAGACACTCATTATTGTACTACTCTCCAGCCCCTTTACGATTACATTTCTTTCATATTATTTTCATATTGTTTACATGCCAAATCCATTATAGTTTATTTTTTACTTTATTTCATTTTATTTTATAACATTTATAGTGCCACAATATGTAGAAATAGAGCTTTTTTACAATATGCTACCAATGTGACTGGGTTATAATTTACCACAGCTAATTGTAGGGTCAACAATTAATCAAGTACCCAATTAAGTTTTTCCTATTGTTACAAGTTGCCAGTACGCCTTGATACTTACTTGTGCTCTGGGTGTCTCTCCTCCAGGTCGCCAGTCACTTTCCCAAAATCCTGCTCCTGGACAACGTACACGCCATACTGGGACAGCATCTCCAGTTGCTAGGAGATTGGAATGCCGGTTTATGGCTCATGATACTGGATGATGTTTCTTTCTCACCTGTAGATTCCATTAATCACCTGCCTCCTATCCATTGGTTTAGCACCTTTCTTAAGCCTGTAGGTTAATCGCTGGCTTGCTGGCTATAGCGTTTCTGACATGTGCTTCCGGTTCCTGCCAGTCGTGTATCTGCCCGTCTGTGCCTGTTTCTGCCTGTGCTTCGGAGAGTCTCAGTGATTACTCTCTTTTCATCATCTAGAGCACAGGTTCTCAAACTCGGTCCTCAGGACCCCAAACAGTGCATGTTTTCCAGGTCTCACAGAATCACAAGTGAAATAATTAGCTTCCCCGAGGTATCTTTTAAAGTGTATCAGTGAGGAATGAGTACACCTGTGCACCTGCTGGGTGACCTGGAAAACGTGACCTGAGTGGGGTCCTGAGGACCGAGTTTGAGAACCACTGATCTAGAGTTCTGTTTCACTGCAAGCTGCGGTATTCTCTAGGTCTTTGTCACTATGTCCCTTAAGGCGGCATCTCTGCAGTTAACATCTCGGCTCTCCAGCTGCATCCTAGCTCTCAAAGCCGTACCCCAGCTCTCAAGTCGCACCTCGGCTCGCAAGCTGCACCTCGGCCCTCAAGGCCGCATCTCTGCATTTAATATCTTGGCTTTCCAGGCGCATCTCAGCTCTCAAGCTGCACCTTGGCTCACAAGCCGCACCTCGGCCCTCAAGTCACATCTCTGTATTTTACATCCCGGTTCTCCAGCCGCACACCGGGTCTCTAAACCACACCCCTTCTCTCAAGCAGCACATCGGCTCGCAAGCTGCACCTTGGCCTTCAAGGCCACCTCTCTGCAGTTACACCCCTGGCTCTCAAAGCCGCACCTCAGTTTGTACTCTTATTGTTCAAGTCGCATCCCAGCTCTAAAAGTCTTTTCCTGGCCCTCAAGGCCACATTGCCGTCGAAGTATCTATCGGCTCTCCTGCCGTATCACGGCTCTCAAATTTGTATCTCACTCCCTCCTGAGATCCTACAGTTGCATGACATCTTGTGGCCCTAGGATAACTGTGTAAGCCTCTACTATCTCGAGTTAAATCCAGACAGCCACCTAAGTACCGGAGAATGTATCCAGTTCTAAGGGAACAGCATGTGGCTGTGTAATTCTAGAGGTCTTACACGGTGAGTTCTAGGAGACCGTAACACCTATATAAGGAAACACACTACTCCCAAGGATTATACACCTGAGGAAGGTGCTCATATGCACGGAAACATATTGAGCAAAACCCTGTGATCATTCACATATTTGATTCATTTCCGGTTATATTACCGTGTAGTAACAGCCACAACTGACACTGGCCATCAGTGCTGCTAAATGCTGTATCCCCTTAAGCACAAACATCTGAAGTTACATAGCTGAAGCCACATCAGATGCACTCATCCTGTGGATGTAGATGACATATGGAGCTTTAGCAGCAGCTCATTTCTGCTGCAAGCTCATCCATTGCCAATGCAGAATATTGCAGCCGCTAATACAATCAACCACCCGGCCCAGGACAGCTGCACGGCTGCAACTTATACAGCCCCTATATGGGTCAGATGAACTCCTGTTTATTTTGGACTTGTCTACCTACAAACTCCCCAGAGAGAAGGTCTGTTGTCTAAAACTATCTTAACCCATTCAATAAGCTGTCTAGCATAGTAATTGTCACGTTTACAGTTTTTAGATCCAAGTCAGTACCAATAAACTGGGATGATGAATCATAGCGGAAAAAGTGGTAGTTGAATCAGAAGTCTACTCATGGGTGAACCCATTGTGATAAATGCCTGGTGCCTTCAGAGAGGTCAGTGACACCTGGGAGTGTCTCAGTTTGTCCCTGGAACCAATTGAGTGGAACTCAACCCCTTACCCTGAATATAGGGTTAAGTGTTTGAAAACTCAGGGAACAAAGCAGGGAGTGATACAATTATCAGTAGCCTGTCCAGAATCTGCTAACAGATGCTGCAAATCGATTACCAGAGCCTAAACCCTCAAAGAGGAATCTAAATCCAGTTCCCAGCAACCAGAATGAATGCTGAAACAGAGACTCAGCATGAACCACTCTAAGGGCCTCAGGGCCTGATTCAGACCCGCTCGTGAGCACTGTGCGCTCGCAAGCGGGTCGATATTTGCCAAGTGCGCATGCACACGAGGGAGCCGGCTCCATCGTACGCATGCGCGAGACCCGCATAGCGATGGGCAAGCCGTCGCTATGGGTCTTGCTACAAAGGGAGCGTGCTGTCAATGTTGAGTGACAGCACGCCCCCTTTGGTGGGCATGCCGGGGGCGTTGCTGCCCAGACGGAGGCATCCCCATGGGAACGCCTACCGTCTGGGGCCGGCCCCACTGACATCACAAATGATGTCAGTGGGAGTGCTTTTGGCTCTGATAGAGCCAAAATCACTCCAGGGCTTGCGGCAGACGAGACCCTACCACAAGGGTCTCGTCGCAAGCCCGATGGTCGCGATGGTCTTGACCATCGCTACCATATTTTTGTCCGCTCGCTATAGCTGTGGGTGGTCACCCACAGCTATGCGAGCAGCCAGGAGGTTGCTCTAAAAAAAGAGAGGGAGGGCACTGATTCAGAGCGAGCGCTCTGAAAGAGCGTCAGCTCTGAATCAGGCCCTCAGTTATCAACAAGTTTTATCACTCACAATGAATGATAAAACTTGTTGCATATGATAACTGGTGCTCTAGCCAATTAGCTCCCAACTGTCATTTTTCAAACAGATGACAGTTGGGAGCTGATTGGCTGGAGCACCATTTATCATACGCAATGAGGTTTATCACTCGTTGTAAATGATACAACTTGTTGATAAATGAGACCCTAAGAGAGAATCCTCAGGGCAACAATCACCATCAATAGTGAGTACAGTGAGTAGAGAGTAGAGTAGAGTCTCAGAATAGGTCACAAGCTGCGATACTGAGTATAAGCGATGCAACTGTAGAACAGAAGGATAATTTGAAGTACAGTAAAAGGAAAGTTCACTTGAACCTGCAATAAGCAGGAGAGTTGTACTTAGAGGACATGCTAGTAGTCAGAATTACTGTAGGCTGACGACTTGGTACTTGAAGCACTAAGAAAGTCTATATGACACACAGGAGACTGCAGACTACTATGCAGGCTGGAACCAAGAATAAGGCATAGGCTTGGACTGCACTCAAACTGGATAGGAACCGGAAGTTGCAGATGTAGAACCGTAATGGATCTGGAGACTTCAACTAGACTAGGACTGGAGGTAACAGCCACTCAGCTGAAGTGGAACCAGAGACTTGAGCCGGACTGGGACTGGAGCAACTAAGCCAAAGTGGAACTGGAAGCTTGAACTGTAATGGGACCAAAGAGAACAGCAGCTGAGCTGGATTGGAACCTTAAGCTTGAAGTGGATTGGGACAGGAGAGAACAGCAGCTGAGCCAGAGTGGAAATGGATGCTTGAACTGGAATGGGACCAGAGAGAACAGCAGCTGAGCTGGAGTGAACCGGAATGGAACTTGAGAGAACAGCAGCTGAGCTGCACTGGGACCAATGCTTGAACACAGCCTTGTAAGGTGCAGGCTGGAAGCAAGACACAGCACAATGCTGCAAAGTGAATGGAGCAAACTTAGATGCAATGCCAGTCCAGTAAGCAGCAGCGCAGGTTCAGGGAGTGGATCGGAGTTAGCACTTATTCAATAGTGAGTAAGATCACAGGGAGGTTAAACCACACACATAGGAGTATTGAATCACATTGTTCCAACAATGTGCTAATGGCAGATGCAGGCTTTAATAGGGTGCTCTTGTCAGGGATAGGAGGAGGCAGTCATGACTGTTTACTATTGCTTACCTGATCAGAGTCAACATGGTTGCACCCCTGACCATCAGGAATGAAATGTCAGTGCACTGGAACACCTAATAATAATGCACCACCAGACAGGGCAAGCATGACTAAGTCCTGGTTTTGTGATAGTGTCACCTGACACCTTGATTGGGTCTTAGCACGAAATTTTTTCACTAACGCTGGTGAATGAACGTTAGATGTATTGATCCATGATCTTTCTTCAGGACCAAATCCTTTCCAATCTACAAAGTACTGTAGTTGATTGTACCATCTTCGAGAGTCCAAAATGTATTTTACCTCATATTCTTTGCACTAGCCAATCAGTATTGGAGAAGACGCTGGCTTGGCCTTGAAGAATCTGTTAAGGATGAGAGGCTTCAGGAGAGAAATGTTAAAATAATTTGAAATCTTTAGGTATGATGACAACTGCAGTTTGAAGGATACTGGATTGATGGCCAGAGAGGCTGGGAATGGAGCAATAAAGCAATGAGCAAATTTCAGTAGGGAAATCATCAATTGTAGTTTTATTTAAAGATAATCATACTTTTTCTCGGTGTTTCAATGCTGGGAGTACTCAATGTTTTCTATCTGCTTGTACTTTATAGCATTGAGATGCAGAACGTAATGCTTCACGTAAGTTTCCAATTCTCAAAAAAACATTTTTTACCAGATGCTCAGAAGCTGGAACTGGATGGCAGAGGAGAGAATGCTGGAACATACGGATGTTGATCATATACTGTACCATGAATAATAGAGTTATGGATGCAAAACCTCCGTTCTTTATGCAAGAGCCGTGACTTCTTCTCATATCTGGGCACTGATGTGTTGCTCCCACTCCTGCTGACGTCATCACATTGGCAAGTGGCAATTCTGATTATCAGACGGGGAACGTAATTCACAGAGGATTGCCCTACCACCTGGATTATCTGGGGACTTTGCCTTTGCTCCGGATTTCCCTAAGAGTGGTGAGACTATATGGATGCAAATCATACTAACACACTGGCTCTGCTAATCAAGTTTCTATACCACTAGTGGATTTCCCCAGGATCCTTTGTATGACAAGCGACTAATATTTGCCAGTCATCAGTGATATAGCTCTATGAGAACATGTTGATATAGGATACTAGTTATACTGTATCTTGTATCTTAATTTTATTGATGTATTTATATGTAATGTTATATATGCATTACATTTATTATCAATTAATCCAGCGCTCCCTTGGGTGTATATATATATATATATATATATATATATAGATCCCTTTGTAACCGGCACTCCATGTAAATACAAAAAACAGCTCCGGTGTCCTTCCCCAGGAAATGCAACAAGCTTCTGTGGTTGGTCCAGCTGTAAACTTTTAATTCCGCGTAATCCCGGTTGACAGTCTGTAATTTGGATTTCTTAAATTTAATAAGATCAGTTCTATATTGCTCAATCTGAATAGTTAATTTCGATAATGGCTCTAATGCTGTTTCAGTGGATAGCTGAGACGAGTGGGTAGTTTCAAATTTGGCAATATTCTCCTTTGCTACTGCTAATTCTCTTGCAGATTCCTCTACAACAGGAAGGATAAGGTCAAAAGAGCATCTATTGAGGACAGCAGCCCACCTTCTACAGAACACAGGATTGTGACGTCCTATAGTCGGAATGTTTTTTATCCTGAACCCTCTAGGGATTTTTTTATCCCTGTAATAATCGTACAACGTAACTCCGTGTAGATGAAAATCTACCTCGCGTTTTTTTAAACGGAATAATTGTGCAATCAGTTGTTCAATATTTTCATCTCCTGCAGTGGTTTCCAAATTATCTTTAAATAGAATGTTATTTATCTCTGGTTCCGAAAATGTCAAAATTTCACCCAAAGGTAAAATATCGTCAAAAAGTCCAGTGGGTTCACTTAGTGAAGGTGCCTCAGACATCACCACTGGAGATACAGTGGTATGGGCACTGGCATGAAATGACTGACAGAAATAAAGTTATCACGATGTGGACCTATGCCAGTCTATAGTGGGTAAAAACTTGAAACGGGTGCCTTGAAATCTAAACCTGTGACATGCAAAGATATGCCTGCAGGGTTAGTAATGTAGATCACTTGGTAACCGGCACTCCATGTCAAATTTTCGTGATCACAAGCACAGCTTAGCCACGATGAGATGTAAAATGATCGAGTGGATCCCTCCTAACATCAGGGGGGGTAACAGAGATCGCACACTCCTACAACATGAATCGAGATGGATTTATGACTTACAGACCTTACAACCTGGTGGTCTTAATGAGATTAATCCCCTATCTTGCTTTATCTAATTCTTATTTTTATTATGATTTTTCCCTCAGGTTCTTTTGTTCTTTTGATTTTCACCTATGAGCCGATTGTGGTTTGCTTCCATGTATTTACCAGCCTTAACAATCATTAAGCGCTCTGCTCCCTGATTATGCATATTTGATTATGTTTTACACCGTCCAGTGTTTCATGGTTATGTTTGGTTACCTAGGTGACGGGTAACACAGGGGTGTATACGCCCCCAGGGATGATGATGACGCCGGCGTCACGGCGCTACTTGTGACGTCATCTGAACCCCGGTCGGGACGAGAGTACGCGGTGAAGGGACACGAGGTGTTAGTCTATTTAAGGTATGTAATTGTTTGTTTCACCTTATGTCTTGATAAAAGTGGTTCACACTGAAACGTTGACCAAAGGACGCACCGAATTGCCGTGATTTATTTTAGTTGCAAGTCTCGTTGAGTGCCTCCCATTCTTGAGCTATATATATATATATATATATATATTTATGTGTGTGTGTACTCATTTGGTTTGTGTTGATACTCTGACGAAGACGCTTAGCAAAGGGGCGAAGAAATGCATCAGTGACTGTCTTCCAGTGACACGCATCTTGGAACGCACGCCGGCGGTAAGGAGTTTGGGAAGTGTGGGACCTTCATTCAGCCTTTTCAACGCATCCAGCCCAGCCAGTTGAATCAGTTCTCTGGAGCTTGCTAAAGCCAGCGGCAAAGATATTCATGGACAGTCGGGCTCCAGCAGCACGAAGTCTCCTACAACAAACACTGCAGACAGCTGCAGAGAATCCCTGCCATAATTGGGCTCCAGCAAGTATTTCTAACATGAGCAATTACACCCAATAGAGTGGAGCATATTAAATACAGCAGACTGTGAGTCATTGTCTCACTTCTGAAGAGAGAGTGATATTGAAGGAAAACATGCTGGCCTGACTGGGCTGTGGTAAGGAGTATACAACCAGTTGTTTGCGGACACTGAATCTTTGCCTATTAACATTGCCTGGCTGCTTTGATATAGTCATATACAAATAAGGTTTATTGCTATCACTCGAGTTGTGATTTCTACTAAGAATACTGGGCTGTTGATGCTTGCTACATGTCTGCTTTTTATCTGCAACTAAGAACAATTGTAAAACACAGCTCTGAAGACTGAGAGTTCGATACTCATGAGATTCTGCTGTAGTTTGGAACTGTGAATTGGATATTAAGGAGCTACTAATCCCCACTCCAACCCTTTATTATAACTTAAAATGGAAATTATGCATGCATTAACCTAATTGCCTGTTTCCAGAGGTATATGTTGGTAATTTATGCTTGTTGTTTTATTAATTAGCTGGTTTGTATGACTGGATATATATTATTTGAATTTTATTGTATTTTAATATTTATAGAAGTATTAATAAAATTACATCTTATATATAAAATTCATCTGTCTGTCTGTTTGTCCGGTTATGCATTTGGAGAACCCTGCACTGAAAGGGATGATATCAACGCGAGATGGTCCAGTTGGCGTTGGATACTGGCCAGGTTTTAGGGGGGGTTAGGGTCCCGGACGGACCTCCGGTTGTTGTACGCTGGGCAGAACTTTAACTCGGGAGCCTGTTCTGAGCCTTCCACTAGATGGATTTGGACAAAAACTTCACAGTGTGGTAACATTGGATCCCAGAAAACATACTAGGGGGTTGAGGTCCTGGTCGGACTTCCCATTGGTGTACACTGGGGAGAACTTTGACCTGGGGACGCTGGGCAGAACTTTGACCCGTGAAGCCTATTCTGGGACTTCCACTGGATGAATTTGGATGAAGACTTCACAGGGGTGGCAATTGGTCTAGGATGCCTAATGGAGCAGTTGGGGTCCCATCGGACCTCACGGCGGAGTGCGCCAGGCAGAACTTTCACCCAGGGAGCCTGTTCTGGGCCCTCCACTGGGTGGATTTGGATGAAAACTTGACAGAGAGTTGGCAATTGGTCTGGGATGAATAATGGAGTGTTTGGGGTCCTGGTCAGACCTCACGGCGGGGTACGCTGTTCACAACTTTGACCCAGGGAGCCTGTTCTGGACCTTCCACTGGATGGATTTGGACGACATTACATAATAAAACTTGAAGATTTAAACATGGGCAACGCCAGGTACTTCAGTTAGTTTTATATATACAGAATCTCAATAGCAGCACTCTTTATTTCTATAGAGTGAGAGGACTCTGCCTGGAAACACTAAATTGCAGGTATGGATGTGCTGCTGTCTAGGAGACCGAACACCAGAGTTGAAACAACACTGGAAGCAAATTATACTGGAAAGTATGTTTCTGAAGCAGTAGCATCTATGAAAACACAATTGATACTCTGGCACTGAAGAAATGCACTGAGCAGGCTTTTATAGTGATTGGCTGATAGGTGATTCCCTGCATCAGTCATCAGTGCTGGAGGTTCGTGATAACACCTGAAAGAGGTGTTATGTCACCTCTAGCCTGAGCCAAGCTGTAACAGAGAAAAGAATTATAATTAATCGGCGCCAATTAAACTATTTGTTGTATAACTGACTTGCCTGCTGCTTCCAGAAAATAAGGGAATTACTCAACCTTTATGAATAAAGACTAACAAAAAAGAAAAAATATAAAGCGCTAGCTGTCACCCACAGCTATGCGAGCGGCCAGGAGGCCGCACAAAAAAAACCCAACAAACGCCCTGATTCAGAGCGAGCGTTCTTTCAGAGCGTCCGTCTCTGAATCAGGCCCACAGTCCTGTTGTATGAGTACTGCTGCCCATATGTACTCACAGCATGCCAATGGCACATATACACTTGTTTATTGTAATGATAATAATAACACATATATTATATTTTCCATAAACCTGGTGCATTCTTTGTCTGCAAATGGTCTGCAGTTACTGTACTGTAGTCAGGGCCACAACTAGGGGGGGGGGGGGGGCTGTACCCTGTGCCAGTGTCCTCCAGCCTGGGCCCAAGGGAGGCTCCAAGTCGGACGCCTGCTGAGATGTTATTACCAGCGGGCATCCGGCTCCTTCCCTGCAGCACCGTGGTAGCCGGAGGCTGGAGTTCTCTCCTGAACACCAGCTTCCGGCTCTCCCCAAGGGCTGGTATTTATATTGCTGATTAGTACCTGTGTATTTATACTATAATTTGTGTTTTACCACGTTTCTTTAACCATAAAAAGTTATAAACCAATGTGTTATTTTTGGCGTCTGCGTATAAATAATAAGATTGGCGGTGGGATTATATGGTAGGGGGCACCAGTCAAAATTTTGCCTAGGGCACCAAATTGGCTAGGGCTGGCTCTGGTTGGATGTCACAGATGGATTGGGGCTGTAGATTGCAAGTGTATGGAGATGATCAGCAGATTTGCAGACCGTTACCAGTAAAATGTTGGTCTTTCAAGATTGGCTGATCTGTGTTTGCTGCAAACGATCTGCAATCACTGAAAAAGATCTGTAATGTATGGGTGCAGATTGTTAGATTGGGAAATCCTAAAATTGGGCAATAAATCTTCAAATTGTTCAATTGGTTTTCATATTGCTGATGTATGGAGGCCTTAACCTGCTGAGTGTTTGGAAGCAGGCCAGTCATGTCCATGTTCTGATATCAGTGGTCACATACAAAACAGTGCCTTTGTGCATACACTTAGGTTAACATATGTGCCGTAGAGGTTTTTAAAATATTTTGGTCATGTGCAGTAGGATATAATCGTTCAACTTCACAAATATTGGCATTACCTGCACACCTCTGATCTGGCCCTGAGCCTGCACTGTTTCGCTACTCTAATAGGGGAATTCAATATGGAGCGATAAGTCCATTTTTTGCGTTAATATCGCACCTATGACCTCATTATCGCAGGTTTTAGTTTTACACTGTATTCAATTTCAAAGACTTTTCGCAGGTTTGAAAAGTCTGAAAAAAAACGGGGATAACTTTTCACCACTGAATAGGTGGCGAAAAAAAGTGCAGAATTGGGGTTTAGGGGTGCAGGCTTAAAAAAAATAGCCTGCACCCCTGGGAATGACATTTTAAAAAGAACTGTGTCAAAAAAAAAATAAAAAAAAAATAGGAACACCCCAAAAAATGTATTTAAAAATTAGAGTGAAAAAAAAAAATGGGAAAAAAGTGTTTAAAAATAGGGAAACTATTCTGCAAGTATGCGGCAGGTGTATTCTAGAATAGGCTATTAGCGGCAGGTGCATAGATGCAGAAATTTTAAAAACTTACTTTAGGGATATAAATATATGCTAGTACCCATTTTCATGTACCCCAAATTTGATGGGACCACTTAAGAAACGAAAAAAATAACCTAAGTGCTCTTCTGCAACACTTCTTCAATGTCGGGAAAAAAACACCTGCTGCGGCTATTTAAATCCCCAACTTTCATTTGCAGGCTAAAACGGGGGTACCCATAGTGATCCCCCATGTTTTTACAACCTTAGGGGGGTCCTACAATTTTTTCAAGGAAAACTTCATTTTTTTACGCAAATCCCACTTCGCACCTTCCCGTTTTCGTAATTTGTTATTGAATACGTGGATAAAGCGGGCGCGCGCCCGATACTTTATCTCAGAAAAATCTCCGATATGAAACGTAAACTTCGACAGCGAAGTTTACGTTTCATACTGAATACCCCTCTAAATGTGCATCAGATGCAACCCAATGAGATGGCTGGGTGGCCTTGCGTCTGGGCAGGCAATGAGCCCCACTAATCTGGCTCTAGCAGGCCCCCTTAGTGCAGGACTCACCATGTGGTCCCCCCTCTGGGAGGGACTGCACATTTTGGGCCTAATGCTGAATCGCATACTAAGCCAATATTCACACAGTTTTTTTTAATCTGTGCATGTTTCAGATTCACACAGCGCATGCATCCCGATTGTTACCACACGAAGATACAAAATGAATTTTAGTACAGGGAGTGCAGATTTGAGTGGGCATACTGTACCTTTTGGCAGGATTGGTGTGCTGAGGGCCTGATTCAGAGATATAAGGTGCATCCGGAAAGTATACACAGCGCGTCACTCTTTCCACATTATGTTACAGCCTTATTCCAAAATGAAATAAATTCATTTTTGTCCTCAAAATTCTACACACAATACCCCATAATGACAACATGTAAAAAGCTTTTTTGAGATTTTTGCAAATTTAATAAAAAAACAACAACTAAGAAATCACATGTACATTAGTAGTCACAGCCTTTGCTCAAAACTTTGTTGATGCACCTTTGGCAGCAATTACAGCCTCAAGTCTTTTTGAATATGATGCCACAAGCTTGGCACACCCATCTTTGGGCAGTTTCGCCCATTCCTCTTTGCAGCATCTCTCAAGCTCCATCAGGTTGGATGGGAAGCATCGGTGCACAGTCATTTTCAGATCTCTCCAGAGATGTTCAATTGGATTCAAGTCTGGGCTCTGGCTGGGCCACTCAAGGACATTCACAGAGTTGTCCTGAAGCCACTCCTTTGATATCTTGGCTGTGTGCTTAGGGTCGTTGTCTTGCTGAAAGATGAACCGTCGCCCCAGTCTGAGGTCAAGAGCAATCTGGAGCAGATTTTCATCCAGGAGATCTCTGTACATTGCTGCATTCATCTTTCCCTCTATCCTGACTAGTCTCCCAGTTCCTGCCGCTGAAAAACATCCCCACAGCATGATGCTGCCAGCACCATGCTCCACTGTAGGGATGGTATTGGCCTGTTAATGAGCGGTGCCTGGTTTCCTC
Organism: Taudactylus pleione; assembly: GCA_031769625.1. NCBI lineage: Eukaryota > Metazoa > Chordata > Amphibia > Anura > Myobatrachidae > Taudactylus > Taudactylus pleione. Next base: position 2,075,616 of record JAUIMM010000517.1, on the reverse strand, counting down.
CAAACATAACGCCTGGCATTATCTCATCAGACCAGAGATTTTTGTTTCTCATGTTCTGAGAGACCTTCAGGTGCATTTTGGCAAACTCCAGGCAGGCTGCCATGTGCTTTTTACTAAGGAGTGGCTTCCGTCTGCCCACTCTACCATACAGGCCTCGTTGGTGGATTGCTGCAGAGATGGTTGTCCTTCTGGAAGGTTCTCCTCTCTCCACAGAGGAATGCTGTAGCTCTGACAGAGTGACCATCGGATTCTTGGTCACCTCCCTGACTAGGGCCTTTCACCCATGATCGCTCAGTTTAGACGGCCGGCCAACTCTAGGAAGAGTCCTGGTGTTTCCGAACTTCTTCCAATTATGGATGATGGAGGCTACTGTGCTCATTGGGACCTTCAAAGCAGCAGATATTTTTCTGAACCCTTTCCCAGATTTGTGCCTCGAGACAGTCCTGTCTCAGAGGTCTACAGACAATTCCTTGGACTTCATGCTTGGCTTGTGCTCTGACATGCACTGTCAAGTGTGGCACCTTATATAGACATTTGTATGCCTTTCAAAATCATGTCCAAACAACTGAATTTACCACAGGTAGACTCCAATTAAGCTGTAGGAACATCTCAAGGATGATCAGTGGAAACAGAATGGACCTGATATCAATTTTGAGCTTCACGGCAAAGGCTGTGAATACTTTTGTACATGTGATCTCTTGTTATTTTTTAATTTGCAAAAATCTCAAAAAAATGTTTTAAACGTTGTCATTATGGGGCATTGTGTGTAGAATTTTGAATGAATTTATTCTATTTTGGAATAAAGCTGTAACATAACAATGTGGAAAAAGTGAAGCGCTGTGAATACTTTCCAGATGCACTGTACGTAATGCTAATATTAGATCAAGTGATTGTTAGCCAATGCGCATGCTTGAAAGCCGTACTGCGCACACGCAGCAACTGGTTTACAACGTGAGTGACAGGTAGTCAGCGTTTAGAGGAAGTAACGGGGTGGCAGTTAGAAAAACACAGTCAGGTTGGACCGCTTAAATGCTGTATCATGGGTGTACATAAATATTCACCATTGTGACAGCGTGAGAGCTTCACAGCATGAGATCTCTCTGCATGTCAAGGAAGCTTTAGTGTTTGCGGCTGGTCAGACTTGACTTACATGCTACGTGATTGCCAGATGTGCATCGATGTTACCAATATTTACGCTGTTGCACATCATCGGACGGATATGAGAAAGCAGCAGTGGGCCGGCCCTATGCTCGGGTAAGCGAATAAGGCCCTGAGTTTGGTAAGTACACAGCAGGTGTACATATATAGGTGAGTCTGCACAGGTAATTGGCTTAACCAGGGAGTCAGTTTATTAATAAAGTAGAAATAGGTGGTGTATGATACAGGGTTAATTAGTAGGTAAAGACTGCAGAGATATTGCCAGTTACAGCCTGCAGCATATGGGGTATGCTGGGCATTGTAGTGCACCAGGTGCAGTATGCACTGGGAACTCTCGTGTCATACAGTAGTGCCAGAGGGGTGCTTGCTGTGCTAAGCAGTGGTGACACAGTGGAGTTTGGGAGTCCCGTGGCTTCAACAGCGTGAAGTGCTCAGTGGCACGTCCATCCATGCAGGCCACCACAGGAGAATCTGGGACTGAGGTGTAGTAGCGCATTTCGGAAGTCAGACCTCCGGGGAGAGCCGCTCCTGGTCCTAGTGTCCGTCGGCTCTGGGGCCAGAACAGAGGCTGTGCAGATTGCTCCCCTCTAACAGCACCTGGGTGGTATCACGGAATGATTAGGGAGTGTCACTGAGAGTGGCTGTGTTCAAAAACGCAAAGCTTCTTTTGGTCAGAGGGGAAAACTACACCTGCCATAGGGCTGGTGCAAGTTTTGATGGTGCATCTAAAGAAGCTCCAAGATGGATTTTCCCCATCGCAAGGCGCTGCAAGAGGACATCTCAGTTTGAAGAAATCAGCCGCGGTGTTAGCATAGGGACTAACAACTGCGGCATACTTGCCCACATTCAGCTCCCTCCTTCCGGGAGGGAGCTGAATGCCTGCATTGCGTGGGGTGTGTGGCCGGGCTATGATGCCGTTTTGGGGGCGGGGCCGGGGGCGTGACCGCACGATCGCGTCATCGTGGCCCCGCCCCCTCTTCACAATGCCGGAAAAAAGGCATTGTGAAGCAGGGGGCGGAGCCACGATGACGCGATTCAGCGCGAATCGCGTCATCGGGCCCCCCGCCAGCGGGGGTTTTTACTATTAGTCTGGGGGGGTAGGCGGCAGCCGGGAGGCTTGCCTGCCTTTCCGGGGGGTCGGGAGCGGCACCCGATATTCGGGAGGCTCCCGACCAAATCGGGAGGGTAGGCAAGCCTGAACTGCGGCAAAAGACACAGCTGTGTCTGCATGCAACTCTGAAGCAGGCCCTATAGCGGCTCACACATTGTAAAGTAACCCTTCCTTTCATTCTTAAATGAAAGCTCTGAAATGATAGTCGCTTGTGAGATCATGAATGTTTTATTATGTGTGATACAAACAGTGGATATTTATTGCAATGAGAGGAAGTCTAACAGGGGTATTCAATATGGGAGCGATAACATCGTTTTTGCGTTAATATCGGAGGTATGATGTCATTATCGCAGGTTTTACTTTTACACCGTATTCAATTTCAAAGACTTATCGCAGTTTTGAAAAGTCTTTGATAAAAAACGATGATAACTTTTCACCATTGAATAGGTGTCGAAAAAAAGTGCAGAATTGGGGTTTAGGGGTGCAGGCTTAAAAAAAATAGCCTGCACCCCTGGGAATGACATTTAAAAAAGAACTGTGTCAAAAAAAATTTCAAATAAAAAATAGGGACACCCCAAAAAATTAATTTAAAAATTGGGGTGAAAAAATTAAATTGGGAAAAAATTGTATAACAATAGGGAAATAGGTTCAGGGCTATTCTGCAAGTATGCGGCAGATGTTTTCTAGTATAGATTTATAGCGGCAGGTGCACAAATGCAGAATTTAAAAAAATTTAATTTAGGGACTTTAACGCAGGTAAAAACTCCGATATGAAATGTTAACTTCGACAGTGAAGTTAACGTTTCATATTGAATACCCCTCTTAAAGTCACCCGAACCCAGCATTTCCCAACCCATGCGGTGCTCTTCCCATGTTGGAATCTATACCAGGAAGGGGATTCAGCACAGGCATGAATTCAGGGTGGATTGGGGATTTCTTTTGCATCTGTGAAAGACTGTAATACACTTCCGACCCCTTTGCATTTCATGGCTTTTGAAAGTGCTGTCCCAGCTCAAACAGCATGATACAAAGGGGCTAATTTATCAACGAGTTTTATCATAAGCAACGAGTTTTAAAACTTATTGCATATAATAAATGGTGCTCAATTGGCTGGAGCACCATTATCATACGCAACGAGTTTTATTATACGCAACGAGTTTTAAAACTTATTGCATATAATAAATGGTGCTCAATTGGCTGGAGCACCATTATCATAAGCAATGAGTTTTAAAACTTGTTGCACATGAAAAAGACTTGTTAATAAATGGGCCCAAGTATGAAAAATTGCTGGTTCTGGCAGCTCAACAAAACTATTGTGAAAGGTCCAACCCTTAAGGCAGCATTGGGTTCAACAACAGAAGTATTCAAAACTCTAAATGATATTCCAGGCATCTATGGGGTCAGTCTGGAAGGTGCACAAGCATGCCCTTAGGGGTAAATGCATTCAAATGAGCTATCTACGCAAGTGACAGAAGGAGGCTCTGAATGCTCAACTTTTGGGCAAAATTAGACTACTAGAGACAACCTACAAAACATCTCTATCTGCTGGTGCCTATGGAGTTATCCAAACCTCGGATGGCCCTCAACAAACTCCTTCATTATAAGACCATGCTAGATCTACGTAGATGCAGACACATATATTACTTCTGTGGTAATAAAACAGGTAAGATGTTTGCCAGAGCTCTACGGGATCAAAGATCTCTATCCACACTGACAGTGGGAAGCGTCCTCGATAAAATTGCTGAGGCTTTTAAAGCTCACTGGCCAGCAATATACTACCTCTGATATAATTACAATATACATTTAAAATTGAACAGTAATGATCGCATAGTGCATCTGCATTTTCTTTTCCTGTGTATAGTACTTCAAAATCTCTGCATGATAGCACCTTTCATTACTATTGGGATGTGCAGTCTAGAGCTTCTCCCCATATGCTTTTAAAGCTTATTAAACAAATCTTTATAATTTCAAAAAAGACAACTCCCTCTCAGATGTGTGCTCTTTTCTGGCCAAGATCAGAGATTACCTTCGGTCAATTCAGTACCCTCAAATTTTTGAAGAGGCCTATCTATTCCTAGAGAAACCATTTACAATATAAGAATTAGATGTCGCTCTCTTCTCTACCCCTAGTGGCAAGAACCCAGGTCCTGATGACTTTTCAGTTAATTATTACAAGACCTTCTGCAACTAACTGAAGAAATTTTTTCCCCTTAATCATTTGAAGTCCACATTTATATTATTCCTAATGAGGGAAAGGACCTGACACAGTGTTTGAGCTATAGACAGATCTTGCATCCAAATATACTTGTAGATCTCAAACTTTTCGCCAAATTGATTGGCAATCGATTAAGGGTCCTTTTTTTGGGTATGGTCATCAGTACCAATTAGGACTTGATATTGGGAGAGACACAAAGGTTAACAATCAAACATTTTTTAAATCGTATTCACCATGTGAAGACTAGGAACTCCCAGGTGGTCATCCTGTCCACAGACATGGAGAATGCATTTGACAGACTTGATTAGCATTTTTTGTTTGGTGTTCTCGAGCACATGGGTCTGGGACCTCACTGTATTTATAAGATTCTCGCTCTTTATAACTCTCACTTTGCCAAGGTCAGAGTCAATGGTGACCTCTAAGAATCTTTTTCTATCCGAAATGGTACTAGACAATGGTGCCCTCTCTCCCCTTTAAATTTTTGTCCACTGTATAGAGGCTTTGTTGAGGGTGATTAAAGCAAACATTGACATTAAGGGAATACAGATTAGAGAGACAGATCACAAAATCTAACTTTTTGTTGATCTTCTCGTCTCAATCTCTAATCCTTTGATCTCACTTCCAGCTCTCATGGTGGAATTCCAGAGATTTAGTGACCTCTCAAATTTCAAAATTAATTTCACAAAATCTGTAGCTTTAAATATTTTTATGCCTGTACACCTGATTGAGTATCTGAATAGTGTTTCCCTTTAAATGACATCCTTCCCAATTCCGTTACCTATCGCTAACTTATTTCACCTTACCTTTGTTGCCCAATTTCAAAACCAATTTTTGCAAATAATCATTGTTGATTCTGTCCTGGCTAGGGATGGTTAATACTATTAAAATTAACATCCTTCCAAAGGTTCTTCCTATTCCTTTTCATAATTATTTTTTTGGGGAACTACAGGGAATGGTAGCAAGATTTGTATCATGCAGTAGAGGCCGAGAAACCAACAGGAGGTCCAGATTAGACATAGCTCACATAGATGCCTACAGCTGCCACACTTTTTCAGTTACTACCATTCGGTAAACTTAGCGTGTGTGGTTGAGATGTCTCATGTACCCTCCCTCAAACAATGGCCTCTCATTGAGAAACACTCTGCAAATGTCCCTTCCCATTGGCTTCTGTGGCTAGTAAAGATCCCTAGGGTCAAACACCCCATGCTTAATCTGCTTGGAAGAAATTTCAACATCTCTCCTATTTGCCTCTGACACATCTCTGCTCATTCACATAGTGTCGAATACAGACTGTCCCACCTGGGCTCCCACTAACACAACTTACCTGTTGGTCTTCTGATAGTGTGCCATGACTTAGCCAACCAGTGGATTCTAATGGGGTTCATTAATCACAGATCTCCACATTCCCACACAATCTTTTTGGATTAATTTCCAATTGAGACACTTTATTCCTTTCAGTACCCCAATATCAAGTGCTTCATTGTCCACCCTCATAAATTGAGTCCCTATGCCTGGCTATAGATCCCCCTAAGCATTTAATCTCAAAGTTATACCAGCTCTGCTGAGATGGTATATCATGCTTGCTCCCTGCATATACCCTAGCAAGGAACGCAGACTTAGGTGTGAAGCTTTCTGATAAACAGTGGTCTCTGATATACTCATGCCACCTCTGTTTCTGTACCAATACTGGAAACACAATACAAAATACTCTCCAAATTGTACAGGAGCCCTAATATCCTTAAGCAGATGTTTCCAACTCTTTCAGACCTTTGCTGGCATTGTAGTTGTGCACCTTCATATCTGGAGGCACTGGGGCTGATTCAGACCCACTCGCAAGCGGGTCTGTGTTTGCCCCCTGCGCCGCCTCCAGCGTGCGCATGCGTGAGATCCGGCCAGCGACGGCCGCTCCATCGCTACAGATCTCGCACCAAAACGGGGCGACTGTCGATTGTGATTGATACTTCCCCCCTTTTTGGAGGTGGGCAGGGGGGGTGGCTACACAAACGGAAGCGTTCCCGAAGGAACGCCTGCCGTTTGTGGGAGGCACCACTGACATCACCAGTAATGTCAGTGGTGAGCTTCCTGCTCTATTTAGAGCAGGAAGCTCACTGGGGCTTGTGGGAACGAGACCCTACCACAAGGGTCTCGTCACAAGCCCCAATGGTCACCCACAGCTTAATGAGCAGCCAGGAGGCCGGGTCCATTTTAAAAAAAAAACCTCTCTGATTCAGAGCGAGTGCTCTGAAAGAGCGTCCGGCTCTGAATCAGGGCCACTGTCCACTATTGTCTAGCTTTTGGCAAATAGTTAGGAGACTTTAGGAAATTATTACCGGAATCCCGCATACTTTTACCCCTGAGTATTTGAATTGAATGGAATTACCCATCTTCCAGTTTAAAAAGTCTTTGGTTGGACATCTTAAGAATGCATTTGAAAACAGGAGAGTATCTCCAGCACTGAAAAGGTTACTTTATAGATAATAACTTAATTTCACAGCATCTGGCCGCTTCCTCAGGCAGTGTTGAATGAAGCTTTTTATTTACCCTGCCAGGTGCTGTGAAATCCATTTCAATTTGAATTGAGAATTTCAGTTTTCTTTTATGCTTTATTTCGTTAGCCTGATCTTTAACTTGTGATACTGTGTTTTTAAATTATTTGAATTTTTAATTATTCCTTTAACCATTGTTGTCTACGATAGTGAATTGTTGTTTTTCTTCTTAAATTTAGTTTAATCTTTAAAATAGAGTTATATTATGATGTCATTAATCTAACTAATAAATCATTTGATTATTGTTTGTCTGTTTTTTTATTGGGTCATCCCTTATTTGCAAATAGCATCCCATATTTCATGTTTGGGTAAGAAGGTGTTGACCACTTATATCTTAAGTGCTGACACTACCTGTAACAGTCCTATATTGCTCGGCTCCCATTCATGGAGAGTAAGGGATTAGTTTTGCATAGCTGAAGTGTCACAATGAAGTTGTGATCTATAAAGTACTCTTCTCAGTGCCAGAGATACTGTCCTGTTTTAATTCTATTCCCTTTGGTTTAAGTTGGGAAACCCTCTAGTTCTCCTTAGGTAGCAGAAAATTGGCACCTGTTAGCACCGTACCTACATTCATCTTATGAATGCAGCCAGAGCGGTAGACGTCTGTCTTTGTTGATCCACCTCACCGCATTTAATCTCTCAATAGTTCAAGAGAATTTAACTTTACATGACGATGGAGGACTTAACTGAATCACTTCTGTTTAAAATGTTGGTCTTCTTTGCGACATGGTATGACTGGTTGTGATTTAAGGAATCTGATTACTATAAAACTCATTGCCTACCTTCCCTTGGACACAATTCTCTCACTACCCTTCCCACCCCTGCTCCTTCTACAACTCAGCAAGCCCGTCTAACCTCTTCTTGCAATACTCCCTTGGCGGATTCTCCAGATTTGCCAACTGATTGGCACTTCCCCCACCTGTTAGAGTCACATACTCCTTCCCTAAACATTTCCTCATATATTCTCTCCATCTCCTCATGTTGCTGTGCTCTCCTCTGTCACTTTGTTTCCCCCTCAAATTGTTTTTGTCTTGCTGTAAATTATTTTACTTCTCAACATTGTACAGCCTATATTCTTGGCCTTTTTCTTTCCCTTAAAAATCCACATACAAAAACCTTGAAGGATGACCAAGCAGCATCCGTTAGCAGTTTCCTTATTTGTGGGCCAACAGATATGCCTTCTTTTAGCTTTGCATTGCTTAACTTTGGAAACTTTTTCTTCAGATAACTGAAAGCCTGCCTTCTTTATCCAAAGCTTTCATGAAATTCTTCATTAGGTCCAACTTAATGTGAAACTGAAGTAAAATGATTTTATGCAGCTCACCCAATGGAGCGTACTTGACGTTTTTCTCTCCAGCAACATAGGTTTCTCTCTCTGGGCACTTGTCACGGCTGCCAACACTTGAGACTCCTGGAGAGAGGCAGGCCAACTAGGCACAATAAACTGGGGTGGTCTTAGGAATTACCTTTTCATGAAACTCAGTAGCACAGGATAAAAGTAAAATAGAATTTATTCACAAAAGAAATATAATCAGCAAGGTCTCATATAAAGTCTCAAACAGCACAGAGGTTCACATATGCAATAATAAGTATAGGAGAAAATCCCCAAACATATATATATATACAGTCTTTAACATATAAGAACTAACGTGGTAGGGAACCCCGAGTCCAGTATGAGGCTAACATCTCAGGATGGGATTGAGAACCTTTGCCAGGGTAGAACCCTGTAGTAATGGAAATCCGGAGCAGAGCGAGCCCTGCAGCAAAATATAGTTCCGGGACAGGGCCGAGCACTGCGGTGCAGTGAGAGATGAAGCAAACTTGAGCCTTGTGGGGTAGTGAAGTCGGAGCAGGGTTAAGCCCTGTAAGGCGATGAGATTCCAGAACAGGGTTGAGCCCTGTGGCGTGGCTAGAGTTCGGAGCGGGGTTGAGCCCCATGATGCAGAGAAGATTGAAGCAGGGTTGAGCCCTGTGATGCGATGAGATTCTGGAATAGGGTTGAGCCCTGCGATGTGGCTAGAGTTCGGAGCAGGGTTGAGCCCCGTGATGCGGAGAAGGTTGTAGCAGGGTTGAGCCCTGTGATGTGATGAGATTCCGGGACAGGGTTGAGCCCTGCAACGTGGCTAGAGTTCGGAGCGGGGTCGAGCCCCGTGATGCGGAGGAGATTGTAGCAGGGTTGAGTCCTGTGATGTAATGAGATTCCAGGAAAAGGTTGAGCCCTGAGGCGTAGCTAGGGTTCGGAGCGGGGTTGAACCCCGTGATGCAGAGATGATACTATAATGGTGCAGTTGACAACTGTAACAAGGATGAGTTCAATATCCACAGGAACGGAAAGACAACAGGCAAAGTAAATAGTGCGGCAAAATGATGAAACCAATGATGGAGCAGTAAGCAATACTTAGGCAATAGGAATGCTGGGCTCTGTAGTGAACGGGTAACTGGCTACAGAAGTTCATCTGGAATATAACAAAGTCCACAGCAATCCACAGGCACAGAGGGGATCTGGCAGGAGTCCAAGAAAAGACCTGAAAGCAACGTTGCACAGACACTGAGACACAGTTAGTAACAGGCTTTATACTAGAGGTCTGTGATCCATAGGAAGTTTCAGAACATGTGACCCAAATGGAATCAGGTTTGAAATAATGAGCAATCTAGGAATCCCACAACATGACGACACCTGGGAAACAGATGATCACTTTAACACTCTATCTCCTGAATGAGAAGCATGCCAGCAAGCAGGATAGCTCCTCCAACGACCACAATGGAACTTTGGCAAAAGTAGTCCATCTTTATGTACTGAAATAGTCGCAGTACTGACACCACTTCTTTGTGATATAGTGATTTTTATTGTCTCTGCTGTCCCATAAACAAAAAAAACCAGCAGTACTTTATGGATCCACCTTGCAAACCTAACAGCAATGCAACTACCGTTAAGTCACAACAAAGATTCCATCCATAATCCTTATACTTGATTCCCACCAACAACACAGCCATACTTTCATAAGTTTCTTTCAATTACACTGCATAGGCCAGGGGGACTGAAGGAGTTTGTTCCCATTATGGAATAACACTGCTTTCAGACTACTCTTCGAGGAATCAATAGTCGCACCTCACTAGTATTGTGCTGTATAACCAACTCAATCATTAAACCGTTAACATCACTACACACACACATTGAATTATTTTCAAATAATGTGGCCAAAGAAAAGTTTCTTGTTCTAAAACTTGAAATGTTTGTACCTTGAACCAGAAGGTTTCACTGTTGCAGCCTAGAACCCAAAAGTTTGGCTTGTTGTTATGAGAGTTCCAAGTCACAAACCAAATCATTTAATTCTTCCTGCCCTATGATGTGAGGTAATTTGTCTTGAGTTTTGGTGTGATACTCCGCTGTAATTTCTGACTGCGTTTCCAATAATGTACCCGATTCACTGTTACACACAAGAGGTACACGTACAAGCAGCCATTCTCCATGAGGCACAGGTTTCAGCCAACTGTGAGAACACCCCTGATGGTTATGGAATATTCCAAGGAGATTCCTGCTCACTTCACACTCTGCACGCCGCCCGACAGCTGGGACAGGAGCCAGCAAGCAACATGGCTTCCAGTGAGGATGAGAAGTCAGGGCAGGATGTGTACCCCGCAGTGCAGGCAGAAGGGAGTCTTGCCGAGTACTTACTGTGATTAAGGGGTCTATTTACTAAGCTTTGTTAGGAGATAAAGTGAACGGATATAAGGTACCAGCCAATCATCTCCTAACAAAGCTTAGTAAATAGAACCAATAAATACTTACATTTTTTAATTTAAATTCTTCTAAATATCTCAATAACCTTACATGATATCAAATTTCTTATGGTAAATTGGGATTCTACGCACAAAATTACATGGGAATTGCTATATATTTTGTCAGATGCAAAATGGCTGTTGAGTAGTGTTTTTTTTTCAAGTTCTACGGTCAATGTACAAACTGATTTCCAGTGTCAAAAGTGCTTTTTGATGCTTATTCCTGTTTTTTTTTCTTCATATCAAATCCCATGCTTTATTATTTTCACACCACCAGTGTTGTTGACTACATTACTGTGATTTTACTGTTTTAATACACATTGCATAAAAAAAAGTATGAAAATTATGTCTTGTTTTAACATTTTGTTGTAACCAGTTGTAAAGAACATGGTGTATGTGCTATCAGGGTCGGCCGGATTAAGGACCACGTGACTCTGGGGCTTAAAATTATCAAGGGCTTATTGCATACCTCCCAACTGTCCTGACTTCAGCGGGACAGTCCTGCTTTCGGGCACTGTTCGTCTGTCCCACACGCATGACACAGTGTCCTGTGGGTGGGGGGGGAGGTTGGAGGAACGTACACACACACTATGCAGGCTCTGGGAGAGGCTAGGCAATGCCCCACCATGATGAAAATGGGGGTATGGCTTTTCCTGCGTGGCTACACCCACTGCAGCTAGGACACGCCCCCAATTTTGCCCACAATCCATTATTCTGACTTCCACCTCACAAAAGTTGGGATTAATTCTACCGTGAGAAGCAGGAGATGTGGCCAGTGCTGTGTGGGCGTGTATATCCCCTACTAGTGGCGGAACTAGAGAGTGATGGGCCCAGGTGGAAGATTATGCTTTGGGCCCTCCCACTCCCCCTGTGTGTGTATCCTGATGAAGGTGATGTAACCCCCGAAATGTTGAAAATGTGCCGCCTATATATACACATAATTACAATATGTCCATATAAAATACGTTGGAAAAGCCGGATGTAAATTAAATACATTAAAATAGTATCATTTACATAAAATACATTGAAATAGCCACTTCCACCATTACACTTGTGCAGTTCAAATGGGTAAGACTTCACCTGCGTCTCAGTCCCTAACCCAGCCCCTGCGTCTCTCAGCCCCAAACCCAGCCCGTGTCTCTCAGCCCCAAACCCAGCCCCTGCGTCTCTCAGTCCCAAACCCAGGCCCTGCGTCTCTCAGCCCCAAACCCTGCCTCTGTGTCTCTCAGCCCCAAACCCTGCCCCTGCATCTCTCAGTCCCAAACCCATCTACTGCGTCTCTCAGCCCCAAACCCATCTACTGCGTCTTTCAGCCCCAAATCCATCTACTGCGTCTCTCAGCCCCAAATCCCTGCCCCTGTGTCTTTCAGCCCCAAACCCATCTGTGTCTCTCAGCCCCAAACCCATCTACTGCGTCTCTCAGCCCCAAACCCATCTACTGCGTCTCTCAGCCCCAAACCCATCTACTGCGTCTCTCAGCCCCAAACCCATCTACTGCGTCCCTCAGCCACAAACCCATCTACTGCGTCTCTCAGCCTCAAACCCCTGCCCCTGCATCTCTCAGCCCCAAATCCATCTACTGCGTCTCTTAGCCCCAAACCCATCTACTGCGTCTCTCAGCCCCAAACCCATCTACTGCGTCTCTCAGCCCCAAACCCCTGCATCTCTCAGCCCCAAATCCATCTACTGTGTCTCTTAGCCCCAAACCCATCTACTGCGTCTCTCAGCCCCAAACCCATCTACTGCGTCTCTCAGCCCCAAACCCATCCACTGCCTCCCTAACCCAGCTCCTGCGTCCCACAGCCACAACCTCAGCCCCTGCGTCTCTCAGCCCCAAACTAAGCCCCTGCGTCTCTCAGCCCCAAACTCTGCCCAAGTCTCACAACCCTCAGCCCCTGTGCCTCACAAACCACAGATGTGCCTCACAACCCTCAGCCTTTGTGTCTCACAACCCTCAGCCTTTGTGCCTCACAGCCCCCAGACCTCACAGCCCCCAGACCCTGGGCCTCACAACCCGACTCTGTGTCTCACAGCCCCCAGACCTCACAACCCTCAGCCTTTGTGCCTCACAACCCAACTCTGTGTCTCACAGCTCCCAGACTCTGTCGCACAGCCCCCCCATACTCTGTCTCACAGCCCCCCAGACTCTGCATCTCACAGCCCCCCCAGACTCTGCATCTCACAGCCCCCAGCCCGTGCCTCCTGGCCCCCAGACTCTGTGTCTGACAGCCCCCAGCCCGTGCCTCTGAGCCCCCAGACTCTGTCTGACAGCCCCCAGCCTCTGAGTCTCACAGCCACAGCGTCTTCATCTCCAGCCCCCCCCAGCGTCTTTATCTCCAGCTCTCCCCCCTCCGCAACCACCGCCCATACCGTGGCTCTCCTCACCAGCCAACACTTACCTGCTGCCTCCTGTGTTGTTCGTCTTCTCCGACGGCTCGGTCCTGGCTCCTCTCTGCATCCAGCGGCAGGACGTCACACACTGCACTGGATCAATAAAAACTTTATTGCTCCAGGCCTCCTAGGCTCCACCTCCCTCTGACTGCCCGCAGCCGTAGGCCAATCATAGCTTGCGGAACGGCTGTCAATCAGGAGTGGGTGTCGGTCTGAGAGCTGTAATTGGCCCGCTACCGGCATGTGATCTGCTGCCGGGCACCCCTCTCTCTGTAAGGACCTGGACTAGAGTCTGATGGCGGCCCTGCCGGGGGGACACTGGCGGCGGTGCAGCGGTGGGTGTTGTCGTGTGCAGGCGGCTATGGGCCCCTGCACCACGTCGGGCCCCGATGCAAGGCACCGGCTGCACCGCCAGTAGTTCCGCCGCTGTCCCCTACTGTATCAGCTCCAATGTCTCTCTAAGGGGTCTATTCATAAAGAACATGGTGACTCATGATAAATATTACTATATATCGCATCACATCGATGCGCTATATAGTGATGTTTAGTAGCCATTCATGTATATTTACCCCTCTGGGGTCTTCAGGCGCTGTCTGGCTCCTCCGCGATACCTTGACGCAGTGAGAATACAGACATATTTTGGAGCCCGATGTGCCTGCATCTCCAATGCACATGCTCCGGCGTCTGAGAGCAGCAGGTCAGGTCTGCTGCAAAGGACCCTGGAGTAAAGGGGCGGAGCCAGAGCAGGATGATGGACAGAGAGCAGGGAAGTATGCAGCTTCCCTTAACTGTTCGGGTTGCGGAACAGATAACGCCATCCTCAGATAGTGAATCTGTACCACAGGAGAGGAACGGAAAGTTGAGCTTTCTGTTCCTTTAGGAATCGCACTCACCATACAAAAGTATGGTGATGCGATTCATACACGAAGCTGGGGTGCCGCAGGAGAAGGAATACATTTCTCCATGGTAACTTGCTTTATGAATTGCACAAAGCAGAGAAGAGCCCTGATTTCAGCTAAACAGGGCTCTTCTTTGCTTTATGAATAGACCCCTAAATATGTAAAACTAAAAAAAATAAATTGCAGTTTTGTGAGGAAAATAGAAATACAATTTGAATATGTATGACTAATGGCCGAACATGCAGCCAGCTGGTGGCTGGTCATCAGCATGCTATCGCCTACCCTCCAACATTACCCGCTCCATAAGGTACAAAATGCTCTGCACATTTTGGGGTAGATATATTATAGCGGCACTTAACGTGCCACTATATCGCTTCCTGCTTCGCCTCTTTACTGAGGCGGAGCAGGAAGCACTACCAATAAGATGTATAAACATCTCATCGCCCGGAGCGGGGGAGCGATAAATCCCCCCTCTGGTGCTACCTGCTAGAGACCGCAGCGCATCAGCCTACTGCTGATCCCCCTTGTCTCAGTCCCGGCCGACTCCACTGAGCATGTGCGGGATCTCGCAAGTATCACAAGATCCCCGCGTGCAACCTCGAGCCGGCAGCAGCCGCAGCAGGGACAGTGCTGTCCCTGCTGTGGAGATAGGGCAGATTGCGCAGCTACAGCGGGCCGAACGGTCAGGCGATCTGACCGTTCATACATGGCCCAAGCTATCGGCGCTTCTATCTTGTAGGGTTTTCGTGACTGAAAACCATGCGTCGCGTAAATTTAAAAAAAAAAAAAAAAAGTAACTTACCTGGCCGGGTCTCCGCGGCTCCCGGTGGCATCCCCTCTCTCTTCTTACTGGAGAGGGGGCTGCTGGGAGTCCCTGGGGCTAATGGGAGGAGCAAGGACTGGTGGGAGATGTAGTTCTCCCAGCGCCCATTCAGGGGGGCCACACTAGCACTGCGGGGGCACACTGACACCGGGACACACACACACATACTCATGCACACACACACTCATACACACTAACATACACCACACACACTAACATACTCACCGCTGCTGTAGAAGAGCCGGCTCCCGACGCAGGATGAAGAAGAAGATGCAGAAGACAGCGCTGCTGGAGGTAATACTTCCAATTACTTAATTAGTCCTCAGGGGGGGTGCCGCGGGGGTGTCAGAGCAAGTGTTGGTGATTTAACCTAAAATCAACGATTTTAGGAAAAATCACGGTTGCTCAGGAGGTGCGTGAAAAAAAAAAACCCTGACGCGTGTTTAATAAAAAAACCCGCACCTGCAGGAAAAAACTTGCATGTGCGGGTTTTTTGCTATTCTCGCAGCCTATTAAATATGCCCCTGTGTCCACGTGAATGCTAGGGAATGACGTTGGACAGTAGCTGATGATGTCAGACTCCTCTTCGCGAAGGGAATCTAGATACTACCCTATTTATATGTGGTTCCATCCTCCCCATTGTTACTCTTGCCCTCTATGGAAGTCCTGCACAAAAGTGAATAATATTACTAATGATAATAATAATAATAAAGGTGGAAGACTAAATTCTATACTTCGTAGTGTGGATGTAGCCTATGGTGGGAAAGTTTACGCGTTCGGTCTAGTGTAAAACGTGTGAGAGTTGGAGCTGAGCATAATTCCAGCGCTGTGGAGCCGGGACCTGAGCTGCCATAGCCCGCCGTGCCCTGTGGGTGTCGCTGTGAGGAAGCGGCGCGGTCGGAGTGTGAGGGGCGGCTCGGCTGACTCGTGCTCGGCAGAGTGTGCGCAGTGCAGCCATAGTGTGTCCGGCCGCCGTGACTCATCCGCCGCCGCGTCCCGCTCTCCCCACACAGCCAGCCGCGGCCATGGCGGACAGCGCCAGCGAGAGCGACACGGACGGAGCCGGCAGCAGCAGCAGCTCGGCCGCTATGCAGACCTCGTCCTCGGCCACCTCTTCTTCCGGGAAGTCGGGCATCGTCATCTCGCCGTTCCGCCTGGAGGAGCTGACCAACCGCCTGGCCTCGCTGCAGCAGGAGAACAAGGTGCTGAAGATCGAGCTGGAGACCTACAAGCTGAAATGCAAGGCGCTGCAGGAGGAGAACCGGGACCTGCGCAAAGCCAGCGTCACCATTGTAAGTAGCCCCTTCCACTGCTGCTGGCGGGCAACTTGTGGGTTCCCCAGATACGGAGGGACTACAAGTCCCAGCATGCCACACCTGAGCTGACTGTAAGGGGGCAGGGATGCTGGTGACCAGCTGTTCTGCAAGCCTCAGCATACCGTGCCTACGGGCGCATCTGCCTGTGTGCCTTTACAGTGAGCTGAGGTGTGGCATGCTGGGACATGTAGTTCAACAACAGCTTAGAAGCTACATGTTGACCATTTCTGCTTTACCTCCAAACAGTGTCATGTCCATGTCTTTTGCTAAGTGGCTTAGTTATATGTTAGTATAGGTCAAGCACCACATAAACTTGTAATTATTGTGTATTTATATGGCTACACAACGGGTCCCCAACCATTTACAAAGTGCATAGACAGTGCAAACAGGAATCGGTATGATTTACCGCCAGACGCTTGTCCAGCGGTTGGAATCCTGACAGCGGCTGCCCGAAATGGGTGAAAATCCAGATCGTCCCTAAGGTAAGTATTCACTAACCTAATTCCCTCCCCTAACCCTAACCTTCTCCCCAGTGCCTAACCCTAATCCCCCGGGGGTGTGCCTAACCCTAAGTCCCCCCGGGAGAACCTAACCTCCCCCGCCCGGCTGTCCGTGCACCGCGCCCGGCATCACTTCGATCGTGATGGCGGGTGTTGGTAAAATGACAGGCGTCTAGATTTAGACGCCTGTCATTTAATCCTCACCGGGATAAAGCAGTCGGGATTAGGTCCGCCGGCTTCCCAACTGCATACTGTGCAAACATAATAAAGTGCATAGAGTTTACAGCACTATACAATGCAGAACATAGGCTAAAAGCTATATAAACATTGCTGCATATGCAATCATATTACCCACAAAATCAGCGCCGGTTGAACCCAAAGGTTCGGTATCGCTGATGGCATAGGAGACAAGATGATAGTACAAGTGAGGGAAGGAAGAGGGCCCTGCTAGTGAGAGCTTACAGTCTAAAGGGGAGGGACAGACAGACAGGGGTGACAGATGGGAGGGACAGTGTGCAAAGAGCGGTGCCATAGTATGAGAGCTGAAAGTGTGTGAGGTGAGGTGTGGTTATTGTGTGCTGATAGTTTCCACTTAAGGGGCTGATTCATTTTGCCACGAGGTTCTGTAGTAGCCTTGCATGTTATGATTTTGACTTATGATTTTGTGCACAAAACGGAAATGGTGCAAACTATGAAGGATCGAAGATCATTGACCAAAATGTCATGCAGAAACATAACCCACAAGGCTTTTACTGAACTTCATTGAACTGCCACCCAAAGTATCTGACACATTACCTGCTGTATATCAGTGGTATTCAACCTTTTTCTAGCAGATACCCAAAATGTGCCAGTCGGGAACCAGAGAAACAGATCCTGATGCAGTTGGGTCCAACCCCACTAGCTGGGCACTTCTGATCTGGATGGCAGTTTTTTGTAGGATGCTTACTTGACAAAAGATCAGATTGCTGAATTGTCATTCTATCTGCACCATGTGATGCATATTTACATGATCAGTTTGTCCAGCAGTTACTTTATGCTCTTCCATATCCAAATAATGCATCTGTGAGCATTTATTTTATGGATGCTTCTTGATTTGGATGTATGCCTCTCTTTTACCCTGATGGTAGCACAGTCTGTGTTGAATGACAGGTGAGAAGCTTGGATCTGAGATACAAATGCTGATGACATTGCACAGCTCTTTACTGGCAGGTAGGATTATGCTGAGTGTAGAGCGTGGACATCAGTTTTAAAGTTGCACTAGCACATACAGATGTGTCCTCATACACTGTGGCTCTAGTCCTCCTTTCTGGCAAGGGTGTCTCCGAGCAGTGAGCTGCACTGTGATGCCCTGTATAAGTCACACTGGGCTGATGTTTCTACATGAAATGCCAGTGCAAGGCGACTTTTATCCGCATCACATTACCGACCGGATCATCCGATAAATAGTGTGTGGAGAACACTGATATGTGTCATGATGCTAAGTTTGATTCATGTATGCTTGTTCCAAGTTCTGCCTTGTTATATTTGATTCATAGTTAATTCTTTCAGCGCTTCTGTCACTACATCTACACATCACTGAACTTTGCTCCAATCAACAAAACGCCATGTAGTGATTCTCAATTTCTTACTAATGACTTGCCAAGTTATTGTGTATTATATCCTTCCCAAATGACCTTGTCCAAAGATTGCTAGATATTACATTATTGCATCGGAGCTTTGTTTTATGGTGAAAGGTATAATGCAGCTCTGTGACTCCTTTTCTCCTGTTGAGCCAACGCCTATCAGAATTTTGCGCTTGGGCTGATATGCTCACTCAGCCAGCCTGGGAATACAATGATGTTCTCTTTTCAGAAACAATTTATCTTAGAAAGTATTTAGAATGTGGGATATAAATCTTTGCCATGTGCATAATCTCCCACATCGTTTTGTTCTCTTATGGCATGTAGTGTACTAAATAAAAGGCAAGTTCATTGTTCTGTATCCACACTTAAGATGACGTGTGGTATGTGTTGTATTTTTTTTTATTTTTCTCCGTTTACAGCCAGTTGGGTAAATCTGTGGGGCTTTGCGGGCAATCACAGGTGAATGAAAGTGATTTCAACTGAACCTGGCCAAGAGTTAAGCTGGCCAGTTATCGCTATGTGCGTGTGCTAGTTACCTGTATGTCAGTAAAGCCCAATGGCACCTGACTACCGAACGATCAAAGCTTTCCAACTTGACCACCCTAGTGTGGCAACATTAGGTACATAATGTTTTGGTTAATAGCATGACTATTGTGTCCTCTGTCTGCAAAGTGAGGCGTCTATTTTCTATAACATGTGGAGGATTTCTCATCAATTCTTCTCTGCAGCACAGTGTGACTATATACATATTTGTACTTGAACAATGTCGACATAATTGTTTAGTGTTAATTCTAAGTCCGGCGCCAGAGCGTAAAAAGGGCACTGTTGCGCGCCTGAAAAGGGGGCGAATTCTTAAGACACGCCCCCTTACCGTCACTCTTGGGGGCGTGCTTAGCACTTACGGACATGCTGGGCTTCCCCCAAGCTCTCCCCTTACTGCGATGACGGTGGTGACCGATGCACTGCAATTTTTCCCCCTGCGGGACACTGCGGTCTGGAGGTGGGTACGGCACCCGGCAGGCTGTTTCAGCAGGGCCCTGGCAGGTAAGGTAGGGCGCATTTGCCATTTTAAAATCGGACAGGACGTGGCGCCCTGCTATAACAGCCTAGTGGAAAAACTAACTGTCATTGTGGTGTCAACAATATAAATGTGGATATTGTACATTGTTGAGCTCTTGATTACATCCCACAGCTTACTAATGCTTCTGCTCAAACACAGGGTCAATTGAATAGTTGACCTTTTGGAGTTAACGATTAAACTTTTAAAATTTTTCCAGCCAAGTAAAAATTTAAAATTATTATTTTTTTTTTTTTTTTTGGCAAAATCTTTTAATTTTTTTTTTCTAAAAGGACAACATTTTTGGCGTGAGACATAGCAATTGGATTTCCTCCAAGATCAACATCTTAACAATGTTTAGTCCGACATGTAATTAGTCTGTTACCCTGAAGGTGAAACCGCCTTTCATATAATCTCGAGATTACGTTATTTTATCTGGATGGCTCTTGGGATGGAAACTTTCCCTGAGCGGCTTGTATTGATTGTCTGTAGGGGATATATATCTTTAGTATTTCATTCTTAATTTTTTTTTTTTTCAAAGTAAACAATTTAACTCCCCATTTTTTTATACATTTTTCTCAGTGTTTGTGACTCTCTTGCATAGAATCCCGGTATATGAGTTAAATGCTGGCTCGAAACACTGCTGCAGTTAATGCATATAATTTCAAATAGACGAATCAGATGTTTTGCGCTGGAGTTTTAATTGTTACAGACACTGGCGTTGGATGTGTTGTGTATACATGGAGGTTATACGTAACAATCGGCAGGGTTTGAAAATACCCCATTGAAGGTATGAAGCCCGAAAAACCACGGATGTGCCTAGTCCTATTTTCCATATGACATTGGTTATGTATGTAAAGAACATTTCTGGAAATGTATGAAACCTTCTAAACTAATGCTGGGTACACTTTAGATCACAGGTTCTCAAACTCTGTCCTCAGGACCCCAAACAGTGCATGTTTTCCATGTCTCCTCACAGAATCACAAGTGAAATAAATGGCTCCAACTGTGGATCTTTTAAAATTTCAATGAGTGCACCTGCTAGGTGACATGAAAAACGTGACCTGTGTGGGGTCCTGAGGACTGAGGGCCTGATTTAGACCCGCTCGCGAGCGTGTCGATGGTGCCCTAGTGCGCATGCGCACGACGGAGGGAGCTCCGTCGTGCGCATGCGCGAGACCCGTATAGCGACAGCCAAGCTGTCGCTACGGGTCTCGCACCAAAGGGGGGCGTGCTGTCGATGGTGAGTGACAGCACGCCCCCTTTGGTGGGCATGGCTGCCAGACGGAGGCGTTCCCATGGGAACGTCTACCGTCTGGGTCTGGCCCCACTGACATCACTAGTGATGTCAGTGGGAGTGATTTTGGCTCTGATAGAGCCAAAATCACTCCAGGGCTTGCGGTCACCTAGACCCTACCGCAGGGTCTCGTCGCAAGCCCGAAGGTCGCGATGGTCTTGACCATCGCGACCATCATCATGGACGCTCGCATAAGCTGTGGGTGGTAACACACAGCTATGCGAGCGTCCAGGAGGACGCTCCAAAACAAAAAAAAAAACGCCCTGATTCAGAGCGGGCGCTCGTACAGAGCGTCCGGCTCTGAATCGGGCCCTGAGTTTGAGAACCACTGCTTTAGATTATCCTGGATCATGGCCGACAGGAAGACCAATGTAACCATATATTTTCCTCCCATATACACAGAACGATAAAGCACACAATATATCGTTCAGTGTTTGCAACCAGAGCATGCCGCCATATCGTCACATCTGCTGCTGTTGCGAGAGCGTGTAGTCGCGGGTACACCTTAGACGATGTGCCCGATATATTGTTCCGATCTGTGTCAAACTGTATATTGGGCGATATATCGTCTAATGTGTACCCAGCTTAAAGAGTGGAGACGCTTCCCATAGCAACCAATTAGCTTCTAGCTATTTATAAAGTACATTCTATATTATGATAGAAGCTGATTGCTATGGTCAACTTCTCCAGTTGTCCCGTTATTAGATGGTTTGATATATCTCCCCCCCATATCTATATTTTCAAAGAATGAAATTTGAGGGGGCACATCAATTGTTTCAGATAATTATATTACCGTTTAGAGTGTCCGGGAGCGAATTCAAATGTTTGCAGGACCAGCCCCCGCGCTGGTTGTGACGACCCGTATTCTCGTGACCTCTGCACTGGATTAGCTGCGTAAAGCGGCTTCCATGCTAAATGCTGGCGCACTACAGTTAAAATGCACTCGGCATTTGCAACCAGCCTTAAACCCCTTCCCTATGCAGATTTCTGCTCGCACCTCAGGAACATAACGTTTAGTTTTTTGCATTTTCTGGCACGGTAGACAAACATTACTGATAAAATGAATCCTCTATGAGAAGGAATTCAATTCTGTGTGAAGGACTGACGTAATGTGGTGTTCTGGAACGAAGTATGTCTGCCGGCATCGCAAGTTTTCCCTCGACTTGCGATTTCAGCCCTACCATAAGTGGACATAATGGGCGGAATTCAATTGTATACGCGACCCGCATCTCCCGCCTAAAGTGACAGGAGATCGCGGGCCGCTATACAATTGTCCAAGATGTTTGCGCTGATCGCGCCCATAGAGGTCAGGTTTAGCCGCGTAAAGCAGCTAAACCCGACCAAAGTGCTGGGCGCGATCGCGAAAAGTGATGTTTGGGCGCCCAAACATGTCACTTTTCGCACATTTCAGCTCTCATCCCCCAGGGGCTGCGAGCTGAAATGTAGCGCTGGCAGCTCATCGTGCCCGACAGGAGCAAGAATTGAATAGCTCCGTCGGGCGCGATAGCGGCTATAAAGAATTGAATTCCGCCCAATGTGCACAGCTGTTCATCAACTCAGTTTTTCAAAATGACCGGGTCCTGCAGGATGCGCTGTGTGTGCACCGCAGCAGCCGGGCCAATGATATCCTATGCAGCTCCCCCACCAATCACCATGGGCGGCAGCGTCTCTACCTCCAATTGGGGTCTTGGTCACCACCTCCAGGTCACTTGATGCCGCCGAGCTCTCTACTCACGATCTCTGCAGCTCCCATTCCCTAGTGCCCTGCGGGTGTACAGTGGGGACCCTTCTGTGCAGTGCCAGGGTGGTGCCATTGTGTTTTGGGACCCTCTGTGTGGTGCCAGTGTGTGGTGGGACCCTTCTGTGCAGTGCCATGGTGGTGCCATTGTGTTTTGGGACCTTCTGTGTGGTGCCAGTGTGTGGTGGGACCCTTCTGTGCAGTGCCATGGTGGTGCCATTGTATTTTGGGGACCCTTCTATGTAGTACTAGTGTTCTGCTGTGAACCTTCTGTGCAGTGGTGGCATTGTGTTTTGGGGCCTTTCTGTGTAGTGCCAATGTGCTGCCAGTGTTTGCTGGGATCCTTCTGTGCAGTGCCAGGGTTCGTTGGAACATGTTTGTGCAGTGCCAGGGTGCCACCAATGTGTGATGAGACCCTTCTATCAAATGTCAGTGAAAGGCTCTTACCCTCTCCTTTACACCTAGTACTGCGCCAGCTATTTACCCTTTCCCCCTTCCTACCCCCAACACTGCTTGTCCTTCCTCCCATCCTTGCCTCCAAGCACTGTTGCAACTGCACTTACTCCCTCCCAACCCACAGCACTGCCTACCTCTCAATGCCTTTACCTTCAGCTTTATCCCAACTGCTGCTTGCCCTTAACCCCGTTTTCCCCAACTGCTGCCTGCCCTCAGCTCCCATATGTGATGAGACCCAGAAAAAGTGGCGTAGGACCCCAATTTTTTAAAGTGAGGGGTCCCTGGGACCCACATTTTTTTTTCACTCAGTGTGATCACTGCAATAACCCGGGTTGCTGCTCGTTCACGTGAAATAACCCTGGTTATTGCTGGCAGTGTGAAAGGGTATTAGTTGCCTATTTAAGATATGGATGTCTGTATAACTACACCCAGAATAGCTCTGTTAAGGGAATACAGCTTTCTTTGAAATCAAACTTTGAGCAACGTCTCCATGACTGCTCAGACACTTACTTTTTTGTTGTTTTTGATCTGTATAACTATTTAATGTGTTTTAAGTGGAAGTCCACCTTCAGAGAACTTATTGTCCAGTCAGATTGATTTATTTTAGTTGTCCTGAGAAATGACTGATGTACAGGCATTATAGTTTTCAGTGCACAGACCTGAGCTGCTTGTCGCATCCAAGGGCAGTGCAGATAAACAGAACTTGTTTGGACAATAGACTAATGGTGCATACACACGGTCAGATTTTTCTTCAGATCTGAACGATAACTATTTAAAAAATCGTTCAATTATTCATATCTGAAGGAAAATCTGACATATCTGACAATGCCTGTACGATGAACGATGCGCGTTCCTGATGGTCAATTAACGATATGTGACATCTGATGTGTTTGCAGTCAGACTTGGACGATTCCATTCATTTTAATGCAGTCAAAAATCGTTCAAATCTTAGGTAAAATCGTTCATCTAACAGATCTGACAAATCTGACCGTGTGTATGCACCATTAGGGGCCTATCCATTACACAATTTTTTGAACGATCCGACCAAAACCAGGAGGTTTTAGTCAGATTGTTCAAAAAGTCGTCTAATGGATAGGCTGCAAACGTTTTGCGCTGCGAACGACAAAAGAAGTCTCTTGCCGGGTCGAACACGCTGGTCAATTTCTGCATATTTAGAAAAGTCGTTCAGTGGATATGCAGTGAACGGCAAACGACTTTTTACACCTTCTTTAATGAATATTCACTCCATTCATTTAAAATTTCCACTCCCTTGTCTCTCCAGCAACAATCCTTGGTCTTTAAAGATATCATTCACAAGTCTTTCATGTTTTGAAAAATATTTTGCATGAAGGACTTTTTGTTGGCAGTTTGTTTTTGTGAAAGACCAAAGACTATCTTCTAATGGATAGGCCCCTAGCAAGCTGAAGTTGGACTTGAATTCCTTGAAACCAAGGAGTTGTTTTTTCATCAAATTGATTATTAAAGTAATCCATCCTATCAATGTACACATTTTGATGCATGACCTCCATTTTATATAGATTGTGAGTTACATTTGTGTTCCTGTATGCCAGTGGTACACCTATGATGATGGGTGCTGGGTGTGTAGGGCACACAGGCCCATGAGTTATTGGGGTTCCACTCTGCCTGACTTGCACCAGTTGCAATGTTTCATTCTGTAGCAGTCTATACCATGTTTACAGTGATTTTTTTTGGAAATATGGCACATGTGCAGAATGTGGTTAAGCCAAAGTCTGTGCATATGCAATATGTTCAGGAGAGAGGAGGCCCGAACATTTGCACATGGGCCCCTTCATGTCTTAAACCGCCCCCCATGGTACAAAATTACATTAAAGGAAATTCAAAAAAATGTGGACTAGCAAATCTAGAGCTCAAGTTAATTCAATATAGGCAGCTTATTGCACCAAAAAATGAGTGGGCAGACGCTGCCTATTTAATGCATTACACCTCCCCTTATCCGTGAGCATGCCTGCAGGTATTCTCTTTCTGGGGCCCCCACGACAATGTTCTCAGCCATAATTAAAAGAAAAAAAAAAAAATCGAAACAACAAAGAACCAAAACATTATTTGAAATTACATTTTTTAAAGTGTTTACTACTTCCACTACCTCTCTCCAGACAGCAGTTGTTATTCTCCTACCAAACCCTGGGGATGGACCTTAATCTGCAGTACATAATGTTTGCATGTCTGCTAAGAATCTCCTTCCAGACAGGTAGAAATATTGTCACTGTGTATCTGATTAGCTATTAATTGTAAGCCGCAGGTCTTCATTTTATGTTGTCTGAAAGCAGTTCTGTAGGGTGCTTAGTATAATATTAAAGTATGAATCTCTTCTAGTTGGCAAAGTTTATTGCCTTTTGTGCAAGAGCTTCTTCTAACCAGCCAATTCTGCTTTAGGGAAAGGTTGAACCAGCAAGGGTTGTTTTTTTTTTTTTTTCCGCTGTTCACTATAGAATAGCTGAAACTCATTTGAGGAGATTGTATGTTTATTACAGCAATTTATTATTACTTGGTAGTCCCTTGAAAACAAAGTGAATTTGCTATTACAATAGGTCATATTTTCAGACTCCCCCTATACACAGCTATTGTCATTTATGCCATGCCTTCATGCTATTTTGTTCCGAGGGGAGGAGACAGCAAGTAATGAAATGTTACCTAGTTTCTATGATGAGTAGAAAAAAAGACAAGCAATCGTCTACATAGGTCCTCTTTAATATAGTCTACAAAAAAGACTCATAACTTACAAACACTAAGATTTTGTATATTATTACCCAAAATACTTCTGTGATTTTTTTTTTTTTTTTTTTCTTCACTGTCAAGTCTTCTTTTTTTTTTTTTTGTCGGGTAATTATTTGATGTGAACTTGCAATTGTGATTGCTGGTTTATGTAGTCAAGCTTTCAGTTTAATGATCAAAACCATTTTTTTTTCTTGAATACTTTTGATCTATCCCGTGTTCTCATTTGTGAGCCCTCTCGCCAGCTCTTTTGATTGTGGCCGCCTTTTTTTTTTTTTTTTTTTTTTTTAAGAAAGTCTGTACATTTAATAAAAATCCAATTGTTTTTATCGCTGATCTACTGAATTGGCGGCCGACAGAGCAATGCAATTGTTGCTCCGATCGGGCGCAAGTTTCGCGGCTGTACTCACTTCTGCTGGCAGTCTCCTGAGGAGTGCGGTTTGGTTGCCATCACCAGGACTTGAGATGGGTTTAGCCGCTTTGCACAGCTAAACCTGGTGTGTTTGTGTGCGCCCATGGCTCTCACTCCCGAACGAAGCCGCGTTAATAACATTTGTTATTAATGTCCCTTTTTAGTGTTGTTTTGTGCACTGATTTGCCTGTAGTGAAGGTGACACATCTAGACTCAGCGAGAAGGTGGTGCATGTAAGGTTACAGAAGATTGCTTGCTGTGGTTGGTCTGCTGTGCAGTAGCAGCATCACAACTCGCAAATAAAGGCCATGGTCTGAACCCTTCCTTGCCACTGCATGTAGTTTGTGGCCTGTTGGTAATAACGTTTTGCGGCCTTAACTTTCCCCTTCATAGTTGGGTGATCTTGTCATACATTGTTCAGATTTGGAGTGCCATTTCTTAAGGGCCCCATACACTGTGCGATATGCACCTTGCGATGCGATGACCGAGTGATCCGGTGGCCGACCGCCCGATAAGACTGGCACCCCACTCCCCCACCCGAATAGCGATGCATAGGATCGTTCGTCGATTCCCTAGATCTATTGAACAAGCAGAAAGATCTGGAGGAGCGATGGACGACCCCACGGGAGAGCCCACACATGGAATGATACAGCAGCAATATCGTTCGAAACTGTCGGATCGGCCCCGCTATATCGCTCGGTGGGTAGGGGCCTTTACACCACCTTCTTACCCCTTGACCCTTTTTTTTGTTTTTTTTTTGTTTAAAAGTAGATGTTGAAAAAGTGCTATGACTGCCAGCACTAGTACTGGGATGTTCCTCATAATTGATTTACACCAGAACAGGAGTAAAGCTATTATACTAACTGCCACCATACCAAGTGATCGCATAATGAGATAAGGAAAAGATGGACTGTTACATTTACCATGCAGTTTTGTTAAGAGTAGTTTTTTAAACTAGAATAAGTCCTCTTTCAACTTCATTTCTACTTCAGGGTCCATAGGGTATCCACAGGATACCTTGGGGGTATAGGTGTGACGTCAGTCGCAGGGCACCAAAGAGTTAAGCTTTCAGCCTCCCAGGATGCACTAGGTCCCCCTCCTATACCCCGCCCCCGGGCCAAGGCACCTCAGTTTAGTTTGGTGCCCGGCCGGCGTCGGGTGCACATGTCGGAGTGGGGGCTAGAAGAGCCCCTGAAGCTTTCTTCAGTGCAGCTGTGGCTGCACATCTGGATGTACAGCATGGACAGTCAGTCCTGACGTCCATGCTGTCTTCCCTACACCCCCGCCGGTACCAGAACGCCGGTACCGATCCGGGGATGCTGGTGAGCATCTGGGGTCACAGCTAGTGGTGACCCCAGATGTTCCGGACCATGGCCGGATCCAAGGGGGACAAAGGTAAGCAGCGGGGTCCCGCGGTGGGTCCCCGCTGGTCACATGGTCCTAAGTCCCCAGGCAGGGGGCTCCCTGGAGACTGGCTGCAGCGTGGAGCCAGGTACTGAACCTGCGCTTTCCACTACCCCCTGGGACAGCGGAGCGGGCAGAGCGGTAGCGCTGCGGCATCCCAGGGGTTAAATGCATGCCAGGGGAGCGCGCCTTCCCTGTCTCACAGCCGGCGCCTCCCCCGCTGCACACAGCCTTCTCTGCACTGTGCTGACTGGTCCTGTGTCAGCGCTCCTCCCCCAGGCCAGCTTCTCTCTGCTCCTCGGCGGCCATCTTCTCTGCAACGCATGGTGAACGCTGCTGGAAGCGCTGGACGGAAGCATCGTGGTCTGGGTCCCCCCCGCATACCTCTCCTCCGCTGTGGCTCAGGTCTGTGTATGCAGCGCTGTGTCTTACCAGGCCCTGTGTCTGTGTAGTTGAGTGATCAGCGCTGTTAGTGCAGGAATTGTTATTTCTCTGCATTGTATGTGACTGTGCTAGCGCTGCCTGTAACTTTTCTTCTCTAAACTGTCCGCTTTATTACTGTCCCTGTTCTTTCTGCTAAAGCCCTTGCGGTGCGGTGCTGCAGGGTGGTCTCTCGCCTATTTAATACTTAATTGGTGAGAGAGGTCACATACGTGGTGCCATCATGTCTGAAAGTGATTTTCCCCTCCGGCTACAGTGTACCACGTGCAAAGTACCGTTAGCGGAGGGGGAGGGTAGCGCGGAGGGCCTTTGCCGGCAGTGTTTGTCCATGGCGCGGCCTATTACGGTTACAGCACCGGTACAGGAGCCGCCCTGGGCTTGTTTCGCTCAGGCGTTAACAGCTTTAGTGGGCCAGTTAGCTCCGCAGCCCGCGTTTACTCCGATGGGTTTGTCCCAGCAGTCTGTGGTGTCGTCACCCATGCAGGGGTTCCCACGACAATTGGTGGTACCCCACAGTCTCCCTATTTCCCCGCTCCCGGGTTCTCAGGAGCCAGCGTGGGTTAACTCCCTGACGAGTTCTGTACAGCACTTGTCGGATGTGTTGCAAGGGGAGTCTGTGATGCGGCCTCATAAAAGGCCGGTGGCGTCTCTGTCCGCTCCTTATGAGGATGACGAAGGGACGTCTGATGATGGGGAGATTCTGGATCCTTACGATCAGGAACCTCTCCATACTAAGGACGCTGATGCTAAGTCCAAAGTATATATTCCTGGACTTATTCGGGCGGTCCGCACAGCCTTGGTGATTGAGGACGAAGTTCCCCCAACGGCTAAATCTAAGTATGCCTTTTTCAAAGATGTGAAGGGCGATGCCACAGTCTTTCCTCTTTAGGGTCAGTTGGTGGACCATTTAGAGGAGGCGTGGAAACAACCTGGCAAAAGATACCAGCCGCAGAGACGCCTGGCGGTGGCTTATCCGTTCGCGGATAATTATTTTGCTAAGTGGGAATCCCCTCCACAGGTGGATTCTCACGTGACCCGTCTTGTCCGTAGTGCCACATTGCCGATGCCATCCATGTCCTCCCTTAAGGATGCTACGGACCGCAAGGTAGAAATCTGCCTGAAGTCCGCTTATTCCCTTGCAGGGGGGGCAGCACGGCCGGCTATGGCCATTTGCTGGGTTGCCAGAGCGATGGAGCGCTGGGCGGATTCATTAGAGGCTTCTTTTGAATCCGACTGTCCGGCCGAACAGGCGGAGTTGATTGGCAATCTCCGTGATTCGGCCACCTACATCAACGAGGCGGCTCTAGACATTAGTACTCTGGTGTCTAGAATTTCTTCAGCAGCGGTAGCTGCTCGTCGCACCTTGTGGCTGCGATCCTGGAAGGCGGACGCAGATTCCGAGAAAGGTCTGGAAGCGTTGCCGTTTACCGGAGAAGTTCTCTTCGGTCCGGATCTGGATAAGATTGTGGCCACGCTGGCGGCAGCCAAATCTGCTTGTCTCCCGTCGGCCGCTGCTCCTTCTGGTTCTGGACCATCTTCCTTTCGGTCATCTAGGGCCCAGGGCAGGCCCAAACCACAGTCGTTTCCTCGACAGGCTGGCCCCTAAGAAATCGGTCAAGCCCCGGAAACAGGCATGGAGTACCAGACGTCCGGCCCCCAAGCCAGGTGACAAGCCTGCGGCCTGACGGTCCGGGTCTCCCCTTGGGGGATCCCAGGGTGGGAGGCCGCCTGCTGCAGTTCTCCCGGTGTTGGTCGTTCACTACGACAGACACTTGGGTTCTGGAGGTGGTCTCCCACGGGTACGCCCTCTCCTTCCGGCACAGACCCCCGGCTCGATTCTTCACCACGGGTCTACCATCAGACCGGAACAAGGCTACGGAGCTGCGGAAGGTATTGCACACTATGCTCCAGGCTGGAGTTATAGTGCCTGTTCCATTCTCCCAGAGGGGCCAGGGTTTCTATTCAAATCTATTTTTGGTACAGAAACCCAATGGGTCATATCGTCCGATTCTCAACCTCAAAGCACTCAACAAGTCTTTGCGGGTCCCGAAGTTTCGGATGGAGACCCTACGGTCCATCATTCTGACGCTGGAACCTGGGGACTACATGGTGTCATTGGACATACAGGACACTTACCTGCATGTCCCTATTCTTTTGCGCCATCAAGAGTTCCTTCGGTTTGCAATCCGCAGCGACCACTTCCAGTTTCGGGCGTTACCTTTTGGCCTGGCGACAGCACCACGTGTTTTCACCAAGGTGATGGCGGTCATGGCGGCTTCTCTGCGGCTGCAAGGAGTCCGCATGTTGCCGTACTTGGGCGACCTGTTATTGGTGGCAGGATCTCCAGAGCTCCTGTTACACCACTTGGACCTGACCATTGCACTGCTGCAACGGCACGGCTGGCTAATCAACTGGCAGAAGTCCACTCTATTCCCGTCTTGGAGGATTCTGCATCTTGGAGCCTTATTGGACTCGGGACAGCAAAGGATCTTCGTGACAGAGGACAAGATCTCTGCTTTACAGTCAAGGGTGCGCAGTTGTCTGCACAGCCACCGGGTGTCCTTACACTCGGCGATGAGGTTACTGGGCTCCATGGTGTCGGTGTTCGACATGGTGGAATACGCCCAGTTTCACTCCAGACCTCTGCAGCACCTGATCCTGTCCAAGTGGAACGGGCTGCCTCAGTCTCTGAAGTTCCAGACGATTGTGCTCACCCCGGAGGTTCGCCTGTCCCTTGCGTGGTGGTTAAAGACGACCCACCTCAACAAGGGACGTCCGTTCTGGGTTCCAAATTGGGTCCTGTTGACAACGGACGCCAGTCTTCGGGGCTGGGGAGCAGTTTCGGGTCCACACTTGTTCCAGGGCAGGTGGATGCCGACAGAAGCGGAGCTTCCAATAAATATCTTGGAACTCCGTGCGGTCTTCAATGCTCTCCTGCAGGCACAGCGGTTTCTCCAGGGTCACCCGGTGCAGGTCCAGTCGGACAATGCTACCACCGTGGCCTACATAAACAGGCAAGGAGGAACTCGCAGTCGGGCGGCTCTCGTAGAGGTCTCTCGGATCCTGGTTTGGGCGGAGCGCAATCTTCCGGCCATATCAGCGGTCTTCATCCCGGGAGTGCTAACTTGGGAGGCGGACTTTCTAAGTCGCCAGGACGTTCATCCAGGGGAATGGTCCCTGCACCCGGACGTTTTTCAACTACTGGTGGACAGGTGGGGTCTTCCAGAAATCGACCTCATGGCGTCCCGGCACAACAACAAGTTGCCGGTGTACAGGTCTCGCACAAGAGACGAAGGGGCGTCTCTGGTGGATGCTCTGTCCGTCCGGTGGACGTTCAGGTTCGCATACCTGTTTCCTCCGGTCTCCCTTCTTCCACGGGTAATCCGGAAATTCAAACAGGAAGGAGGGACGCTCCTGTTGATAGCTCCCGCGTGGCCCAGACGGCACTGGTTCTCAGACCTTCAGGGTCTGTCCGTGGACAGTCCTCTGCGGTTGCCGCTACGACCGGACCTTCTGTCTCAGGGTCCTTGTCTTCACCCGGACCTGACTCGGCTGTCTTTGACGGCGTGGCTGTTGAGACGGCCATGCTGAGGTCCCGGGGGTTTTCCAGCTCTGTGGTGCGTACCATGTTACGAGCTCGGAAACCGTCTTCCGCGAGGATATACCATCGCGTGTGGCATACGTTCTTCCAGTGGTGTCGACCGAGAGGTTATGCACCGCGGGAGTTTCGTCTGTCTCGGATTCTCGCCTTCCTGCAAGCGGGACTAGATCATGGGCTTCGCCTTGCTTCTTTGAAGGTACAGGTTTCGGCCCTATCTGTCTGGTTTCACCGTAGGATTGCTACAATCCCGGATGTGCGCACCTTTATGCAAGGTGTTCTCCGTATTCAGCCGCCCTTTGTTCCACCTGTGGCGCCTTGGGATTTGGCTGTGGTCCTGAGGGCTCTCCAAGGACCGCCGTTTGAACCACTGGGCTCAGTGGATATTAAATGGCTAACAGCTAAGACTGTTTTCCTTCTGGCCGTTGCTTCGGCCAGACGTGTTTCTGAGTTAGGGGCTCTTTCTTGTAGACCCCCTTTCTTGGTTTTTCATGGGAACAGGGCAGTGCTCCGCACTCGGCCCGAGTTTCTTCCCAAAGTTGTTTCCCAGTTTCATGTTAACGAGGAAATAGTTGTTCCGGCCTTTAACTCACCGGGTCTTTCCATGGGTGAGGCCTCTTTGGATGTTGTGCGGGCCTTAAGGACTTATGTTGACCGCACTTCTTCGTTTAGGAAGTCGGACGCTTTGTTTGTCCTCTATGGCTTCTGTAAAAAGGGTTGGCCTGCTTCAAAGCAACTTTGGCAGCCTGGATCCGTATGGCTATTTCTGAAGTTTATCTTCATGAAGGCCTACCGGTCCCTCCTTCTCTGAAGGCTCATTCCACTAGGTCTGTGGGTCCTTCGTGGGCAGCTCGACGTGGTGCCTCGGCAGTTCAGATCTGCAAGGCTGCTACGTGGTCTTCTGTCCATACCTTCGTGAGGTATTACAGGTTTGACACCTTCGCCTCTCAGGATGCTTCCTTCGGGCGGCGGATTCTCCTTTCTGCACAGGAGCGTCCCCACCCTTAAAGGATACTGCTTTGGGACATCCCCAAGGTATCCTGTGGATACCCTATGGACCCTGAAGTAGAAAATATGAGATATGGTAAGAACTTACCCTTGTTATCTCTATTTCTACGAAGTCCATAGGGTTCCACAGGACTCCCGCCCTGTCGCACCTGTGCTGCAGATGGGCTTTGCTCTGGTCACCGGTTTTCCGTCTCCCTCTGGTGAGAATGTGATTCTTGTATGTGTCCAGATCTTTTTTCTCTCTCTTCCTTCTCCTCCTCCGGCCTATGGCTTGGTAATTAACTGAGGTGCCTTGGCCCGGGCCCGGGGGCGGGGTATAGGAGCGGGACCTAGTGCATCCTGGGAGGCTGAAAGCTTAACTCTTTGGTGCCCTGCGACTGACGTCACACCTATACCCCCAAGGTATCCTGTGGAACCCTATGGACTTCGTAGAAATAGAGATAACAAGGGTAAGTTCTTACCATATCTCATATTTTTATGTTATTTTGGGGTGCAGCTGATGGGGCCAAAATACCCAGAAAGTACAGTACTGTAATATACAATGCACCTTAAACACACACCGCACACAATCTTAACTGGAAATAATATATTACAAAGTTTAATTCGAGACTTGAGAATTTTTTATTCTCAGAATAATGGTAAAGTTTATTAAAGTGAAACAAAATATTTGTTCATTGTCTTTAAGATTTTAAGAGAAATCCACGTTTTGTATACATTTCAAAGCTACTTTTGAGGATAGTGCAAAACATTAGGCAATGTAATTCTCACCAGTTAGCTTTTACTGTTTAAGGCCCCTACACATTAGACGATTTTGTTACAGATTTGGCTGATTCCGACGCATCGGAAAGACAAATTGTTAAAAATCGGCCAGTGTGTATGCACTATATTGTGCATCGCGCGCTCCTGTGGGATCGCGGCTGACGATCCCATGCAGCGCTGTTCGGCGGGGGCCAGCATGTCGGGCACCGGATCACCCAGTGTGTACGGACCGCCCGATATGTCGGCCCGTGGGCAGGGGGGGTTGTGTGTCGCATTGCTGGGTACACAAGTTTAGTGTGTACCCAGCTTTAGAGTCTAGTTAGCTTGTGCCAAGCTGAGGGTGTATTCATAAATGTGTTTGTATAACCTCTTGTGATGACTACCCCATGCCGTGTTTACAAGGCATTGAGCTAACGCTGGAGATTAAAGGTAGGTACACACTGATAAAATCATACATGCGATTTTACGTTACACATCTTATGTATGGTTTAATTTTCATCAGACCCTACTGTGTCTTGATCAACACTTCAGAATGAGAGTTAGGTTGTACGAGCAATCGCATGAAAAGTATGATTGTATCCCTGTGTACCCACCTTAATAGAGAAATAGCGGGACTGGGCTGGCCATGATCACAGTTCTTTAAAACTTCAGTTGAACAAAAATGTGAGACTCCATATCCAGATCAGACTGGTGTATGAAGTCTCTACTCAGTCCCAACAGTAACAACACAGGGCAATTCTTTAACTTACAGTATCACAATTACATGCGTGTTGTCATGTGTTCTCTTCTCCCAGGTAAAATGCCTGCATCTAATCAAGAGACCTTAGGTCAACCCGTGAGCAGCCCTATATGGCATTATGCCTCTGGGCTGTTTGCGTCCCTAATTGTGGAGCTCTTTATCAGGGAGAATGGGATTTATCCCGTGGGTAATTGTATTTATATGTAGTTGTCAGATTGACCTTCAGAATGTCGACATGTTAGAACGTCGACTTTGTCAATCTTGACAGCTAAAATGTCGACATATGATTTTAGGGTTAGCCTGTGTTTAAGGTTAGGCTGCAATTAGGGTTCGCTTTACATTGGGTTGACAGAATTTTGACAATGGGTTTTTCAATGTTGACATTCCATTGCTGACATGTTTAATGTCAACAATCTGTACGTCCACATAATATGCCACACCCATAGGATCTGGTTCTGACATAACAAGACCACTGTATTTACTGAACATCATCAATTTTCAACATTTTTGCTAGTTTTTCTGAATAATTTGGTTGAGATTGCTTTTAGTTGTCACCAGTAGGTATAGCATTGCGCTTTACTATTATTTTGGAAATGATTGTACTGAATGAGTAAAGTGAGCCTATGTGAGCAGATTAAGTGTATGAAGTGAAGCTGGGTACACACTTGGCGATATATCGGGCGTTCAATTAGATGGGCGATATATTGTGAGCGTGTCAGCGGGTGTGTACTCCCAATATGTCTGTGAACTACGTCGTTCAGACCTATCGCATCGGTTGTGCAGCACAGCAGATGGGTGATATATATCTGCAGATGTATCTGTACATCTGCTGGTGTGTACAGGCGACCTGCAGATCGCCGTACACATGCTGCAGGGTCCCGGTGGTAAGTGACAGCTCAACTGGGCGGGCAGATTTAAATGCCCGCCCAGTTGTGACATCTGGCCTGACACATCGGGAAGACGATTGGTAAGTGTATACGCTCTTACCAATCGTCAGATAGGTCAGCGGGTATTTGACCTAGTGTGGACCCAGTTTAAGAAATAACTCACTAGCTGCCATGTAAAGGGGCTTATCCATTTAACGACATGAAAGTCTGAACGTCCAGCGTTCAGACTTTAATGTCGCTGAGGTGTGGGCACCACACTGAAAGGCGTTCACTGAACGTCTCTTCAGTGCAGGAGCCCAACCTCCCTATCTATTAACCTGCCGAACCTGACGACCGTCGACAGGTTGACCGGCATGTTCGATAGTCGGGGTTGGCAAGGACCTAGCGTGCACGCGCATCGCTGGTCCTTGCCGGATATCCACTAGCAGACTTTCTGCATGTTCCGACCAAAACCACCTGGTTTTGGTCGCATTGTGCAGAAAGTCGGCAAATGGATAGGCCCCTTAACTCTTTAGTGGTGGGTCTGCATATGTACATGGTGATTTCAGATCAATGGAACCTAATCTTTTTCTAATTGTTTCTGTCCATTCTCCTTTTAAAGTGTAAACTCAGAGCAGTGTTCTGTACCATTCCTGTTGTCTCTATGTTCATGGAGATGATTTATAGATTATCATTCTTATTCGCTGTGTTGCTGCCTGCTCTGTTCAATGCTGTAGCTTTATAAATCAATATTTTTTTTGTAATAGCCATTGCATGCAATTTAGGAACCTTGGAACACTTCCTTTATTGTTGAGGATAACCTTCAAGAACTTGCCAATACCATGGGGATGCCTGATTTTGCTTTGAGTGGATGTAGCGCTGCCTGTGAGACAGGAAATCAGGGAACCACCTTTCCTAATCTGACATCACTATGTTGGACTTAAAATGCTGCGCGCTCCTGACTGGAACAGTACAGCATTTTATAGATGTTATACGGCCTAGCCTTAAGGTTGCACATCTAAATGCCTGTTAAATATGTTGCCCACCATTATTTGATTTATAACTTTGATTGCCAGCTCTAACACTGGTATGCCAACCAAGAATCTAAAGGTAAGGCTATTGTCTAAACCACTAGCCGGATATCACCCCAGAACCAAACTGCTAGGTCTGGCTGTACCGTGCAGTAAACGGCCAAGTGCTGTACGGTTAAAGTTTTACAGCACCCTGTTGGTGCCAAGATAAAACAGGGAGTGTGCTGTTAATTATTGAACGGTTTACTATATGTACATGGGTTCCAAGCAGGTAGTATAAATAGACCATAAAGTTCCTGTTGGGATATGATAGAAGTTTCCTCTGTTTACAAGTTAACTTTGAAGTTTTTTTTTTTTTCCTTTAATCTTCGCTTTTGCAAGGAATATTCTTAAACCAATGATATGTTATGTAACAAAGCTACTTTTTTTCTTTAAATTTGCTCCTTACATGCAGTGAAACACCACTTTGTACCAGAGACGCCGGGTTGTGACTTTAACCAAACAGGATTTAGTTTTAGATACAGTCAGGTGCATATATATTGGGACATTGACAGAATTTTCATACTTTGGCCTCTATTCACCACCACAATGGCTTTGAAATTAAATAAAACAAACAAGATGTGCTTTAACTGCAGACTTTCAGATTTAATTTGAGGGTAATTACATCCAAATCAGGTGAACGCTGTAGGAATTACAACGGTTTCTATATGTGCCTCCCACTTTTTAAGGGGACAAAAGTAATGGGACAAACTAAACAATCTGTTGAATCGTGCAACTGAACCTTTAGTACATTCCTGCCTATAAACCTCTAAGATTCACCTGCCTAGAACCTCTAAGACAAAACCTGCCTATACCTCCTAAAACCATAAGGTGTCGCTAATTAGCGCTGTGTTTTAAATATACCATTAATAAGACTCTAAGACAGTGGAATAGCGGTCCAACGCGCTAAAGATTATTATTCAGGTAAAAGTACAGATGTTACCACGCTATGATCTAACAATGAGCGCAAACTAAATTGTACAAACATTAGGTCATAAGGTACAGTCAATACATACGCGTGCGCTCTGGGACCAGATACCGGCATCAGTAATGAAACCTTCGTCGAAACAGCATAACAGGACCACCGCAGACTGGCATCTCGTTTCAGAGCACTCACATATATACCCGTACTGGGATAAGCAATACAATAGAATACGTTGGCAGGTTCTCATTGGTTCCTCTTCTTGCTTCTTCCGTTACGGTACAATTCATAGGTCAGTGCAAAGACTCAAACCAGCCTCTAACAGCCTGATTGTGTCCACTTTCCCGCTGCATAATAAATCTAGTCTAAACTATGGCATACAACATTTCAAGGAGTTATTCTCTCTATCATTCATATTTCATAGCCGCATGTTCTGATCTCCTCACCGATGCCACCGGAACGCTGTGGGAAAAGAGTAGATCAGTACGGCACCAATCACTGTCCATTTGCCATTTACTAAACCATAGTTACAGAAAACATTCATTTCTTCATATGCTGACATTGCGATTAAACCAAATAATAATCATTCCTTTCGTGCTGCAGGACCATTGCTTTTAAATGTGTATGCGGGGAGAAATGACATTAAATTGTGTTGTGCGTTTGAGGGTCTGTGGGGCACTTAGCGACCAGCTGTGCGTCTAAATAGCTATTTTGCGTTGTCCTATGTTTAACATGAAGTGCAGGGAAAACACCACTAATTTGCTACTGATTGCTCAAATATAAGTCTGTGATGATTTTAATGTGTTGGAAAGTTATTTTATGTCTGCTAAATACCATCGGTAGGTGTTTGGGGAAGATTGTGAAAAAGCTGTTCGTGCTACTTTTTAGCAATTTTGCGTTGTGAGTAGCACTGTGGATTGTGTACTATGGATTTTTGACAAAATGGCGCTTGTGTAAGCTTTCTTTTCTAAAATGGAGTCTTACTGCCATTCACAAGATGGTGTCTTGAGGCCAGTCGCAAAATGGCGTCGTCGCGATTAAATTTTAAACTGAACTTGTCTCAGCCAATTATTGAGCTTCGACAAATCCTAAATCTAACTTTCACTTTTTAATACTTTGTTGCAAATCCTTTGCAGGCAATTATAGCCTGAAGTCTGGAACGCATAGACATCAGCAGACGCTGGGTTTCATGCCTGGTGATGCTCTGCCAGGCCTCTACTGCAAATGTTTTCCGTTCCTGCTTGTTCTTGGAGCATTTTCCCTTCAGTTTTGTCTTCATCAAGTGAAATGCATGCTCAATCGGATTCAGGTCAGGGGATTGACTTGGCCATTGCATAACATTCCACTTTTTAGCCTTAAAAAAACTCTTTGGTTGCTTTTGCAGTTTGCTTCGGGTCATTGTCCATCTGCACTGTGAAGCGCCGTCCAATGAGTTCTGAAGCATTTGACTGAATATGAGCATATAATATTGCCCGAAACACTTTAGAATTCATTCTGCTGCTTTTGTCAGCAGTCACATCATCAATAAATTCAAGAGAACCAGTTCCATTGGCAACCATACATGCCCGCGCCATGACACTACCACCACCATGCTTCACTGATGAGGTGGTATGTTTTGGATCATGAGCAGTTCCTTTCCTTCTCCATACTCTTCTCTTCCCATCACTCTGGTACAAGTTGATCTTTATCTCATCTGTCCATAGGATGTTGTTCCAGAACTGTAATGGCTTTTTTAGATGTTGTTTGGCAAACTCTAATCTGGTCTTCCTGTTTTGGTGGCTCACCAATGGTTTACATCTTGTGGTGAACCCTCTATGTTCACTCTTGTGAAGTCTTCTCTTGATTGTTGACTTTGACACACATATACACCTACCTCCTGGAGAGTGTTCTTGATTTGGCCAACTGTTGTGAAGGGGTTTTTCTTCACCAGGGAAATAATTCTTCTGTCATCCACCACAGTTGTTTTCCATGGTCTTCCGTGTCTTTTGGTGTTGCTGAGCTCTCCGGTGCGTTCTTTCTTTTTAAGAATGTTCCAAACAGTTGATTTGGCCACACCTAATGTTTTTGCTATCTCTCTGATGGGTTTGTTTAGATTTTTCAGCCTAATGATGGCTTGCTTCACTGATAGTGACAGCTCTTTGGATCTCATATTGAGAGTCGACAGCAACTGATTCCAAATGCAAATGTCACACCTAGAATCAACTCCAGACCTTTTACCTTCTTAATTGATAATGAAATAATGAGGGAATAGCCCACACCTGTCCATGAAATAGCTTTTGAGTTGATAGTCCCATTACTTTTGGCCCCTTAAAAAGTGGGAGGCACATATAGAAACCGTTGTAATTCCTACACCGTTCACCTGATTTGGATGTAATTACCCTCAAATTAAATCTGAAAGTCTGCAGTTATAGCACATCTTGTTTGTTTCATTTCAAAGCCATTGTGGTGGTGAATAGAGGCCAAAGTATGAAAATTCTGTCAATGTCCCAATATTTATGCACCTGACTGTATCTAAAACTAATTCCTGTTTGGTTAAAGTCACAGCCCGGCGTCTCTGGTACAGAGTGGTGTTTCACTGCATCTAATGGTGCATACACACGATCAGATTTTTCCTTCAGATATGAACGATAACGATTTAAAAATCGTTCAGTCGTTCATATCTGAAGGAAAATCGTTCATATCTGACATGCTTGAACGATGGACGATCAACGATGCGCGTTCCCGATGGTCAGATAACGATTTCTGACATCTGATGGGTTTGCAGTCAGACTTGGACGATTCCATTCATTTTAATGCAGTCAAAAATCGTTCAAATCGTTCAAATCGTTCAAAACTTTGTTAAAATCGTTCAGATCGTTCAGATCGTTTAATCGTTCAATCGTTCATCTGACAAATCTGACAAGTCTGACAAATCTGACCATGTGTACGCTCCATAAGGTGCAAATTTAAAGAAAGAAAGTAGCTTTGTTACATCTCTCAGCTCACTCATTAAGACCTATTTCTACAATATGTATTTTGCAGGATTTTTCCTTCCTGCAAATTAGATGTTTTATCTACAGTGTTTCTGTCCCATAATTGTCCCATAATTAATTTTTCTTCTAAACTCCTGTCACTCTTACTCACATGTTATAATCATCTTATAATGCTAAAACATAGGTCATGGTCTTGCACACGTGTAGCGTGTCTGATGCTACTGGGAATGGCTAGGCCCATGGCTGGGGAGAGTTGAGAGACATCGGAACGAATGTCTTTGAATGGGATTGCTCGTACACACTGAAACGAGTTAATGAACAACGGAACGATCACTATTCTGTCCTTCATTAACTTACTACAGGTAAATGGCGATATCACTAGGCCTGATGTGCAGCACATCAGGCCTAGTGACCGTGGGAGCGTGCAATCACCCGTATATGAATTTTTCTTTTAATAAGCACATGTACTGAAATACAATAATTGAGTTTCTTTATTTGAAACAACTTCTTATTTTGGATACTGGCTAATGTCAGCTTGTGTAGGTGCAGGGATGTCCTGCCTGACTGCATGCATTGTCCATACTGAGAGAATAAAATGTTGCCTGTAGAATATTAGTATATTTGATCTCCCCAAATAACTAACTCTTGCGGGAGATACTGTAGATAACACAGCTGTCATAGTCTCCAGTGAATCTGTGTGTAGATCCATGTGACTTGGCTGTTGTCAATGTTGACAGAATGGCATTTGGCGTGCTAGCTGCTAAAGTCGCACCTTTTGTGAATATGTAATGTCAGCAAGCTTGCCGATTACTTTGAGGTTTTGGCACAAGAAAACACTACATTGTTCAAATGCATAAAACATACAGTATGTGAAGACACCGGACACTTTGGCTGGAAAACAAATCCCAGCAACCAGGGGCTTCCTTTTAATTGAAAAGCTGCATACACACACAACGATTTTTTGACCGATAATCGTTAAACGATATCGTTTAATGATAATCGTTTGAAAGAATCGTTCACTTTCTGAGTCAAACGATGAACGATTATTGTTCATGCGCGTTCACGTTTGTAGTTTGTAGTTCAGTCAGACTTGTCAACTCAACGATTTTCATTAAGTTAATATGCAAAAATCGTTTGTAGTTCATAAAAATCGTTCATTACATTTAAATGAACAACAACTTTAGTAAACGATTTTAGTTAATTTTTTCAAGGTAGAAAATCGTTTACTAAAATCGTTCATTAACTCAATCGTGTGTGTATGCAGCTTTAGTTTTTAAAGTAACAGAAATTAAATATGCTGGAACACAGCTTTGCTGAGGATGACTATAGCATCAGCACTGTAGTGAGTCTCATGTAAAGCTGCATACACACACAACGATTTTTTTAATGATTATCGTTAAACGATATCGTTTAACGATAATTGATGGCAAAAATCGTTCACTTTCTGAGTCAAACGATGAACGATTATCGTTCATGCGCGTTCACGTTTGTAGTTTGTCATTTGTAGTTTGTCTCAGACTTGTCAACTCAACTATTTTCATTAAGGGAATATGCAAAAATCGTTTGTAGTTCATAAAAATCGTTCATGACATTTAGTAAATGAACAACTTTAGTAAACGATTTTAGTAAATTTTTTCAAGGGAAAAAATCGTTTACTCAAATCGTTCATTAAAAAAATCGTGTGTGTATGCAGCTTAAAGCTGCATACACACACAACGATTTTTTTCATGATTATCGTTAAACAATATCGTTTAACGATAATCGTTTGAAAAAATCGTTCACTTTCAGAGTCAAATGATGAACGATTATCGTTCATGCGCGTTCACCTTTGTAGTTTGTAGTTCAGTCAGACTTGTCAATTCAACGATTTTCATTAAGGGAATATGCAAAAATCGTTTGTAGTTCATAAAAATCGTTCATTACACATTAAAAAATCTGACAGAAAATCTGACAGAAAATCGTTCATAAAAATCGTTCATAAAATCGTTGGTAACAAAATCGTTGTGTGTATGCAACTTTAGAGTTAAGCTGCGTACACATTAAACGATTTGCAACCGATCCGATATTGTTAACGATTTCCCTTGAACTCCCCGGAAATCATGGACTCACGATATAGGGCCTGATTCAGACCCACTCGCGAGCGGCTGTACGCTCGCAAGTGGGTCGATGGTCTGCACTGAGCATGCGCACGACGGAGGGAGCTCCGTCGTGCGCATGCGCCAGACACGACGAGCGAAGGACTTTCCTTCGCTCGTTGTGTCCGATCAAAGGGGGCGTGCTGTCAATGTTGATTGACAGCACGCCCCCTTTGGTGGGCGTGCCGGGGGCGTGCCTCCCTGACGGGGGCGTTCCCACGGGAACGCCTCCCGTCAGAAGCCGGCCCACTGACATCACTAGTGATGTCAGTGGGAGTGATTTTGGCTCTGATAGAAAAAGGAGCCCGGCCCTCATGCAGAGCGTGCGCTCTGCTCAGAGCGTACGGCTCTGAATGAGGGCCATAGTCCATACACACTGCAATTTTACTAACAATCAAACGATATATTGTTTGTCATTAATGATTTAATTTAATTTAAATAGGAGGCTGTACTATGAGACACAGATGCATGCACAGATCAGTGAGATCCATGCATGCATCTGTGTAAAATACAAAAATTACGTGGAGTCCCCCCCCCCCCCCCCCCCCCTAAAAGCGCAACCAGCCCCAGACTTTTCAGAGCCAGGTCCTGGTTGTGAAAATACAGGGGACAAAAGACGTATGGGGCCCCTGTAATTTAGCACAACCAGCACTGGGCTCAGCGAGCCGGTCCTGGCTTTGGAAATACAGGCAACAAACTAAGGGCCTGATTCAGACCCACTCGCGAGCGGCCGTCCGCTCGCAAGTGGGTCGATGTTCTGGACTGAGCATGCGCACGACGGAGGGAGCTCCGTCGTGCGCATGCGCCAGACGCGACGAGCGAAGGAAAGTCCTTCGCTCGTTGTGTCTGATCAAATGGGGCGTGCTGTCGATGTTGATTGACAGCACGCCCCCTTTGGTAGGCGTGCCGGGGGCGTGCCTCCCTGACGGGGGCGTTCCCACGGGAACGCCTCCCGTCAGAAGCCGGCCCACTGACATCACTAGTGATGTCAGTGGGAGTGATTTTGGCTCTGATAGAGCCAAAATCACTCCGGAGCTTGCGGTTGAAAACCTCAACTGCAGGCTCCGGCTCGCAGTTTCGATGGTCGCGATGGTCAAGACCATCCCGGCCATCAAACTGCACACTCGTATAGCCTGTGGGTGGTGACCCACAGCTATACGAGCGTCCAGGAGGACGCTCCATTTTCATGGAGGCCGGCCCTCATTCAGAGCGTGCGCTCTGCTCAGAGCGTACGGCTCTGAATGAGGGCCTAAGTAAGGGTGTAATGCCACAGCCAGGGGAACCCTTTCACCGGGTACCCCGGCCAAAGCATTACATCTGACCGCTAGTGAGCCCAGGCCGGGGATCCCTGAAGAGGTGGGCACCCCACCAATAAAGGGGCACCCCAGGCCTGGGCTGATACTAATTTCCTTATATTTTGCAGCTGTGTGTGCCTTTTTTGGGTTTCTAGATGATTTAAAAGGTAAAGAAGGTTCCTTGTGTCATGTGTTTCCAGAATAATTTTGAAATTGTTTCTCCTGCTGATGATCAAGATATGTGCAAAGATAAAAAAAAGTGTTTATATTTTTTCACTGTCCGATTTTCTTTTTAAAGGATAATTCCACCTAAAAAAATTAAAATAATAAAACCGCTAAAAGCACTCAGTATCCTAACCGCCGGCATCCCGAAGGTAAGTATCGGAGGTTAGGGGAGGGTTAGGTTTAGGGTTAGGCACTAGGGGGAGGGATAGGGTTAGGCACTAGGGGGAGGGATAGGGTTAGGCACTAAGGGGGGAGGGTTAGGTTTAGGGTACTGGGAGGAGTAGGTTAGGTTCAGGCACTAGGGGTAGG
Organism: Taudactylus pleione; assembly: GCA_031769625.1. Taxonomy (NCBI): domain Eukaryota; kingdom Metazoa; phylum Chordata; class Amphibia; order Anura; family Myobatrachidae; genus Taudactylus; species Taudactylus pleione. The sequence continues at coordinate 2,031,798 of JAUIMM010000517.1, read as the reverse complement.
TTAGGGTTAGGCACCAAAGAGGGAATTGTAAGGGTTAGCGGTGGGGACCTTACCTTGCAATGTTGGGATTCTGACTGTCGGGATGCCGCTGTCTGTAGTCTGACTGGTGGCTTTCCGACCGCTGGGATCCCATACCCAACCCCTTACCTCTCATGCCCCCTTAACTTAAAGACATGGACAAGGGAGAGATTGACATAGGACTCTATTTTATACATGTTCCAAATATAACTATTTGCAGTACGAATCATTCCACCTGCTGTCTCCACATCATAGAAAAAAAAAATGGTTCTTACTTGCTAGCTATTGAAATCCTACATACAAATATTTTTTCCGCACCCGATCTTTTGTCTGAAGTGATGTGAGATTGGAGTGCGATATTCAATTGTTTTTGGGCACCCATGACTTTTCACGCCCCCTGTTCTCGCGCCCGAATGGACCAATAATTGAATTGCTCTGTTGGGCACCCATTGATTAAAGCTGTGTTAAAAATAATTGAATTCCTGAACTTGTAGTTTATTTTCAGTTATTCTTTATTAAAATGTTTTAATAACCTAGTGTATGATCCACCACATATTCTGCTCCATCTGTGTGTTCATATTGATTGTAATGGTCATATAATAAGCTGAGTAACTTACCAGTCAGGTTTTGGAGAAATGGACATTTTGAGTGTTGAATCGTCAGTATTAACCTTTAATATATTCCTGCCTAGAACCTCTAAGACAAAACCTGCCTATAAACCTCTAAGATTCACCTGCCTAGAACCTCTAAGACAAAACCTGCCTATAAACCTCTAAACATAACGCTAATTGCGTACGCAGTATAACCGCAAATAAAGACAGGAGTGGAATCTGTGGTTCCAACGCACAAGTATTATTCAGGTAAAAGTACAGTCAGTTACACGCAATCTATACATACCCAAGTTAGGCGTAAAAGGAAATAATACAGACCCAAGTACAGTTATACATACACTGCGCCTCTGGACCCAGAGATAGACCTCAGACTAGATATCCTCAGTACACCCAAAATTCAGCATGAACTGGAAAACCAGTATTCGGACACATGTATTTATTCCCCCCAGACTGAAGCAGGACAAAGGGAAAACTTCCTGCTGATCTCATTGGTTCCCAGAGGAGAAGCATATGTTACGGCACATTTAACAGGTTGTTTCAAATAGACTTTCCCTGCCTCCAACAACAGGGGTCTTTCTAGTAATGCCTCCTGTAACATTCCATCACCTAAACATTTTGTTGCTTGTAAGTTCTGCGATCCGTAACTTGAGTTTGCATGATGCGATCTCTCCACCGATAACACCGGGATGCTGTAAAGAGCGTACGCATCAGAACGAAACCAAACACACCTTGCTTATCATGTATAATACCTTAGTTATCAAAAACCTCTATTTCTTAGCATTTAAACTAACTTAACCAACTTGAATCATACATTTTGATGCTAATGGAACCTTGTGTGCGAATATGTAGTGTGTGAGTATTCGGGGTTTGATATAAGGACGCTAGTTAATTTGGGGCAGATGCGTGCGCATAAAGCTACTTTTTCAGCGGTTTCATACTAAGTCTCATGCATTCGCTAATATGCGATTATTTAATAGCGCCCTTGTGAGTATAATTGTGCGTATGAAAAATGGTGAAAGAAGCGATCGCATAGTGCTAATAAAAATATCGCCACATGTACTATATTGTGAGTTCACCTAAAATGGCGCTTAGGCGGCCATTCACAAAATGGCGTCTTGCGATCGCATTTCTAAAATGGAGTCTTGCGGCCATTCGCAAGATGGCGTCGCTGCGATTAAATTTTAAACTGAACTTGTCTCAGCCAATTATTCAGCTTCGACATTAGTATTATATGTGTCTTCTCTCTATAGCATGCTGTAGCTGATTGGCTACTGAGGGCCTGATTCAGCTTCAGACGGAATAGCTAAGCTGCCCGCAAGCAGCTTAGCTATTCCGTCTGTGCTGATATGCTAATGCAGCAGGAGGCATGACACCACCTGCTGCATTACGTATCCGAGCTACGTTGTTGAGATGAAGAAGCCAGGATATCTCCGTCAGCCAACGGAGATCCTGGCTTCTTCCCTCCTCCACAACGGCGGCGACACACCTCCGTTTCGGGGAGCGGAGGACATCGCCAACCCCAAACGGCAGCAGACTGTCAGTCACTGACTGCTGCCAGTTTACTTGCGGGCTCGCAGACCCGCCCTGCACACGCACAGATTCCCGATCATTGGGAATCTGCGTTCAGCTGCTCAATTGGCCCCTGAGTGAGCTTCAAACTCAGTGCATTTAAAAGGTGACTCCCATCCCGGAAGCCCACAAGGAATATAATTACAGGACTTGATGGTTTTAATGAAGGAAAAGAAGGCAGCCAAAGTTTTATGTTAAACACAATTATTTTATTTTCTGATAAAGGAAGTGGGGGGGCCACTTCCTTTACTAATTATAACAAATGGATTTGGAAGGAAACTTATGGAACCTCATTGAAATAAGAGCCTAATTTGCGTGGGTGAGAATGCCTACAGAGATTGCTGCAGCACTGATGCTGCACAGGCCGCCAGAAATTGATAAAAAGGCTTAGGGCTACTTTTTATAATGCTTCTTAAATCAGATCATTAAATGGACCCCAAGAAGCAGTTGAATTAGTCTGATGCTTTTAAAACGAGAAGCTGTATAAATAATAAAGGTTGATGGCTGCACACCAGGCTTTGCATTTTCTCCCCTCCTCCCAAACATGAATCACTTCTCTTGGCACCAAGCTGTGTCACACATCCAGTCCATTAGTGCTACTCATCAAATTATATTGGAATGGATGAAGAGCAGATCCCAGTTACTGTGCAAGACGCTCCATGAAGTGAATGATTATAGCTCTGAATATGTATTGGCTGTAATGTACACACTGTTCTGTCTGTGGTTTCCATTGTAACAGCCTGTCTGTGATGGGGCAGCTTTTGAAGACAGGAAGACATCCTAAAGCTTGATCAGTTTAATAACTCAGTGTATTATTTTTGTTGATTGACTTGTATACTCTGCTGTTTGGTAACTTTCAAAACTTTCCCAGAAAGGTAGTAATATTAATTATTAGTTGTTCTTCAGGGTCAATAGGGATCCACAGGGATACCTTGGGATAATGTGGTTGGAGAGATCCAGGCATCAAACCGTTAAAGCTTCAGCTCCCAGGATTCCTCGGGTCCTCCTCCTTATATACCCCAGCCACAGGCCTTCAATTGTTTGTTTAGTGCGGCAGGATTACCTTTGTAACAGGGAACTGCTCAGGCAGTCTTAAGCTTTTATTTTATGTTTTTAGGGTTGGCAATACTAAGGGTCTGAATTAAGATGCATGTACTGCGACTCCATCTACCTCCGCCGGGCCGCAACACCAGTAACAGGGCTGGTGATTCCGGCGGGTCACAGCTGAGCTTGCTAGCAGCAATGCTGCGACCCGGACTGCAACTGAACGCACGGAGATGTCAGGTAAAGCCTTTCCTCGCTCACAGGGAATTGCGTGCGGCAATCCTTGCTTCTGGTCTTGGAGACGCACCAGAAGCTGCTGCAGTCAGGGCCCGGGATCGTCCGCGTCCTCACTAGACCGCCAGGACCTTATCGTCTTGACGCCGGGGATCGGCAGCAGATTCTTCTGCTTGTATGAGGCCACAGTACCCGGACAGTTGACGCAACTTAGGAGAGGTAGGCGCTCCCCCGGGAACTCCTCTCCTGACCCAGACGCAGTCCCTACAAAGGGTTTCGCTCGTCTGTGTTGCTCCGCCTACCATCCACGTGTTTAGAGACGCTCAGGGTCCACTATCGGTGTGACTGTTAGGTAGCTGCTGTATTGATACCATCTTTTATTTATGTCTGTCAATTATGACTATCACTGTTTTTTTCTCTCCATCCATGTGGGGTGGAGGTTTTTCCTTGGGCACATTCATTAAGCATATTTGAAGGCTGTCACATAACATTGCATTTATTGCCTTTACTTTGAACATCAAAAGATAAAGGAAAACAGGAGGGGGAGCCCCCGGTGCTGGTTTCGTGTAAATCCTGTATGGCCTGTTTGTCCCCTCAGGACGTAAAGGATGGTTTGTGTGTTGTCTGTTATAAAGAGCCACCTCACCAGTCCAGTTTACCTGTCCCTGCTCCCACCCTGCCTCCTTGGATGGGGTGTTCACAGCATGCCATGCTGGCAACTCCTATGCATCCTTCCTGGAAGGATGTCTATGGCCATTCTAGTCAGAGTATGGCACCGTCTAATGTTGAAAGCAGACCGGTAGTTACTAAGGCGCCTAAGCGCAAGGTGGCTTTTTATCTGTCAGTTCAACATATGGATTCGCATGCATCATCAGAGCAATCAGATGATGCGCAGGGTCTAGCTCGGGGGAGGAGGACCATCTGTCCACAATGGATGTTCCTCCTTTGGTGAGGGTGGTTAAATCAATCCTAGATATTCAGGATTATGAACCAGCTCATAGTAAGAAGGCTCCAGTGTTAAACATTACCGGAAGGTGACCAAAACGGAGTTTACTATGCCTGCACAGCTCACTGAGCTTATGGAAGAGGCATGGGGTAACCCGGACAAACTGTTTTATGCATATAAAAGAATAACAACGTTGTATCCTTTCCCAGCTTCTGTACTAAGTGGGAGGTACCTTCTACTGTGGATGCTCATGTGACGCATTTAATCATTAATGCTACATTGCCTATTCTGTCAGCATCTTCACTGAAGGATTCCACAGATATAGAAAAATTGAAGCATGCCTTAAAGCAATATTTTCATCATCTGGAGCTGTTACTCATCCAGCTATGGCTGGAGCGTCGGTAGCCAAAGCTGTTGAAGAATGGATAGGGGCATTGGAAGACTCTACCAGATGCTACCAGAGCACAGATGATGTATGTATCCCACATACAGGAAGTGGCTTCCTATCTGGGAGGAGCTGCAGTAGATGCTGGAATTATAGCTTCGAAGGCAGCAGCAGCATCAATAGTGGCACGCAGGGGCCTTTGGTTAAGATCCTGGAAAGCTGATACAGGATCAAAGAGGACGCTGGAACTCTTACTTTCTATGGAAAGGTACTTTTCGGAGCAGAGTTGGATAATATAATCACTACTGTGGCGGCTTCAAAATCTGCAGGTCTGCCATCTAAGTCAAAGACTAAATCTAGGCAGGTTTACTTTCAGCCTTTCCGTCCTCTGGGACGAGCAAAAGAACGGCCTTCCTGCACCTGCTTCAACACCGCCAACCATTCTTCCTCTAGGATGGCCTGTCTGACCTAACTCACTACAGCTTACCTTTCAGTATCTGACTGCTGGAGTTACTGTGGCTCCCTGCCCGTCCACCGCTCAGGAAGCTGAATCTTCAGCGTGTCCATGCAGCAGCGTGAGTAGCCTGTCCTGGGGCTTCTGTCTGTTGCCGGCTGTGGTGGCGTGGGTCCAGTGCTTATGGACAGTGAATTATTAACGAGGATGTTTGCTGTTACGACTTTTCTCACATATAAAGAAATTGTTACCCCTATATTCACAATTCAACCGGACTGAGGATTAGAGCTTTATTTGAACTGAACAATATTTGCATATTTATGCTTTTCCATCTATGCTCAGCATTCGTTATGGAGGATTAGGGAAAGGCTGACTTCTCTGAGAATTCTTGCACTTTTGGATTACCATAAGAGACATTGTTACTTTTTTCCATACAAAGTGCGCTTTATTTGTTACTATCACAGCACGAGGTGTGTCTAAAAAGTTAGGTGAATGGTCTGATATATCTGTATGCAATGCTTGCAACAAGGTCGCTCATGCGTGCTGACATGCATAGACATGTCTGGACCTGCCCCAAATTGGGGTTTTCCCGAGGCCACCACCGCATTGCCGCTGCATTCATTTCAACAGAGTGTCCCGAGCAGTGTGCGTCGAACAGCATGGTTTCCCTGGACATTCAGGATGCATATCTGCATGTTCCTATTATACCACCCCACAAACCATTCTTACGGTTTCTGTTCTTCAGCAACATTACCAATTTCAGGCTCTACCCTTTGGCCTATCTACGGCTCCCAGGATTTCCAGGGTACTTGCTTTTCTTAAGGCAGGATTAGACAAAGGTCTACGCCTGGCCACTTTGTGAGTGCAGGTTTCAGCACAGTCAGTCTGGTTCCAGAAGAAGATTGCTTCGTTACCAGATTTTTAATTTTTTCCAAGGAGTTTTGCGAGTTCAGTCTCCTTTTGTTCCACCGGGCTGTCTGCAGACCGCCCGTACACACCTGACGATGGACAGATATGTCCATCGACTGTGCAACACAGCCAATGCGATATGTCTGTGAATGATGCCGTTCAGACATGTCGCGGGTACACACTGGCCGACGTGCAGCAGATATATTGGCCGATCAATTAATCTGCCAATATATCTGTCGGTGTGTACCCAGCATTAGTAATGACAAAAAAGAGGAATCTATTCTACCTAATAGCAGCGCTTGGGGGTTGCCCAGCGTGTCTGTAAGTGCCGGGCATGCCCCCCAAGAGTGACGCGTCTTATAGATGCCACCTTTTCAATGGCCATTCCCCCTCTCTAGCTCTGGTGCCCTGCCTGCCGCCGGAGCTAGAGTGAACACTACTATGCTACCCAGTACATGGCTGGAAGATTAAGGGGTGGTTTATAAGAACAGTACGCCACATCCCCTTTTATCCAAGAATGACCAACATCCACTGCTGAATCCCTGGGCTTGAGTGTACAGGGACAAGGAGGAACTTTAGGGCTCCCAGGTGATCACTTTATTTCGAGGCAAGTTATAATACCCCATTCCATTGTAATGAAAAGGTACTGAAATGTAAATAAAGCACACACGCTTGTTAAAGTTGCAAGTTGTTTTTTTTTTTTTATTATTATTATTATTCCTCTGGGAAAAAGAAACCAGAAACATAAAAAATGCAACTACTCCATTGTGGGTGGAATATGAAATTCTCTGGTGGTGTCAAAGTCCAAAATCATGTCCAATCAACTGAATTTACCACCGGCGGACAATTAAGCTGCAGGAACGTCTCAAGGATGATCAGTGGAAACCAGATGCACCTGAGCTCAATTTTGAGCTTCATGGCAAAGACTGTGAATACTTATGTACATGTGATTTCTTAAGCTGCATACACACACAACGATTTTTTGAACGATTTTCTGTCAGATTTTTTTAAAGTGTAATGAACAATTTTTTGAGCTACAAACGATTTTTGTAACTTCCCTTAATGAAAATCGTTCAGTTGGTCAGTCAGAATAAACTACAAACGGGAACGCGCATGATCGATAATCGTTCATTGTTATAACTCAGAAACTTAACGATTTTTTCAATGATTGAACGATAACGACGTCGTTATAGTTAAATCATTCAAAAAATCGTTGTGTGTATGCATCTTTTAATGTTTTTTTTTTTTTTAATTAAATTTGCAAAAATCGCAACAAAACTTTTTACACGTTGTCATTATGGGGTATTGTGTGTAGAATTTTGAGGACGACAATAAATTTATTCCATTCTGGAATAAGGATGTAACATAACAAAATGTGGAGAAGGTAAAGCGTTATGAATACTTTCCGTATGTTTATATGCCGTTGAACGCCAGCGGGTAATCATCCTTACTGATATTAATTATACTTACATGTTGGTGACCTTTGAAACATGGGAGCTATTAGCAAATATGTGTTATGTATTAAAGTATGTTACATAACACACATGGCTCTTACAGTAAATAGAAATTACAATGTATAGATGGCCATGTTTTAAGAACAAATAACCTATTGTAATGGTCTTTCTATCTACCACTTTCACTTTTCCCTAACCTCAGATGATTTGTTAACCTTGCAGTATGGGGCTTTGCCGTCTTTGCCTCTTTTACTTAGTGGACCCACTGTTATTGGTTAGGTGGGAATCACTAAAGTTTTTAGGGAACTAACAAGAGGCATGTCCTGTAGTTACAGACTATTGACTCGCAACGTAATTCATGGTGGCAGGCACAATTCAAATGTCAGACCTTTTCAGTGTTCAGACGTGACCCTGTTACTGGTGCAATGCCTATGGCATTGTTTCTCCACCCGCCAGTTCTGTACCTAGTTGCTTTAGTTTTAGCTTTTGGAAATGTGTTATGTTACTTGACACGCAAAAGTGCTTTTTCATAGATTGCTGGTTAAAATAAGGACAGTCATCTCAAAATGTAACACTCCTAAGCAAATCTGTTACATTGCAATTCAGCAAATGCAAACAAGGGGTTTTGCTGGAGGATAGGGTAATGGTTGCACCCAATAAAAAATAATTAACTGGGTCCATCATACCTTGATAAGTCTGTTTATTTGCATGAAACTGCTGTTTCATTCATCTATTTTTATTGCTCCCCCTCTGAGTACCATCACGATCTGTTAATGTTGTATGTTCAGTTGTTTTTCTTTGTTATTAATACAGTTTTCAATTTTTTTTTGTGTACTAATGAAAATGATTCTGCTTCCAGCGGCAGAGTAGCTAATCAGTAACCCTGTACTGTGACTTGCAGCAGACAGGATTGATGTGTTCCGCATTCTACTACTAATCACTACAATGATCCTGATGCCTGCATGATTTGCAGAGCGATGTGCTCACACTGCATGGGCAAATTCTGCCACAATACTTGTCTGAATTAGCCTTTAGTCCCCCCCGAGTCATTCCACATCAAATCAACACAATTTTCGAAAAGCTCCTACTTTTACAATATCTAATTATCAATTACATTTGGAATAATAAAAACTGACATGGGTGTAAAGGAAATCCCAAAATCTTAGGCTTGTACGTACACTGGTATTGAAGTAATATGACTGTAAAGCGGAATCGGTATGTGTTACAATCGGTTGGAATCCCGACGCAGTGAGACCGGCTAGAGAAGATCCTGACGGGGTAAGCAATTAAACTATTCCTAACCCTCCCTTAGGGGTGCCTATCCTCCCCCGTAAGTGCCTAAACCTATCCCCCCCCCTCCCCACACCCTAAACCTAACCTCAGGGTGGGGCCTTACCTAACCCTAACAATCTCGGGGGGGGGGGGGGGGGGTGCCTAGTCCTAAATCCCTAAAGTAAATTTTCAAAATTCTGCTAAAATGCGCCTGCCGCTACTACCCGCATTCTGTAAAACACCTGCCGCATGCTTTGGAACCCCTTTTAAATTAATTTCAGTACTTTAAAAGTTTGTCCCCCCCTTTTTTTTTTTAAACCCCAAAATGAAAGTAATTTTTTTGGGGGTTTCCCTATTTTGTTTTTGTGTTTTTTTACTTTTTTTTCACACAGATCATTTTTAGGGGCCATTCCCAGGGGTGCAGGCTATTTCTACTTCAGGGTCCATAGGGTATCCACAGGATACCTTGGGGTATAGGTGTGACGTCAGTCGCAGGGCACCAAAGAGTTAAGCTTTCAGCCTCCCAGGATGCACTAGGTCCCCCTCCTATACCCCGCCCCCGGGCCAAGGCACCTCAGTTTAGTTTGGTGCCCGGCCGGAGTCGGCTGCACCTGTTGGAGTGGGGGCTAGAAGAGCCCCTGAAGCTTATTCTTCATGCAGCTGTGGCTGCACAACTGGATGAACAGCATGGACAGTCAGTCCTGACGTCCATGCTGTCTTCCCTACACCCCGCCGGTACCAGAACGCCGGTACTGATCCGGGGATGCTGGTGGGCGTCTGGGGTCACAGCTAGCGGTGACCCCAGATGCTCCGGACCATGGCCGGATTCAAGGGGGACAGAGGTAAGCAGCGGGGTCCCGCGGTGGGTCCCCGCTGATCACATGGTCCTAAGTCCCCAGGCAGGGGGCTCCCTGGGGACTGGCTGCAGCGTGGAGCCAGGCGACCAACCTGCGCTTCCACTACCCCCTGGGACAGCGGACCGCAGCAGAGCGGTAGCGCTGCGGCGTCCCAGGGGTTAAATGCATGCCAGGGGAGCGCGCCTTCCCTGTCTCACAGCCGGCGCCTCCCCCGCTGCACACAGCCCTCTCTGCATGCTGCCGACTGGTCCTGTGGCAGCGCTCCTCCCCCAGGCCAGCCTCCTCTCTGCTCCTCGGCGGCCATCTTCTCCAGAACGCATGGTGAACGCTGCTGGAAGCGCTGGACGGAAGCATCGTGGTCTGGGTCCCCCTGCATACCTCTCCTCCGCTGTGGTCAGGTCTGTGTATGCAGCGCTGTGTCCTACCAGGCCCTGTGTCTGTGTAGTTGAGTGATCAGCGCTGTTAGTGCAGGAATTGTTATTTGTCTGCATTGTATGTGACTGTGCTAGCGCTGCTGCCTGTAATCTTTTCTTCTCTAAACTGTCAGCTTTATTACTGTCCCTGTTCTTTCTGCTAAAGCCCTTGCGGTGCGGTGCTGCAGGGTGGTCTCTCGCCTATTTAATACTTAATTGGTGAGAGAGGTCACATACGTGGTGCCATCATGTCTGAAAGTGATTTTCCCCTCCGGCTACAGTGTACCACGTGCAAAGTACCGTTAGCGGAGGGGGAGGGTAGCGCGGAGGGCCTTTGCCGGCAGTGTTTGTCCATGGCGCGGCCTATTACGGTTACAGCACCGGTACAGGAGCCGCCCTGGGCTTGTTTCGCTCAGGCGTTAACAGCTTTAGTGGGCCAGTTAGCTCCGCAGCCCGCGTTTACTCCGATGGGTTTGTCCCAGCAGTCTGTGGTGTTGTCACCCATGCAGGGGTTCCCACGACAATTGGTGGTACCCCACAGTCTCCCTATTTCCCCGCTCCCGGGTTCTCAGGAGCCAGCGTGGGTTAACTCCCTGACGAGTTCTGTACAGCACTTGTCGGATGTGTTGCAAGGGGAGTCTGTGATGCGGTCTCATAAAAGGCCGGTGGCGTCTCTGTCCGCTCCTTATGAGGATGACGAAGGGACGTCTGATGATGGGGAGATTCTAGATCCTTACGATCAGGAACCTCTCCATACTAAGGACGCTGATGCTAAGTCCAAAGTATATATTCCTGGACTTATTCGGGCGGTCCGCACAGCCTTGGTGATTGAGGACGAAGTTCCCCCAGCGGCTAAATCTAAGTATGCCTTTTTCAAAGATGTGAAGGGCGATGCCACAGTCTTTCCTCTTTCGGGTCAGTTGGTGGACCATTTAGAGGAGGCGTGGAAACAACCTGGCAAAAGATACCAGCCGCAGAGACGCCTGGCGGTGGCTTATCCGTTCGCGGATAATTATTTTGCGAAGTGGGAATCCCCTCCACAGGTGGATTCTCACGTGACCCGTCTTGTCCGTAGTGCCACATTGCCGATGCCATCCATGTCCTCCCTTAAGGATGCTACGGACCGCAAGGTAGAAATCTGCCTGAAGTCCGCTTATTCCCTTGCAGGGGGGGCAGCACGGCCGGCTATGGCCATTTGCTGGGTTGCCAGAGCGATGGAGCGCTGGGCGGATTCATTAGAGGCTTCTTTTGAATCCGACTGTCCGGCCGATCAGGCGGAGTTGATTGGCAATCTCCGTGATTCGGCCACCTACATCAACGAGGCGGCTCTAGACATTAGTACTCTGGTGTCTAGAATTTCTTCAGCAGCGGTAGCTGCTCGTCGCACCTTGTGGCTGCGATCCTGGAAGGCGGACGCAGATTCCAAGAAAGGTCTGGAAGCGTTGCCGTTTACCGGAGAAGTTCTCTTCGGTCCGGATCTGGATAAGATTGTGGCCACGCTGGCGGCAGCCAAATCTGCCTGTCTCCCGTCGGCCGCTGCTCCTTCTGGTTCAGGACCATCGTCCTTTCGGTCATCTAGGGCCCAGGGCAGGCCCAAACCACAGTCGTTTCCTCGACAGGCTGGCCCTAAGAAATCGGTCAAGCCCCGGAAGCAGGCATGGAGTACCAGACGTCCGGCCCCCAAGCCAGATGACAAGCCTGCGGCCTGACGGTCCGGGCCTCCCTTTGGGGGATCCCAGGGTGGGAGGCCGCCTACTACAGTTCGCCCAGTGTTGGTCGACCACTACGACAGACACTTGGGTTCTGGAGGTGGTTTCCCAAGGATACGCCCTCTCCTTCCGGCACAGACCCCCGGCTGGCTTCTTCACCACGGGTCTCCCATCAGACCGGAACAAGGCTACGGAGCTGCGGAAGGTATTGCACACTATGCTCCAGGCTGGAGTTATAGTGGCGGTTCCATTCTCCCAGAGGGGCCAGGGTTTCTATTCAAATCTATTTTTGGTACAGAAACCCAATGGGTCATATCGTCCGATTCTCAACCTCAAAGCACTCAACAAGTCTTTGCGGGTCCCGAAGTTTCGGATGGAGACCCTACGGTCCATCATTCTGGCGCTGGAACCTGGGGACTACTTGGTGTCATTGGACATACAGGACGCTTACCTGCATGTCCCTATTCTTTGGCGCCATCAACAGTTCCTCAGGTTTGCAATCAGCAGCGACCACTTCCAGTTTCGGGCGTTACCCTTTGGCCTGGCAACAGCACCACGTGTTTTCACCAAGGTGATGGCGGTCATGGCGGCTTCTCTGCGGCTGCAGGGAGTCCGCATGTTGCCGTATTTGGACGACCTGTTATTGGTGGCAGGATCTCCAGAGCTCCTGTTACGCCACTTGGACCTGACCATTGCACTGCTGCAACGGCACGGCTGGCTAATCAACTGGCAGAAGTCCACTCTAATCCCGTCTCGGAGGATTCTGCATCTTGGAGCCTTATTGGACTCGGGACAGCAAAGGATCTTCGTGACAGAGGACAAGATCTCTGCTTTACAGTCAAGGGTGCGCAGTTGTCTGCACAGCAGCCGGGTGTCCTTACACTTGGCGATGAGGTTACTGGGCTCCATGGTGTCGGTGTTCGACATGGTGGAATACGCCCAGTTTCACTCCAGACCTCTGCAGCACCTGATCCTGTCCAAGTGGAACGGGCTGACTCAGTCTCTGAAGTCCCAGACGATTGTGCTCACCCCGGAGGTTCGCCTGTCCCTTACGTGGTGGTTACAGACGACCCACCTCAACAAGGGACGTCCGTTCTGGGTTCCAAATTGGGTCCTGTTGACAACGGACGCCAGTCTTCGGGGCTGGGGAGCAGTTTCGGGTCCACACTTGTTCCAGGGCAGGTGGATGCCGACAGAAGCGGAGCTTCCAATAAATATCTTGGAACTCCGTGCGGTCTTCAATGCTCTCCTGCAGGCACAGCGGTTTCTCCAGGGTCGCCCGGTGCAGGTCCAGTCGGACAATGCTACCACCGTGGCCTACATAAACAGGCAAGGAGGAACTCGCAGTCGGGCGGCTCTCGTAGAGGTCTCTCGGATCCTGGTTTGGGCGGAGCGCAATCTTCCGGCCATATCAGCGGTCTTCATCCCGGGAGTGCTAACTTGGGAGGCGGACTTTCTAAGTCGCCAGGACGTTCATCCGGGGGAGTGGTCCCTGCACCCGGACGTTTTTCAACTACTGGTGGACAGGTGGGGTCTTCCAGAAATCGACCTCATGGCGTCCCGGCACAACAACAAGTTGCCGGTGTACGGGTCTCGCACAAGAGACGAAGGGGCGTCTCTGGTGGATGCTCTGTCCGTCCGGTGGACGTTCAGGTTCGCATACCTGTTTCCTCCGGTCTCCCTTCTTCCACGGGTAATCCGGAAATTCAAACAGGAAGGAGGGACGCTCCTGTTGATAGCTCCCGCGTGGCCCAGACGGCACTGGTTCTCAGACCTTCAGGGTCTGTCCGTGGACAGTCCTCTGCGGTTGCCGCTACGACCGGACCTTCTGTCTCAGGGTCCTTGTCTTCACCCGGACCTGACTCGGCTGTCTTTGACGGCGTGGCTGTTGAGACGGCCATGCTGAGGTCCCGGGGGTTTTCCAGCTCTGTGGTGCGTACCATGTTACGAGCTCGGAAACCGTCTTCCGCGAGGATATACCATCGCTTGTGGCATACGTTCTTCCAGTGGTGTCGACCGAGAGGTTATGCACCGCGGGAGTTTCGTCTGTCTCGGATTCTCGCCTTCCTGCAAGCGGGACTAGATCATGGGCTTCGCCTTGCTTCTTTGAAGGTACAGGTTTCGGCCCTATCTGTCTGGTTTCACCGTAGGATTGCTACAATCCCGGATGTGCGCACCTTTATGCAGGGTGTTCTCCGCATTCAGCCGCCCTTTGTTCCACCTGTGGCGCCTTGGGATTTGGCTGTGGTCCTGAGGGCTCTCCAAGGACCGCCGTTTGAACCACTGGGCTCAGTGGATCTTAAATGGCTAACAGCTAAGACTGTTTTCCTTCTGGCCATTGCTTCGGCCAGACGTGTTTCTGAGTTAGGGGCTCTTTCTTGTAGACCCCCTTTCTTGGTTTTTTATGGGAACAGGGCAGTGCTCCGCACTCGGCCCGAGTTTCTTCCCAAAGTTGTTTCCCAGTTTCATGTTAACGAGGAAATAGTTGTTCCGGCCTTTAACTCACCGGGTCTTTCCGTGGGTGAGGCCTCTTTGGATGTTGTGCGGGCCTTAAGGACTTATGTTGACCGCACTTCTTCGTTTAGGAAGTCGGACGCTTTGTTTGTCCTCTTTGGCTTCCGTAAAAAGGGTTGGCCTGCTTCAAAGCAAACTTTGGCAGCCTGGATCCGTATGGCTATTTCTGAAGCTTATCTTCATGAAGGCCTACCGCTCCCTCCTTCTCTGAAGGCTCATTCCACTAGGTCTGTGGGTCCTTCGTGGGCAGCTCGACGTGGTGCCTCGGCAGTTCAGATCTGCAAGGCTGCTACGTGGTCTTCTGTCCATACCTTCGTGAGGTATTACAGGTTTGACACCTTCGCCTCTCAGGATGCTTCCTTCGGGCGGCGGATTCTCCTTTCTGCACAGGAGCGTCCCCACCCTTAAAGGATACTGCTTTGGGACATCCCCAAGGTATCCTGTGGATACCCTATGGACCCTGAAGTAGAAAATATGAGATATGGTAAGAACTTACCCTTGTTATCTCTATTTCTACGAAGTCCATAGGGTTCCACAGGACTCCCGCCCTGTCGCACCTGTGCTGCAGATGGGCTTTGCTCTGGTCACCGGTTTTCCGTCTCCCTCTGGTGAGAATGTGATTCTTGTATGTGTCCAGATCTTTGTTCTCTCTCTTCCTTCTCCTCCTCCGGCCTATGGCTTGGTAACTAACTGAGGTGCCTTGGCCCGGGGGCGGGGTATAGGAGGGGGACCTAGTGCATCCTGGGAGGCTGAAAGCTTAACTCTTTGGTGCCCTGCGACTGACGTCACACCTATACCCCAAGGTATCCTGTGGAACCCTATGGACTTCGTAGAAATAGAGATAACAAGGGTAAGTTCTTACCATATCTCATATTTTTTTTTTAAGCCTGCACCCCTAAACCCCAATTCTGCACTTTGTTCCGCCAGCTAAAGGCTGGCGAAAAATTATCTCCGTTTATTTTACATTTACTTTTCGCACCAGTGAAAAGTCAATGTCATTGAATACGGGGATATTGGAAATAGGCGAAAATGACACCCCATATTGAATATGGCCCTGTATGCGAATAATGAAATACTTGTGATTTTATATCTCACATATTTTAAGAAAGGTCGCTATAGATCATTACCATTGCTGCTGACCTGGATGGAGGCAACGTCCATATGATAATTGGATACCTACAGCACAACAATTTTTTGACTGGACAGAGGAAAACGTTACAGGAATGAATTTCACTTTCTCAACACAAGAATTGACATACTGAGACAGCAATATATTTCTGGATGATTGCTTCATACACACCGTGACAATTCCTGGGACCCAGAAATTCCATGCTTGTATACCTGCAGCATCCACAACAAAAAAACTCTGAAGATGCTTTCCTTCTCACAACATTAATTTTGCTGCGATTCATATGTTTTATTCGAATAGGCACCTTATGGATTAATTAAATTGGTGTTCCGTTCGGACACCCATTAGTACATAACGTGGCTAAAAGCACCGGGTTTAGCTGCACAAAGCGGCTAAACAAGTCTAAAGAAGTGGTTAGGGCGCCTAAACAGCCGCTTGTGCGCCCAAACCACCATTAGGCCGCCCAGAAAACCGGATTTTGCACACATTTCTTCTCGTACCACAGAAGGTTTCAAGAAGAAATGTGGAACGGGCGGTGACCACATCCCAAGGAAAGCTCCCACTTGCTGACATCACAGGGTGTGTAACGGCTGTCATCAAGCATTTATGATGTGAAAGTGACATTCCTCCATCCAGCCGGTCCAATCACCATTTTGTCATACCCAAGGAACCCGGATGTTTTATAGATTCCTATGGTAGTTCTGTGTAAGGGGAATCTGTTAACTCCAACAGGTGGAATGTACACCCTTTATGAAATGGAAATACTAATAGCAAATGAAGCCTTAAGCCAGCTCCAACCGATCAGGTAGCACCAGCCATCAGAGCAGCAGCATTAAATTGTAATAATCTGTAGTAAGCTTTCTTAAAATACAGGAACGACATTTAAACTTGTGATCCTTTTAATATTTTAGAATTTACATACTGTCATTGTACATAATATACATCAAAGGGATTGCTTAAGGAGATAAACTAAAAGTAATGAACAGGCCTAAATGTTAAAATAATGAATATGAGAACTAAACAGTCCAAAGTTAAAACTCTTGTAGCAGATGATCACTGTATAAATCTTTAGGGGTTTATTGACCTCAGTGTGAAAATTTTTTGAGATTTTAAAAACTTGACTGTTTGAGAAAATCCAATTTTGGAGTTTTGAAAATGTTTCATTTTTATTGAAAATACTGCTGTTATATATCATATGAAAGCTAATAGGAAGAGGTTTAAAATGAGACCTTGTCCAACTCTAGCTCAATTATGTGAGCTGCAAATGCTACTAAAAAACAAACAAAAAACTGTTAATCGCAAATGTTTTGTTAAAAGTTTGCAGCTTTAAAAGGCATATAACTTCAAAAGCAGTGTACATATTAGCCTAAGATATGGGGATTTTCTTTACACCCATGGCAGTGTTTAAAGGCTAATTCAGACAAGTATTGTGGCAGAATTTGCCCATGAGTGTGAGCAAATCGCTCTGCAAATCATGCAGGCATTAGGATCATTGTAGCGATTAGTAGTAGAATGTGGAACATCAATCCTGTCTGCTGCAAGTCGCAGTACGGCGTTAAGCCGCGTATCCACTTGCAGATTTAAATGAGCGATTTGATTCAATCGCTCAATAATGGTGCATAAAACGTGCAGGTTAATGTCGGAAATGACCGGTGATGCACGCTCCCGCTGCTAGTTTCCGACATAAATCATCGCCTGAGCACAATCTGCCGATAACGACAGATTGGCCATGGTCAGGGATGAGGGAGGGTGCCTGCACTGAAAGACAGATCGTTCAGTGTAGGCACTACAGGGGATGAGGAACGACATTACGATGTTGTAATCGTACTGTCGTTCCACTATCTGCAAGTGGATACGCGGCATTACTGATTAGCTACTCCGGTGCTAGAAGCACAATCATTTTTGATTTTACAATAAATGGAAAACTGTATTAATAACAAAGAAAAAAGCTGAACATAAAGCATTAACAGACCGTGATGGTACTCAGAAGGGGAGCAATAAAAATATATAAATGAAACAGCAGTTTCATGAAGCACCAAATGGTAATGCTCTGGGGTAAGCTTTCTTAAAATATGTGAAAGACCTAAAATTATCACAAAAGTTGTAAAAAATTTTTAGTATTTACATACTGTCATTGTACATAACATACATCAAAGGCATTGCTTAAGTAGATCAATTAAAAGTAATGAACAGGCCTAGATAATTCTAATTTCCATTATTTTACATACAGTCCAAAGTAAAACCTCTTGTAACAAATGATCCCAAAATAAAACTTTGGGGATTTATTAACATCAGTGTGAACACTGTTTGAAATTTTTATCAAAATATAAAGGACTTGGCTTTTTGAGAAAAGCTAATTTTTTAATGACGCATACTGCTGTGTTATATATCATATGAAAGCCCATAATAAGAGGTGTAAAATGAGACTTTGCCCAACTCTCTAGCTCAGATAGGTGAGCTGCAAATGCAATACAAATATTTTAAAAGGCAATTTTCTGTAAATAAAACATGCAACTTTAAAGGCATATTATTTCAAAACCAGTGTACATATCAGCCTAAGATTTTCAAGTTATCCTCACACCCATGCATTAATGTACCAAATTTCATTACAATCTGAAATGTCAGTTTGAAACCCTGTGTTGATTTGGTGTGGAATAACCCCATCCCATTGTTCTAAACCAGAGCTCCTTGATGTATGGGTCGAGAGACGGAAGTGGTCATCAGGGCTAATCCCCTGGTTCCTCTGTCAATGGATTACATGATGTCGCAATTTGGATAGCATTGTATTTAAATATGATTTTGTATAGGCTTCCAAAGTACTGTTTTGTGAATCCCAAAATTGGCTTCCTTTATAGGCAGTAAAACAATTAGAAGGAAGTAAATGAATTGCTAAAAGTGGAATCAAAGGCTGCAAAGCTAATTTATAGATGAGTAATGTTAAAAAGTCTGTAAAAACAAATTTTGTCTGGAGGTGGAGTGGTAGCGTTTCGCCACCCCAAACATTTAGATTAATTTGTTCCTGCATATGGACAACATGTCTGCAGATCTGGTCATTGGGATATGGCAGAACAACCGCATTGCGTAGTATATAACTTCCTTCAAATACCTGATAAGTGGAGTATTGCTATTGGACCCACATTTATCCAGTAGCTGACTAGCCATGGAAACAGGATGTGGTAGGGTTGAATAGTTCCCACACAGATGGGCTGCCATTGGTGACTTGTCCCTGATTTTACTATTTGGGGCAAACTTCTTTTAAAATAGATTTGTCTGGATTTCTCCCATTATGTACTTAGCTTCTATCATTTATTGACAATTATCTGCATAGACTGTTTCAAGGCTTTCTGGTGGGAATTGTCTGAAAACGTTTTCTCTTTACTTCTGGTACCGTCTATTGCTCCCCTTCTCCTTAAGATAAGATGTCAGTGCCTTCTTTATTGCTTCAAAAGTGAAATGTCAAAGACAGTGATAGCCAGAGTATAGTGTGGAGCTAAAATTAGCCTTTGTTCTTATTTATTAATGACCAAGTAAATAATCAGGATGAACACTCTGGTTGTTTTCATCATGAATAAGTACTAAGAAACTTCAAAAGGCTTTTACTTATAGAGCCTAGCACAAATGAGTGTAAACAGTATATTCGATACTGTTTTTTAGATTAACCCTCAAAGCAGAGCCTCGGAAGTTGTATTCCACCTCTGTCCTCTTTTCAGACCTTCCATGTCTCTCACACCCCTCACCATTTCACCATGCCCCCAAGCCATTGTGATAAGATTATCATCATGCCCCAAGAAGATTGATGGGAGAAATATGGGAGAAGAAGAAAAGTGTTTACGGCAGTGGTTGCCAAACTGGGTCCTGCGGGTCACTTGCAGGGGTGGCACCGGTTTATAGTTCATTCTAGAGAAAGTGCCCGAAAAGGTGCCATGTCCACGAGTAAACTGTCTCTCTTAAAAGACACACCCCCTTTTCATCACTCTGGGGGGCGTGCCAGGACATGACGGGCTGCCCCCAAGTTCTCCTGTGTCTTTGAATTCATGCCGGGCTCATGCGCCCAGCATCCATTCACTGGCGGTGACCTCTGCACCATTGCGGGACACTGCAACCTACAGCTGGGGATGGCACCTGGCAGACTGTTTTTAAAAGACACCGCCAAAAGGGGCGTGGCTCATTTGCCCTTTTGAAATCGGGCAGGGCGCAGCGCCCCGCTAAAATAAGACTAGCGGGAATGCTACGGGTTGGTGGCCCATGACCAAATGAAATTATTAGGGCGGAATGCAATTGATTACGTGGTCCGCATCTCCCGTCTAAAGTGACAGGAGATCGCGGCCCGCTATTCAATTGCTGCCGTTTTCTGTGCTGATCGCGCCCATAGAGGTCAGGTTTAGCCGCGTAAAGCAGCTAAACCCAACCAAAGTGCTGGGTGCGACCGCGAAAAGTGATGTTTGGGCACCCAAACAGGTCACTTTTCGCACATTTCAGGTCTCATCCCCCTGGGGCTGCTAGCTGAAATGTAGCGCTGGCAGCTGATCACGCCCGACAGGAGCAAGAATTGAATATCTCCGTCGGGCGCAATAGGGGCTGGAAACAATTGAATTCCGCCCTTATAGTCCAAACCAGTGCTGGTGACTGCCAGTCATAAAACATGTGAACAAGCAGAAGCACCACCACACAATTGAACCCAAGGATGACAGTTTCTCAAGATACTTTTTTTGGCCTAGGGGTGCTGTGAAAAAAAAAATGCTGATACCCTATTGCACCGTGATTCGAAAAAGTTTGAGAACCACTGGTTTAGAGAAAAAAACAAAATCAAGAGAAAATGTAAATATACTAAAGGCTACACCAGTTATTTTTAAAATTCAGTTTTGTATACGCTGGAATACAGTTCTGCTGACCTTTTGGTTCCATGCTTCTGTCCGCTATCCTTAAACCCACCATCCTAATGTAGTCACACTGGTAGGTGTAAAGTCTAACTTTCACCTGGAATTGGCATTCCAATCCATCAATATTTTCATCTGCATTTCATACGTATTTATTTTTTCTTTTTTATATTTTTTAAACTCTCTTTATTTTACTGGATGCTTTTCACTACTGCAAAGGCTATTTTATTCAAAGGAGAGATGCCTGACAGAAATATTTGACAGGCCTATTAGCCCCGGAATGTAAAGCCATTATTTAACACCTGAGGGCCAATTTGACTTTAACTGGTCAAATGTGGGCTGCAAGGTAATTCCGTACCACCCATTTTTACCAATGACAAATTACATAGCCTGCTCTAGTTGCCTAAAATAAAAGCCATGCTTGGGTAGAGGGACCCTTTCTCATTTGTCCCTTGACTTGTTGTGCCTGCCAGCCTGTTTTGTTTCCTTCATTGCACCCACGGTTTGACATGTTGCATTGCCATTCTGTAGACAAATTGCTCCATTTATCCTGAGGTCACTTTAAGTTCTTATTTTGGAAGACATGGTTGTACAATCTTGCAACATGGGTATATGTAGCTGGATGACTGTGCTGTGCATGCTCTCAGTAGTCATCTGTCTGTGGCAGGGTCAGTCCTATTGATTTTATTGACTTCTAAAGTCTTGTCCCTCTCACTATCCGAATGTGGCCCACTGGTTGTGCATGTTCGTTCTAGACCATGGGTGGCCAGGCTTTTGGACCAAAAGCTGAAAACCTTTTGTGATCTACTGAGCCCGAAAAAGGGTGCATGGCATGCAAAAGGGGGACGTGACCTCGCAGCAAGAGGTGTGGGGTCTGTCCTGCCAAAATCTCACACAGTATCCCCAATTCAAATTACGTCATACAGTAGCACAATTGTATTCACATTACACAGTGCAAAATGCCCATGATTCACATTACACCACATAGTAGTGTCCCTTTTTCACGTTAGAACACAGTAGTGCACCTTACACACTGCCCACAGTAGTGCCCCCTTATACATATAATGCCCACAGTAGTAGTTCCCCTTATATAATGTCCACTGTAGTATTGCCCACAGTACACAGCTGTGCCCCTTACGCAATGCCCCCTGTAGTTGTGCCCCTTACGCAATGCCCCCTGTAGTTGTGCCCCCTCCCAATGCAGAACAGCTCCTGCACCCCTGTGCAGTACTTACCTGACTTCACGCTGGCACCACTCCACGCTGTCAGGGCCTCCGCTGTCGCTCCCGCTGGTGCTGACTGGATCTGGCTGTATTCAGCAGGTGCGCAGACTTTCTCACATTGTGGGTGACGTCATGACAACACCCGCGCATTGCATCACTGGAAATCCTGGCCTCTGAAGCATCTTTAGCCTCTGATCGCTTCAGAGGCCAGCGTTCCCAGTTGCTTGTAAGTAAGTTGATCACGATCTACCAGCAGGCGCTCCGCGAGCTACTGATAAATTGCGATCAATGTTTTGGCCCGGCCTGTTCTAGACTATTGATCTCAAGCATCACTCATATATAATAGGGTTTTCTCACTTGACCCTGTTTTTCCAAAAATTATGCTTGTTTTACCCTAACTCGGGCAATAAAAATAAGGTACACTGGGTCTGTTTTTTTTCCCCACTGTCCATTGTGTATTTTATAGTATCAACGGCATTGGTATATTAGTCCTCTTGCTGCAGGCTAAAAAGAAATTGGGGTATCCTCGCAAAACAAACTATTACGATGACGAAACTTGGGTAGCTGGTAATGCTGTTCCTGGGTTGGTGATAAAAAGCAATGCCTTCTGCATAGTGGAAAAGTTCACTCCCAATAAAAAAAAAAGGTTGGCCTCTCCAGGTCATTTTAATTTCTAACGTACTCAAGAAGTTTTAAGTGTAAACAGAAGTGTGTTTTAGGACCACTTAGTTGGATTGATAACACTCACTTCAAAAACCTTGAAGCTTCATTGACTGCAGCAGTGTGAAACTGGGCACAACAGTCCAAAACTAGCAGCACATCTTTATAATACGTAAAGCCCAACCTCATGCCGCTGTGCCCTAGTCTTTTGCTTCGTAAATGACCCTCTTAAGAAATCAGATTGTCAGTTCATTCCTGTGTCTTGTGGTTGAGGTGTGACCATTTTTAATTTTGGATTTAATACCTATTTTGTACTGGGAGCATCTTTGTTTTGCCTAAATGGATCCACCATAGAATAACCATGTACATAGGCTAAAGCTGGCCACACACTAGACCAACTTTCATCCAACCAGCCAACTAGTTGATTGGTTGGAATGAAAATCTGGTAACGTATGGGAGTAACTGATGATCAGCAATTTGCTCCTAAATGCCAGAAAACAGATGAAAATGGTCGTCAGACAAGTTTGGTAAAATGTTTGATCTAAACAATTTGTTCAAGCAACAGTTTTTATCCATTTTCCTGCGTTTGGGAACAAATTTCTGATAGTCATTTGCTTTCATACCTTACCAGATTTTCATTCAAATCAATCACCTAGTTGGATGGTTGGATGTAAGTTGGTCTAGTCACGCAGAGGTTCTCAAACTCTGTCCTCAGGACCCCACACAGGTCACGTTTTCCAGGTCACCCAGCAGGTGCACAGGTGTACTCATTATTCACTGACACATTTTAAAAGATCCACAGGTGGTTCTAATTATTTCACTTGTTATTCTATGAGGAGACCTGAAAAACATGCACTGTTTGGGGTCCTGAGGACCGAGTTTGAGAACCTGTGGTCTAGTGTGTGGCCAGCTTAAGGAATTAAGTTGCCTATTGGTAAAGGGCAGTTAAAGCACTAGATTGCACACATTCTGCTGTCACTGTGAAGCAAAAGAGTAGGAGGATAAATGTCCTGCAAGTGTTCCCTTAATAGAACCGTGATCATAAAAAGGATTTATATAGATTTAAATATCATACTTGTGACAGGCTGTGATCTGAGGAGTCCATGTGTTCTGGCGTTTGCAAATGTTTTCGTAACTTGCCCATGCTAGCAGGTGTTTTAGAAATGAATGTGGTTATAAAAATGTATGACACCAGGGATTGGCATGTTGTATTTGTGAGACCTTTATGGGATTATCATGAATTGGAGTCTGGATATTGTCTACTGGATGTAGCTCTTCAACACCCACACCTGACATAAGATGACTTTAGTCTGAGCTTGCCTGGCTCTTGTTGCAACACTGCCCTGGGAGATCTGCGGTAGTGCTGACTCTTTGTTAGAAGTGCAACCTGTTCCAGATAGTTAAACTGGGTCACAAGTATTTGCTTGTGATTCAGACCAACAAGTCAGTGTTTAGGGTAGGGGATTGAGTGACAGAGTGCTGGCAACTAACACAGAGATGTAATCTATCAGTATATTCGTATTATAAACAAGGCTACAGAAAATAAAAACAAAACTGTCTTCTCTCCGCTGCTAAATGGAAATATCAATGATTCATGGTATGTAGTCTACAGTGCAGGCATAATTACTAAAACAAATGATTTTTTTTTTCCAATTGATCTGCTTCCACTATGGCTCTGCCTTGCAGTTCTGAATAAATGTTACCACCCAGCCACACCTGTGACAAGCCTGTGCGAATGTATCCAAGAAGTCTAACATGCCACTAATATAGTACATTTTAAAGCTGTATTACCACCTATTAATGACCTGGTCCTTCTCTTCCCTGGATGTCCAGGGGCTACGCCATGCTGCCATGTCTGTAGGGTTTTCTGGCTTGCAGCCAGTGGCAGAGCTGCACAATCGCAGCTTCTTAAGGTGGCAAATGTAAATGTCAGCACCTTATGTGGTGGTGCAACGTTAAACATTTGCAAAAGAAATGCTTAGAGCAGATGGTATGCGCAATGGCAGGCACTAGTATTGTACCTAATAATGACCTGTAAATGATTTCTGAGCAGTTGTTGGTCACTATGTGTAACAAATATTACATGCAGTTTGTCCAGAACAGTATTCAATACATTAATCAGGTTGTATGAAGAGTACAGATTACACAGAAGCTTATCCCAGCAAATATTAATCACACACTAGCCACCAGAAATGACGCACTACACTGTGAGGACAATTCAGTTAAGCGTAGAAGCCGCCGGAGTGCTTTGCGCTTAACTTCACGGAAGGCTGATTCTGCTTGTGGCCTATGGAGGTGAGAGCTCTAACCGGCCATTATAAGTGCTACACGAGTTGCCGACAGTACTAAGGTTGATGCACGGTTATTACTGCTGTCTGCAAACTCCTCCGTTTCTTCATTAATATTGGGTGTATAATCTTGTTTCCTGTTCAGACTAGCACTTCTTTGCCACTTATCCATAGTTTTACCAAAAACATGATTGTACACACTCTCCTTCCCTGTAGTGGTTACAGATGGGATGCGGTGAGGTGTAGAACGTGACATTTGGTGGTGGTGACTCATCTGGGTGGTAGGAAGAATCTGCTGGAGGAAAGCAGCAGTGTATTATACACTCGCTATCAGCGCTGCGATGTCACCAGATAAGTTTTACATTGTATATACAAATTTAGGACCAACAAATAATTTTTTAGTCATTATGGGGCAAAATCAATTAGAGCAGTGATGACTGGCTGCGTACATATCTGCAATTACGGTAGCAAGACACTGCAACTTCTATGGGGTGCGATGCTGGCAGATGCAATGTGCTGTACCAGAACATCACGTCAATGTTAGGGAATTGAATTCACCCATATGTATTTTGATCCTGCGCAGCCCATTTTGAAAAACACTGTGCTGCGAAGATATTATACTATGAGAGACGGGGATCCTATCCCACATGGGCAAGCCTGGTTATGTGGCAAGTGCTTATAAAGAATGGTGTAAAGGAATAATGCTTATTATACAATCGGCTTCTGTATTTTCTGGTGAAGTTTTCATAAATATTCTAGGAGTAGCTATTGGCGTTATGAGATGTTGAACTCTATTTTGAAGTAATTACTCTCCTATAATCCCACTTATTTGATATACATAAACATTATATAAATGTTTACTACTAGATAATTGTAGAAGGAAAATGTAGCAAATGTGTTAAGCTGCCCATATATACGGGCCGATTTTACAAACGATATGCACGATTTTGATCGATCGCAACGATCAATCGTGAATATCGTGTGTGTTTTGGCATGCTGTACGACTGCGATGCGCGTCCCCGCTGTCGTACATCGGCATCGTAGATCTTATGGAAAAACGATAAGATCCACGAACCATCATGCTGTTAAATAGGTAAATGAACCATCTTGTAAGATGCATAGTTTACCATTCACAGCAGCATGTGATGGAACGGGCTGAATTTGAAAACGTACCGAGGTGTCGTACGTTTTCAAATCGCACCGTGTATGGGCCGCTTAAAACCATTATACTGGGAATCCAACTCCTAATATCTAGATACATTTTTATATTTTTTTTTTTCCCCCTCCAAGAAATTTGCGTTGCTTCATTTTGATTCCTTTGTGTGACCATAGAGTTGTTTGATGCACTCATGTATTGCAGGTGACTGATAAAATATGTGCCCATGAGCTTACCATTAGATTTGTGAAAAGGGATGATAGAGGTGGCATCTTATGCGTGGTTACATGATCGGTAACTTATCACAGTATAGGCCTTAAAACACATTTAAATATGCAGTGTTCTCAAATCGAAGGGCTGTTTTGTGTTTTATATATACACCATGGACCTCATTCAGAGTTGGATGCTGTTTTGTGTTTTATATATACACCATGGACCTCATTCAGAGTTGGATGCTGTTTTGTGTTTTATATATACACCATGGACCTCATTCAGAGTTGGATGCTGTTTTGTGTTTTATATATACACCATGGACCTCATTCAGAGTTGGATACTGTTTTGATCTTTTTTTTATTTTTTTATTGCACTCTGGTATTTTTCCGTAATGTTCATCGATCTCCATGGCAACTCATTTGCATTTTCCAGGTACAACCTCCTGACCCAGTGCATTTTCAGCCCCCTGAGCCCAGTGGGGTGCTGGAGGGGGCGTGTAAACAGTTACAGTACAGTAAGGGTGTGTTGTTGAGGCAAGGTGCACACTACATGGACATCTGTTTTTAGGGACTTGTTTCTCAGGTACTAAAACCCTAGGGGAAGTGGTGAGCTGATGATTATGGTTGTGGCTAAAAGCATGATTACAGTGTTCTGAACACTCATTTTTTAATTTTTTAAATAAAACCTACTATTTAGGAAGTGGAAGGCTGCTGATATTTTGTGTTTTTATTTAAATCTTAAATGTCATATGTGCTTCTTGTTTGGTTAGTATTTCACATGCTACAAGCAATGAATTGTGTACTGCGTTTTGTTTGTGGCCGACTCAAAATAGGTAGCAAAATGTATTTGTTTTATTTATTTTTTCCCCGGGCACAATTTGCATCTAACTGATGAGGTTCTGTGTTGGAATTTTTGAGCAATTCAGTCTAAAGCTGGGAAGGAGCTCCTGGAGCTATTCAATTCACCCCAATGTTTACGCCAAAGGGCAGCAGCTAAGTCGCGACTTAACCTGGGTGTTTAGTTGCGAGAAGCGCTATTCTACTACTAAAGTGCCAGCTGCTAGACTATTAGCGCCTCGCGGCCGGCACTTTTGTCGGATTTCTCCTCACACCCTCGGGAGTGTGCGAGAAGAAATAATTAGTCGGACTAAACAGAGCGCTGAAATGAATGAATAGTTCCGGTTAGCTCCCTCCCGGCGTTATTCAATTTCCATTGAATGAAATCGCCTCCATTGTTTGCTTTGTGGAGCAATAGCTTCTGGTCTTCAGATGGCGCAGGTACTGCTGTCCATGTAACAAGAGATGGCAGCCAATGTGTGACGACAACCAGCCAGAAGTTTACAAAGTAATCGAAGACATAAAAAACTAAAGTGCAGTGCTTATTGGTGGATATTTGCATAAGACAGTACTGTTCATTAAATGCGCCTTTTTTCCTTCACAGCAAGCAAGGGCCGAGCAAGAGGAAGAATTCATCAGCAACACGTTGTTTAAGAAGATCCAGGCCTTGCAGAAAGAGAAAGAAACACTCGCCGTTAACTATGAGAAAGAAGAGGAATTCCTCACTAATGAGCTGTCACGGAAGCTCATGCAGGTGGGCTATGTACCCCTTACCGTAACTCTGTTAGATAAATATTGTGAGCTTGCGTTTTGCCATGTACACATGCTGGCTCCTTTCATCTATTTGGCCCTGCAAACACAAGAAAGTTGACATTTTGTATTTAATGCAAACAAATATGTAATAACCTAGAGATTGGTGGCAGAATGCTTCAGTCACTGTATGTTAATGTCTATTACATGAACCTTGGCCACTCCTTTTTTAGCGCAGAGTCACTACTATCTGTCTTTTATAATTTAACTGAAGTATTTCTGTTTAGTTAAAAAGGCAATTTGGTGTGTAGTTCTGCACAGTCATAAAGTAGAAAATCAAAGGCCTGCCATTTACGATTGGTAACGCTGACAGATATCAAAGCCCTCCTTTCAATTCCAGTGTTTTTGATCCAAACATCATCAAGGTTTGGATCAAAAATGACAGAATAAACAAAAGCTTGAATACTTGGTACTGAACCCCAGTGGTGCTGTTTCATACTTTATTTCTACATTAATGGCAGACACCTTTGGAATAGCATGCAGGTTATAAGATTGAGCAAGAGTGGCTATCTCCATTGTGTGTGTTTGTCAATCATTGAGATGTGAGCTATGGAAATATACAATATACAGGCTCTACCAGCACTGTGAACAGATGCCTTGTGCACGCCATCTACTTACCTACTGCAGCGGTGAGAGTGCTTCCCTACAACTCCCCCTACAACTTTACTCCCACCGCGGGACGCTGCAGCCTGCCCGTGGGATGGCAAAACAGTCTGCAAAAGGTGGGACAGCTGGGAGGTATGCTATAATTGTGTGGCGTAATATGAATAGGGGGCACCAGTGTTCTCCCTAGTAGCCGGGTGGGGGTCTTTGCAATAATAAAATGTTTTAAACCCTGACCTTACAATGATTTAAACTTTAAATAACATTTTATATATTCTCCTCCTCTTAGATGACCAGTCGTTTTGCAGCTTTTTTCATAATCAAAGTCTGTAGGATCTGGTCCCTGTAGTGAAATCAGCATCACGTTATGTAGTGCTGGCACCACAGAATTTATCTTTTACACAGCTCCCAGATACAGTGTCCCCATTTGCAGGCTCCACAGATACTGTCTCCACTTGCTGGCACCACAGAATTTATCTTTTATACAGCTCACAGATAGTGTCCCCATTTGCAGGCCCCACAGATACTGTCTCCACTTGCTGGCACCACGGAATTTCTTTTACACAGCTCCCAGATACAGTGTCCCCATTTGCAGGCTCCACAGATACTGTCTCCACTTGCTGGCACCACAGAATTTATCTTTTATACAGCTCACAGATAGTGTCCCCATTTGCAGGCCCCACAGATACTGTCTCCACTTGCTGGCACCACAGAATTTATCTTTTATACAGCTCACAGATAGTGTCCCCATTTGCAGGCTCCACAGATACTGTCTCCACTTGCTGGCACCACAGAATTTATCTTTTATACAGCTCACAGATAGTGTCCCCATTTGCAGGCCCCACAGATACTGTCTCCACTTGCTGGCACCACGGAATTTCTTTTACACAGCTCCCAGATACAGTGTCCCCATTTGCAGGCTCCACAGATACTGTCTCCACTTGCTGGCACCACAGAATTTATCTTTTATACAGCTCACAGATAGTGTCCCCATTTGCAGGCCCCACAGATACTGTCTCCACTTGCTGGCACCACAGAATTTATCTTTTATACAGCTCACAGATAGTGTCCCCATTTGCAGGCTCCACAGATACTGTCTCCACTTGCTGGCACCACGGAATTTCTTTTACACAGCTCCCAGATACAGTGTCCCCATTTGCAGGCCCCACAGATACTGTACCCACTTGCTGACACCACAGAATTTTTTTTTTTATACAGCTCCCAGATACTGTCCCCACAGATTTTTTCCAGCTCCTACACAGACAGAGTGGACGCAGGTCTACTCTCTTTAATGTGTTCAGACGATTGATCCCGCCTGAACAGTGTGCCCTTGCTTTTATACAGGGGGAGGGTCTCTGCCCTTCAGCTTGACACCACACGGCACTCTCCAGAGCCCAAATGCGCTGCAACCCCGTACAATCTACTGCCCGGCACTCCCCATCGCCCCCCGCCCCAATGCACCGCGTCCTGTCGCCCAGAACCCTCACTGTTGTTTTTGCTGGCGTACACAAATGTTAGACCGACTGGGAGCCTCCAATGGGAAGAACATGTGACATCGGCATCCACACCTAGTGTACGTGGCAACAAAGACACATTGAGGGTGACTGGGCAACAGGGGACGCAGCGCATTGGGGTAAGGGAAGTGCTGGGCGGAGCTGTTTCTTGCCAGGTGCTGCGCCCAGAAAAAAAACGCATGGGAAGACCACTGGGCACTAAAGTGTAGCATAATAGTAAATGTAATATTTAAACTCTTTGCTGTTTGACCAACCCACCAATGCCCCTCAGACCACACCCTCATATGCTATCAGTACCCATCGGACCACCCCACATACCCCATCAGTGGACCTCAGACCATCAAACATGCCCCTCAAACCACCTTACATACCCCTTCAATGAGTTAGATATTTGCTAGAGGAGTGGTCTCCAATCGGTATGTCCCCAGGTAGATGAGCTGGTCTGTTATTGGCCGTGTCTCACTGACATCTCCTGAGGGGCTGGGTTTCCCTTGGCTTCCTGTCTGTCTCCAGATACTTCTGCATTCAAATATAGAAAAAGTTTCACAACATTGGGCGCTGCCTCATATAGCAGCAGAAAAGGTCAATATATAAGTCACCAACTTACAAATACAAACATATAACATCAAAAAGTGACCTTACAAATCCGCGCTAATGAGATGTTCTGGATAATGAACCTTTTCCACAGATTCCAAACGTATCTCAATGAGTCCATATGTAAAAACACAGAGAAAAAAGAAAAAAATATTCTTTTGTCAAACAGTAAATGTTCAAAAATGTTCTACACCTCAGGTGTCAGAAATGGATGAGGGAGTGATATTAGTCCCAACCAAGGACAGCTGTAGATCTTGAGAAAGTATGCAAAATGTCCATATAGATGTACCAACACCGTGATAAGACCAAATAGTGCTTACATAAGAAATGCAGGAAACAGGTACGTAGCAGTTTCTTTGCACAGCCCTTTTTCACACAACACAGATCCACTGGTTATTCATATGAATCGAATCCACAAGGCCCCAAAAAAGAAAATAGTAAGGGGACCGTGAAGTCACAGTGAATAATAAAATTACATAGGTTTATTGAAAGCAATGTATAAAAACATGATGAACATACCCTATGTGAAACACAAGAACCTAACAGCGAAAGATGGATCTCGGGTAAAACGCTGAATTAGGTGTAGTGGGACACACAAGGTAGCAAACAGACACTGGGACGCGTTTCGACGCTCTGCGGCGTCTTTATCAACTAAAGTGTCAAAAAACGGAGCATGTATGATCACACGGCCGCCATCTTGATAACGGAACTATGAGTTAGATATTTGCTAGAGGAGTGGTCTCCAATCGGTCTGTCCCCAGGTAGATGAGCTGGTCTGTTATTGGCCGTGTCTCAGTGACATCTCCTGAGGGGCTGGGTTTCCCTTGGCTTCCTGTCTGTCTCCAGATACTTCTGCATTCAAACGCAGACATCCTTCAAGGCGGAGGGGGAGCGCGCTCACCGTGGCAGCCGGAATGGAGAGTGAGCAAGTCCAGTGGGAGGCAGGGCGCTGCCGGCATGCTGAGGTCAGCGGGGTGCATTCATGAGGGCTGGGCACATTTTTGCATTTTAAAATCGGGTAGGGTGCGGTGCCCTGCTAAAACAGCCTTGCGGGAACGCCAATACACTCCTTAAGGTTTTATACTCAGGAAATTAAATTGTCACCAAATACCCATCCTGGCAGCATGGGCTCATCACTCTACCAGCGCTAGATGTAATAAAGCTGAACTGGGTGTAACACAAAGGGCTAATTAGAAAGCACCACAGTGCATACATCACAAAGAAACACTAAATATAAGTGTATGTATACATTAAATACATTTATTTAAAAAAAAAAAAACTGTAATGTAATGCACTACGACCCTTATGCTGGGTACACACTATACAGATCTATCTGCAGATGATGGTTGTTTGTACACACTGAGCAACGATCATCTGTGTCTTCCCCTAGGTCCCGGCGGCCAGTGGGCATGTCCCGATGGGTGGGGGTGTACGTGAGGTCTGCAGACCGCCCGTACACGCACGCCGATGGACAGATATGTCTGCAGACATCTGTCCATCGGCTGTGCAGCACAGCCAATGCGATAAGTTGGTGAACGCTGATGTTCGACATATGGTGGGTACACACTGGCCGGCGCCCAGCAGATAAATTGGCTGAATAATTGATCGGCCAATGTATCTGTCAGTGTGTACCTAGCTTTACCTGCTAACAAGTTGTAGAGTTTAAAATAGCCAAATCAATAAAGAAAACCAGGAATGGTACTATGGGCACTTACGGTAATATAGAAGTAGAGTGGGAATGCTAGTAAATCATTCCTTCGTGTATTTAGGGTGGCAGCTGTTCTGAGAGACACTTTTGTTTGCTAAGTGTGTGAAATCTGTGATTAGAAGAAAGAAAGGAAGTGCTGTGTGAGAAGTGCACAGTGCTAGTGGATTCGTACCAAAGGAAAGTGTATAAAGATGATTACTTGGACTATCTTGTAGGCCCACTTTAATACACTCTACAACTATGGATATTGAGTCCATGACCAGTAATGTACAATCTCAGAAAAATATAAAGTAGTACAGTATATCATTTAGTAATCTTATATAACATATTTAATGCAGTGAATTTGCACATACGTTAGAACAAAAATATGAGCTTATATGGAATGCAAAACACACCCATGGTGACTGTATAGTCTCTGGAGCCATTGGGTGCGGCAGATAAGCTCCCCAGGCAGGACAGTATCCATAGAGCACCAATATTTTTACTATTTTTGATTATTAAATGTATTTGATGCTTAATTTTCATTACGTTTTAATATACAGATGTTATACTCTGCCGGATTTGTTGTGCAGTACTTCTAAAACCTGCATATAATCCAACCCACACAAGTAATGCTCACTGCTTTCTTTGTATCTGATTCGTCAGGTATGCAGGGTACAGTCCCACATTAGTATAGTGCACTCTACGTACAGTAACATACTAAATGGTGATAAAAATGTAATAGCTGTGTCCATGTTATATATTTTTAATACTATACAAAGCACTGTAAAAAACGGCTTGGTTAAAGGCAATCAAATTACATTTTCAAAACAATTTGGGGCATTGTTCCATTGTAGTCTATTGCTGATGTCATCCAGATGAGAATACAAGTTCAAAGGGAAAATACTCTGCTCAGAAGGGATTAATTTCCCTTTTTATATTAATTTATAGCTACCTATAAAATGTGTATAAAGCGATACTGTGCTCCTTTCCCAGCTATTGGTACAGTGGAGGATGATGTTGGAGAGTCTGATCACCTAACGGTATCTGGTGTGTCCGTGGCAGCGTGTGGCTAACGTGTCCCGTTCTTTGTCTGTTTAGCTACAGCATGAAAAAGCGGAGCTTGAGCAACACCTTGAGCAAGAACAAGAGTTTCAAGTTAACAAATTAATGAAGAAAATAAAGAAACTGGAAAACGACACCATCTCCAAACAACTAACACTAGAACAGGTACAACATGAGGTATTGCAGCAGCAACTCTGTATCCGTTCCTGAAATATGCAGCAATCCTGTCATTCTGCGCAGCTTTCAAACCCTCGCACTAACCCTACTTTTTAAAGCTTTGCTGTACACTTTATCTTATGGAACTGTGGAGAAGCAGAATATACACATTATTTTACTGAAGCAGAGAAACTGTAGTAGATTACATAGCAGGCCTGCGTTATTCTAGACTTGTGAGCAATATCCCCAGATCATAAGCAGGAGAGAGAGAAAATGACTGAGAAAGGGGCCTGATAAATGCTGATGGTCAAGATTTTACGCAGAGAGAATCAGATGACTCAGAAGGTTCTCCGTCTATGAGTACTGTATCTTTTACAGTACCTTGCACAGTTTTGTATGGGTGCATTGCTAAATACGGGTTACCTGGTTTATCCAATTCATGGCTCCAAATGAGAAAAAGTGATAGTCTATTAGGGCATGTTTTTTTTACACGGCCCTGGGAAAATTGGTAGAACGCATTGAAATGAAACGCTCGCTTTTGACGCATTTAGCTATGTGTTTTTGAATGCATTTCCAGCACGTTTTCAGTGTGTTTCCCTTTCTACCAATACAGTCTCTTGTACCGGTAGTGTGCATTGATGCATGAGGGTTTGTTGCTCTGTGTGCTAAAATTGTAAATGCAGTGTTAATATGAGAATGCATTTCATATAATTCATTCTTACTTTGGTTAATCCAGGCCAAGTAGTTTTTATTCCAAGGCACCAGACTACCCCCTCCCTTGTCCTTTATACTATATGGCCCACCTCCTCAAATTTTTCCCTTGGTGTGCAAATCTTTCCTTTTTCAATCTTTTGTGGCATTTGAATACACATAGTTGCAACTATATGTGTAACTTTTACCTGCTTTAATAGTGTATACCATTTGAATTATTCTCAATATGTACGCTATCTTCCTTCATATTTTTTTCCTTCTGCACTCCTGCTCCTGCATTTCCTTTTGCTGTTGAAATGTTGATAGAAATATTTGTTTGCACAGAAGTATCTTATTTTTAATGCTGTTTTAGCTACTGAAAAGTGCATTGACATCTGAAATGTGTGAACGAGCCCTTAAACTTATATGTTTTGGCCACTAGATGGCGGTAAATTGCTTTTCATGAATTGGTGAACTATACTATGTGGTAGTGTATGTTAATAGAATGTGATAAATTAACTCTAAATAACCACATCCACCGGAGATGCATCGGTTTTGTGCTATACCCAAGGGCAAAAGCAGGATTTCTAGAATAAGAACAGTACAGTACTTATAAAATGTAATAACGTGTGTTTAAAGAGAAAAAAGAGAACTAAATAAGGCATAAATCAGTACATTAATGTTAAAATCCCCTACATAAATATACTTTGATCATCTAAATCAATACTCTGTAAATTCACTTCATGAAAATAATCTGTGCATAGAAACTCGGGACATCACAGTACGGAACTCAGTGAATTAAATCAGCCCCCTACTGTCCGTAACTCACCCAGTGAGAAATGCGATTGCAGTGACGACGCAGACCCATCACAAAGTGATCGACAGGAAGTGCCGTTTGTGGGTGGAGAAGGGGGGGGGGGCTGGTGGGGCAAATGCAGGCGTGCCAGTGTGTTTCAACGGTGTAGCAGGGGCGTGCATAAATTAGTCACTGCGATACCAGACACAGCCTGAGGCCTCATAGCGTGTGCTGAAGTAAGCAATTGCTGAGTAAGGTCTGACCTGCCTTAGCTGTGCGTATGGGTCCGATATTAATCGATGTTACCGATTATTTTGCTATGTTGCCAAAATATATGGATGTGAGTAAGGGGAAGTGGGCGTCCTTATGTTATGCTGCGATCGCAATGCGAATGCAAACATTTGCATATCACCGCTGATATTAACTGCGTGGCGTGCGTAGAAGCAGAATAGCGATCCTTGCTGAATCAGGCCCCAAAATCAAAGAAGAACGGTAGAACCAAAACACCAATGGTGGACATTTTGTTGACTGCAAAGTTTATTAAAACTTAGGGAGGGTCTCACAAAAATGAGTATTTGAATACAAACAATTATTAGTTTCTTTCACGATGAAATCTCTATAAGCCCCTCTCTCTTTGTTTGGGGGGGAATTCAGTTCCCAACATCTGCAAAACTTCCCTCGCACCCACCGCAATCATAAGACTTCCCTCGTATTGTAGTAAACAATTTTGAGTGCAGCTATTGATGGTAAAGTTTTGTTTTCATCAGTTGTAATGTAAGATTATGGGTTGTACAACGCCAAGGAGTCTGTGACATGATCAGTGGATGCTCAGGAACTGCCGATGTACTGACATATCGCCTTTTTATATTGTGTTAAGTGCTTCTATAAAGGTATATACAAAACTGTTTATCATCCCAAAAAAAATTCAACTCCTCCGTATAAGATGCGGTATTAATACTTATTGTTATCTCTTCACTGTCTCTCTGCATTGATGAAAACATTTCCGTTTATTTTCTAACACAAGTCTGTTTTTCTGCACTCAGCTAAGACGTGAAAAAATTGACCTAGAAAACACCTTGGAACAAGAGCAAGAAGCGCTAGTTAATCGTTTGTGGAAGAGGATGGACAAACTTGAAGCTGAGAAGAGGTTCGTCTCCATTGGGCCTTATGCACTGAGGTTCTCTTGTAGTTACTAAAGGCGTGACCAAGGATATTGTCTCTGCAAACCCTGTTTGTGATGGAAAATGCTGTCAAGCTCTCCTAGTTCTGTATATTTGGTTTTATAAGGGTGGGAGGGGGGGGATCATTAAACTGCTACCTGATCTCTGTCTGATAGGACTTCTGCAGCCTTGAGCGGAGTTCACCCATAAAATGCTCTCACTAGTGATGAGGACTTATCAGTCTCAATCCCCAATAAGAATATAAAACAGTTTTAATCATTATTGTTTTGCAAGAGACACAAGTTTGTGGAGGAATGAGTGGGCCTTCGATGCTGACCTATTGCCACTCATGGAGAGCTCAGCTCGAGGCTATAGCTGTCAGCAGGCAGCAGATGGCGCTATTACCCAGTCAGCTGGCAGATTCAAGTCGCTTTCTTCAGAACCATATCAAATTCTAAAACCTATTTAAATATATAATATACATACATACAACAAATCCTATGTTTTTATTAGTTGATTAATTTGATTAGATCTGGCATTTTTTATTTTTAATTATTTGGATTGAATTGTTCTAGACTTGTACAACTTTATTGGTGAGGACAAGAGCCAAAAACCATCCCCATCCCAAGCCCGCTTATATCTTGCAGTTAGCCCAGATGGCAGAAAATTATTTGACATATTTTCAATCACTCCACGTTCTCATTTAATTTAGTGTCTAGCAGTGTCACTCATCTTTATTCACAATAATACTGTAATGTACTAACCAAATTAAATCTAATGTCATAAGGGCGATATTCAATTGTTTTCGCGGTCCGGAACTCCCGTCTAAAGTGACGGGAGATCGTGGGCCGCTATTCAATTGCTCCTGCTTTTCACGCTGATCGCGCCCAAAGTGGTCGGGTTTAGCCCTGTAAATTGGCTACCCCCGACCAAAGTGCTGGGCGCGATCGCAAAAAGTGCTGTTTGGGTGCCCAAACAGGTCACTTTTCGCCCATTTCAGTTCATACCCCCCTGGGGTTGCGAGCTGAAATGGAGCGCTGGCAGCTGATTGCGCCCGACAGGAGCAACAATTGAATAGCTCGGTCGGGCGCGAAGGGGGCCGGAAACAATTGCACTCCGCCCTAAATGTCTAAAACACAATTGGCAATTATGGTTCTGTTCTTGTGATGTAATCACCACTTTGAGCATTACATATGTGAATTATTATTATTTTTTTTCCGGTAATGGCTTTTTAATGATTGTATCAATACAAGTGCAGGAGTAAATTGTGGTCTCCTTTTTAAGAATGCTCGCCTCATCCTAGCTTGTTGTTTGTAGGATCTTACAGGAGAAATTAGACCAGCCTGTGTCTGCACCACCGTCTCCGCGAGACATATCAATGGAAATAGACTCCCCAGAAAACATGATGAGACACATACGCTTCCTAAAGAATGAAGTAGAAAGGCTAAAGAAACAGCTAAGAGCTGCACAACTACAGCGTAAGTACATTACTACTCCTGCATGGGCAGCCATACTGTATATTCTTGTGTTCCTCCACTGCCTCTCTCTGCATTTTATATTGTGTCTCACTAGATGATGTATATATCCCGTCCCTTGTTAAGGGTCTCACGGAACTGTCTGCAGACATTTTATCAGTGATTGTGCTAATTAAGGAAAAGTGTCCTAAATGTATAATTGTGTGGGTGAGACTAGATATACCACTGCAATTGTGGGTTACAGACACACAAAAGACAGCAGCGCTAACGCCCATTTAAAAATGTACTTTGTCTAGAACTAATTTCCTTGTCCTTGAAAGGAAAGCACTTCTCACTTGGCTTTATGGATTTCATTTACATAAACCGCTGTAACCCAGGGAAACGCATCATATTCAACTTTTTGATATTTAGAAAAAAGTAAAGGTGTAGTTGTACCAATGTTCATAAAACTGTACTTGCTTTCTTGTTTTTGAATGATTTGCCATTATAAAGCCCCAAGGTCGCTCAACACCGCTGAGTGTCATATGCCTGGGAGCACCTGCCCGGCAGCTGAGCGTGCCTGCAAGTCATTTAAAATGTTCTTTGTAGATTTTTTCATCCACTTTAACATACAACCTATATAAACCTGTGATGAGTAATCTAATGCACGTCAATGGCTGAACGTGCTTCCTTCCAACCAAGCCCTAAAATTACTTAATCATCACTTATCCCAAGCTATCGTCACATTTTGTTTAAACACCCTTCTTGCCAATAGATATTTTCAAAAACTTAGAATACCAAGCTCCAATATTCTATTCAGGATTCCAGAGACTAAACTCTACCCCCCATGGCCGAATTCACTGTGGGTGCCAATGTCTACCCAGTAATCTAATACACTAATTTAATCATACACTTAATTTAATGCTACCATGTCTAAAAATGAATGCTTACATCGTCAATGACGTTATTTCCTGCAGAGGAAAGCGGGGAGATGACATGGTACAGAACACATTACACTCCCCCCATCTCCTATGATTACATGAGCTGTGTGACCCTCCCGGCACTCTGTAGGGGAGCTTACATCACATTCAGCTTTCTTTCAAGAATAAGTCAAAGTGAATCTATATAGATTGAGCTACAGCCGAAGGTCTCGCCCGGGTGGCTTGTTTCTTGAAAGTCGTATAAATAGATATGTGATGTTGTTTGCTACTGATTTTGTCCCTTAGGGAGCTTTTTTTCCACAAATTTATGTAAAAACTGCCATTTCTTATGAATTTAAATTAATTTCTTATGAATTCTGAATTGATGCCATGTACTAATAGGACAATGTAGGAGATTTCACAGAAATCTCTGGCAAAGTGCTAATTAGCACTGCAGATCGCAGTCCCCATTATTAATGGGGAATATAGTCTGACCCCCCCCCCCCCCTATGTACCAAACTGAGTTTGGCACCATTAGTTTATACCATCTTTAAATGGTATAAACCACTTTAAGCCTATGAAGGCTAAGGCTGGGTACACACTACGACGATTTCGGCCCGATATGTAGTTTCAGGCCCAATCGAAAACTGCACATCGGCCGGACTGTCCAGTGTGTACGGACTGTCTGCGCGCTCCCTCTGTCACATGCGATATTGTCCGGTCGTCCGTGCTGCACGGCCAACTGCATGATATCGCATGCGGTTCTGTTGCAGGTAATTAAGGACAAAACGAGGGATTGATCTGTCATTCATTACATCGCTCAATGTGTACCCGCTGTTTGATAAGTCGGCCAGTCGAGCCAACATATCATTTTGTAGTGTTCACTCTAGCTCCAGCGGCAGGCAGGGCGCCGGAGCTAGAGAGGGCAACCACGTGCGTCCGTAAAGGGGCGTGGGCATGTAAAGGGGGCGTGTCTATAAGACGTGTCCCCTTTTCGTCATGCTTGGGGGCGTGCCCGGCACTTACGGACATGCCTGCAGCCCCCAAGCGCTGCAGAAAGGGAGAATAGATGCCGGGCGCATGCGCCCGGCGTCTATTCTCCGGCGGTGACCGGGTCACCGCACATTTTTCCACCCGCGGGACACTGCGTCCCGCGGGTGAAGACTGCACCCGCAGGCTGTGAGGGCAGGGCGCTTTTTGCCCCCCTCCTGGTGGGCAGGGTGCTTTTTGCCCTCCAGAAGGAGGGCAGGGCGCCGCGCCCCGCCAAAACAGCCTAGCGGGAACGCTAATTTTGGTATACATCACTAAGTGTGTAGACAAGCAGTCTCGATCTCTTTCTCACAGCCTCTGGGTGTCTGCAAAATGCCGGGGATTTAACTCCCTGGGACAGCGGTTACCCTAACCACTGTCCTTGCGAGTTTCCCATAGCGGAGATATATGTTCATTAAAAGATGCAAATATCCTCCACGAAAAGGAACCTTTAATAATCGTGGTAGTTTTGCGATTGTTAGTACATAGGCCCCTTAGTAACATTACTTCCCTATCCATTAGTAATCTGCTCTTTGTTATAGTTTTATTTCATAAATCTCCCTTTCTGTGAGGAACACACATACCGCCTGTTCTGTTTGATATCAGTTAATGCTGTAATAAATCATGTGTGCTAAAGCAATCCGACCCACGTGTTCCTGGACTAATCGGGCTTGGCGAATGCCTCAAAGTAAGCAAGGACACAGCTTGGATGAAATGTCATGGGTAATCGTCTGTTTTCATGGTATTTCCAGTAGATAACAAAGGTTACCCTGTTTTGTAATTATCAAATTGAGCAATCCACAGGGTTTTCTCTCTGGGCATCTGATGTCCTCATTCATAAAGCAGTGGAGGAAGAGTGGGACATGTACGTTAGCCAGTTTATTCCTAGAATGGCTCCATTACTGGAAGTATTGCTGAGAGTTAGGGAAGGAGTAAATCATTGCGGGATGGAGTGAGCTTGTTCACATAACTTATTCCAGTGGTAGGCAGCATGTAGCTGCAGCATGCTGGAACTTGTGGTTCTACCCCTGCTTAAGTCTGGCCTATTTTATTTGGTGTTATATTATGAGATAATCATAGGTTTCTAATGCTAAACTATAGTAGTAAGAAGAATAATAATAATGTAGATACTGTAATGTAACAGGTACATGTTCTTTAGTATTCACTCTAGGTCCGGCGGCAGGCAGGGTGCCGGACCTAGTGCAAAGAAGCTTGGGCAATGAAAAGGGGCTGTCTTTATGACATTCTTGGGAAGTGCCCGGCACTTAAGGACATGCCAGGCAGCCCCCAAGCGCCGCGATCACTGTGAATGGATGCCAGGTACATGAGCCCGGCATCCACCGGTGGTGACCACTGCTTTGCCGTTTCCCCACTTGTGGGACACTGCGGCCCGTGGGTGGAGGACAGAACCCGCAAGCTGTTTCAGCGGGACGCCGCGCTGGAGGGCAGGGTGCTTTCTGCCCTTCAGAAATAGGGCAGATCGCGGCGCCCCTCTGAAACAGCCTAGCAGGAACGCTATTCTTAATATTGAAAGTTTATTTTGACTTCTCATTTCTTGAGCATAATCTCTATATATC
Source organism: Taudactylus pleione (assembly GCA_031769625.1). Lineage (NCBI taxonomy): Eukaryota > Metazoa > Chordata > Amphibia > Anura > Myobatrachidae > Taudactylus > Taudactylus pleione. The sequence goes on along the minus strand of JAUIMM010000517.1, from coordinate 1,990,972 downwards.
CATATATATTCATGTGCTTCATCCCTGTTCCCCAGAGGGTTGTGTTATCAGAGGACTGTGATCTGTGACCGTGGTTTTACTTTTTCTTAGATAAAAATGTAACCAGGTATTATTATTACCAGTTATTTATATATAGTGCACACATATTCTGCATCGTTTTACAGAGAATATCTAGCCATTCACATCTGTCCCTGTCCCAGTGGAGCTTACAATCTATATTCTCTATCACAGTGTTGGCTAACCTTGACACTCCAGCTGTTATGGAACTACATAACCCAGCATGCACTGCTACAGTTTTGCTATTAGGGCTTTCTAAAACTGTGGCAGGGCATGCTGGGATATATAGTTCCACAACAGCTGGAGTGTCAAGGTTAGCCAACACTGCTCTATCACATGCTCACGCACGCGCACGCGCGCGCACACACACACACACACACACACACACACACACACACACACACACGGAGGAAGCCCACACAAGCACAGGGAGAATACACAAACTCCACACAGTTACAGCCACAGTGGGAATTATTATATTATTCAAGATCACCTGTGCTACAAGCTAAGGTAACAACTCTCTCCTACACGGCTTCCACCTTTCTCTGGTAACTACTAGTTTTCTGATATTTGCAAGCATGGAATATGATTGTATGAGCTGCCGGACACACGCAATGCGGAATTATTCTGCAACCTAGCATCTGAGCTTTGCCTTTCTCCAAACTATTCACCATCTAGTCACTTGTCCAAAATGTCTGTGTTCTGGACAATTTGATCACGTTTAGGTACTTATCAGAAAATACTTACACTTATTTATGCAATAGCATTGTAGATGTAACTTCATTCTTGTTTTAGACACTGAGAAAATGGCCCAGTATTTGGAGGAGGAACGTCACATGAGGGAAGAGAACTTGCGGCTTCAGAGGAAACTACAGCGAGAAATGGAGAGGCGAGAAGCGCTGTGCAGGCAGCTGTCAGAAAGCGAGTCCAGCTTAGAGATGGACGATGAGAGGTGGGATTTGTTTTTCTGACCTGAGTTGTTTTTTTATGTTTTAACTGTACCTCAAAGGAGTAGAAAAAAAAAAAAAACTATTTAAAAAATCAAATACCCCAGGACTATGATGCTCGGAGTGTAGATGTCAGCATTATACCGGTCTGCTCAGCTCCAAGTCCTGTAGTAGACATGGCTTCCTCACATGATCTCTTCTGCAGATAATGATAGGATGCACAGCTGAGCTGTTATATTTTGGGCCTGATTCCGAGTTTCAGGTAAAGCAGCCACAGCGCTGCGCACACTGACGTGACCCAATTTGGCGCACATACGCATCTGTCAATACATGGAGATCGGCTGAAGCTCTACCTGCAGCTAAGTGGGTGAAACATTGCGATGAGGAGGCGTTTGTGCTTTGTATAAGTTTGGCATGGGTGTCTAGACTGAATTGTGACCTATTCAAAGGTAAGCGTACAGCGTGATCCAGTTTCAGATGGATTTCTTCTTGCACGCTGGGTAGGGCTGGTGTAAATCCGCGATAATGGCTGCTCTCAAATGCGGATGTGTAGAAGCAGCGGATTCTGAAAGAAAGCGGAAATCAGCAGCTGTTTTGCAGCACGCAATGTGGCCATCGATGCGGCTACTTTGCCTGCGACTCTTAATCGGAGCCTGTGGGCTAAATGTAACAGAGTGCGAGCCAGCGCCGCTGCAGGAATACAGCATGGTTTTGTCCTTAACATACTTGCTGTTTTAAAAAAAAAATGGGAATACTCTGATGTATTCCCGCAGCAGTGCCAACTCTTATATTTAGCTCTTTATGTCTAATATTTATTTTTAAACCCCTTAATTAACATTGTCTCTAAGAATAGAAATATTCTACATTACCGAATAACTGTTTTGGTTTTGCTCACAGGTATTTTAATGAGATGTCTGCGCAAGGATTACGACCACGCACTGTGTCCAGCCCAATCCCCTACACACCGTCCCCAAGTTCCAGCCGACCTATATCCCCTGGTAAATTCTCACTTGTGTATTTTATATTATGACATAATAGATCAGCAGGTATAGCTTATTTAGGGTTTAGTAAGGCGCTTTACAATGTATCTTGGAATAAATGAGTTCAGAAACTGCAAATTCTTGGATTTGACTTAGGCTGTAATGGGTTAAGGTTTGACTGTAGGACAGAAGACAGCGTTGCAGTAAATAGTGATAACCAGTGGAGTGCACTGTATCAGGGATAATGTATTTTGTGGTGAGATTACTTGTGCTCCTCAAGGGAATGGTTTGTCTTATGTAGATGATGCAAAGATTTGTGACAGGGTTGATACCCCAATAGTTGTGGTGAGGACCGGTACAGTGATGTAATTCAAGAATGCATGGGAGACACATTTTTAAGATTTATATTGAGTGATTGTGCTCAGATTACAACTTCAAAGCTTAACCACTTCCATTTTCTTCTTCGGGATCCACAGGGATACCATGGGGTAATGTGGTTGGAGAGATCCAGGCTCCAAACAGTTAAAGCTTTCAGCTCCCAGGATGCCTCTGGTCCTCCTCCATATATACCCGCCCCCAGCCACAGGCCTTCAATTCGTTTGGTGCGGCAGGATTCAGATGCACCTTTGTAACTGGACTGCTCAAGCAGTCCTAAGCTTTATTTTATTTTCTATGTTTTTTTGGGTTAGCAGTACTGAGTGTCTGAATTAAGACACATGTACTGCGACTCTACCTCCGCCGGGCCGCAACACCAGTAACAGGGCTGGTGTTTTCGGCGGGTCACAGCAGAGCTTGCTAGCAGCGTTGCTGGGCCCGGACTGCAACTGGACGCACGGAGATGTCATGTGAGGAGATTCCACGCTTACAGGGAATCGTGCGCAGCAATCCTTCCGGCGCTGGACATGCACCGGAAGCCGCTGCAGTCAGGGCCCAGAGTGTCCGCGTCCTCTCTAGACCACCGGGTCCCTATCGTCTGAAACCGGGGATCGTCAGCAGACCCTTCTGCTGCCATGAGGCCAGCGTATCTGGCCGGTTGATGCAGCTTAGGGGAGGTAGGTGCTCCCCCAGAAACTCTCCCCAGATGCAGAGCCATCAAAGGTTTTTGCGCATCTGGGTCGCTCCTTATACCCTCATGTATATGAGACGCTATCAGTGCACTGAAGTGATTTGGTCTCAGGATGTTTTGGGTCAGTCATCCTGTATTCCTCTCCCCCTGGGTCAAGTATATGGTGCTCTATATCCTACCAAGCTTCGAGTTTGAGTAGTTAATTGAGAGTCTAATGCAACTTATTTACATATGCATAGTATATGACTGTTTGCTAGCTGCTGTGTTGATTCTGCCTTTTATTTCTGACCGTCAGTTATTACTATCACTGTGTTTCTTCTCATCCCTCTGGTTCAGGTGGATGGGGGTTTTTCTGTGTACTTCACATTTACTAATAATTCTGAAGGCTGTCACATTGCATTGCATTGTTAGCTTTATTGTTGACTATGTCACAAAGTAAAGGAAAACAAGAGGTTGAGCCCCTGTGCTGGTTTCATATAAATCCTGTTGGCAGGTTTGTCCCCTCAGGACTTTATACAGGATGTTTGATGTGCTGTCTGTTATAAAGAACTATATCACCAGTCCAGTCTACCAGTCCCTGTACAGGAGCCATCTTGGATTCCTCCTTGTCTCAGGTGATGACGCAGCTAGTGGATTATTTGGCTGCTCCCACACTGCCTCCTTTAATGGGATACTCAGTTTGCTATGTTTGTTCCCCCTATACATTCTTACTGGATGGATGTTTATACCCACTCAAGTCAGAGTATGGCTCAGTTGGCTTTTGCGTATCTCTTTCCTCCGATTTCCATCCTCATAAGGATCCTCAAGAAAATCAAGCAGGGAGACGGAACAGTAATGCTAGTGGCTTCTGCTTGGCATACACATCATTGGTTCACCGCCATATGGAATCTATCCATAGATATTCCATTTTTTCTTTCTTTATGGCCGGATCTAGGTCCCCTGCCTGCATCCGGACTTACCTAGTCTGTCCTTGACTGGGTAGCTCTTAGTTTCCATCTTAAGAGCCAAAGTTGGATACCATCTACCCCAAGACCTGCATTGCTAATAGCTGTTTTTTTCAGCTCTGTAATTTAAATGATGCTTAGGGCACGAAAGCTTTCCTCTGCCCGCATTTGTTAGTTTGGCATTCTGTTGGGTGTTCCCACGAGAAAGTATGACCCTAAGATATCAGGGTTTCCAGGGTACTTATGTTTTTCTAGGCTGGGTTGGACTTTGGTCTGCGTATAGCCATCCTGCCATTTGTATTATATGGTTTTCATAAATGAGGATGGCCAGCTAACAAACAGACCCTGGCTCGATGGTTACGTATGACTATCTCTCAGGTGTACACACAGGCTGATCTCCCTGTCCCAAACACAGTGACAGCACATTCTACTCGGTCTGTAGGGCCATCGTGGGCATTTAGTTGTGGTGCTCTGCAAGGCTGCCACGTGGTCTTCTGTCCACACTTTTCTTAGGTTCTACACCTTTGATACTTTTGCCTCTCATCTGGCTGCATTGGGTATATTTCTTTCGGTCACGGATTCCCTCATCTTGTGTGTGAGTTTTTGGTGTAGTATTGTTCTTCCTTCTCCTCATTCCTTCTCCTGCTTTGAGGCTTGTTTACAAAACTGAAGGCCTGTGGCTGGGGGCGGGATATATATGGAGGGTGACGCAAAGCTACCTGGGAGCTGAAAGCTTTAACTGTTTGGTGTCTGGATCTCTCCAACCACATTACCCCATGGTATCCACGTGGACCTCAAAGAAAAAGTTATAAATGGTAAGTCTACCATAACTTTTATTTTCTCCAGTCACTTAAAGTGATTCTACAGGAAACATTTTGGGTTATTTGAGTGCTAGCTCATATCTATCTGGTGAAGCACTAGAATTAAAAGTGCTTGTCTGGGACTACCCATGGAACTGTATTGCTTTTACTTAGTTATTGAAGCTAAATGTAATGCAAAACACTGACCAGAAGGGGCAGCATTATTCCATAAAATGAAAGTAGTCCAGAGCTGCGGACACTGGTGTTGAGCATACAGCAACAGGGTATTTCCAAGGTGCCTGTGGCCTGTTCTCTCCTATATAAAATCTGGAGCTGGATAAATAGCACTGATGCTGATAAATGTTTTACACATACAATGATGAATGTTACAACCTGAGCTGCTCTCTCTGGACACAAATCTAACCAAATGTAAATGTCACTGCTATATGTCATGAGCCTGTTTTTGTGTTTCAGGCTTGTCCTATGCAAGTCATACTGTGGGGTTCACACCTCCGACCTCCCTCACTAGAGCCGGAATGTCCTACTTCAACTCTCCAGGTTTACACGTGCAGCACATGGGTTCCTCCCACGGTATTACAGTGAGTATCATTGGGACAGAAAAGTAATGCTGCGCTCTCCCTGGAGTTACATACTGATATTTCATATGTAGTTCAGAAATAGTGCAAAAAATATTGACAATTGGTGCGCAATAAAATTAGAGGTGCAACAAGAGGTGATGATACAATAGAGTCACCACCCACTACTCAAAGAGCATGCAAATATAATTGATTGTATATCACCTGGTAGCGCTCCCTCAATAACAAGCACACATAGGTGAGAGATGAATTCAAATAATAATCACCATAGAGATAAAGGCTCCACTTGATAATGGGTCATCCAGCTATAACCATATGGAAGGTCTTGCAATCTTTAATGGCATCTATAATGGAATTTTATATACTCCCTCTTCTATATGGTGATCACAGCAACCAAGGTATAGGAGGATACAGGTTTTGGTTCATCTTCTAGCAGTTCCACAATACAGTAACATTTCTCCTGCTAGGCATTCATGGGTCACACACTTAAATAGCCCCCTTTCCTTCCAATGTGTCCCCCCCCCTCTCCCAGGATGTGGCACAGCAAGGGTGCTGGAGGCAGCAGGGGAGATCAGGATGCCTTGTTGTAGCAGGGGAGGAGCAGCCACTCCTTGCAGGTTAATGATGTGTCGGACGCACCTTGATTATTATTTGTATTCATCTCTCAGCTATGTGTACTTGTTATTGGGGGAGCGCTATAAGGTGATATACATAATTTATATTTGCATATTTAATTCAGATACATAGAAGTCTGCCAGGAGTGTAAGAACAGGAGCTATCCTACAATGTATCATGCACGTGAAAGCTGAGCTCTTATATCATAATCTTCACATCGCTTCTCTTTATAACCTGGAATAAAAATTAGGTTACAGCCTACATTTAGTTAAATAATAAATATATATTTTGGCGTATGGTGCAGTTGGGTCAAACTCAAGTCCACCTTTTTCTTTTGTTTTTATTTTCTCTTATTTGTAAACCTATCTAAGCATATAACAGCCCAAATATCTTATTTAATTACTTATATCGCTTTGAAATGACATTTACCTTGGCCCTACTGAACGTGGATCATCACTCGAAGCACATTTTGATTACTTTTAACCAAGGGATTCTATGTGACCGCTAGAGATGAGTGGTTCGGTTTTGGCTCGGATCTTCCTGACAAGGTCAGAACGAGGCCAAACGTCATCTTTCACGAACAAACATGATTTGCCTCGTTCTGAGATCTGAATTTGGCGGGAAGATCCGAGCCAAAACCGAACCACTCATCTCTAGTTAAGTCACATTTCAACCATTTGTTTGGATGGCATGTTCAGCGGTTACATTCTGCATCTGTGTAACATGGGGTGTTCATTCATACAACATTTTTTGTGTATGTGCTTGGTTTAAGGTAACGTATAAACCCAGAATGTAACTGTGTAGTCCTAGCACTGATGAGACTGCTATTGTGGCCAGCAGCATAATAGGCCCAGGACCCAGACGACATTGCCTTTTGGCGCCTTTCAACATAACCTCATTTGTATTTTTCCTGGCAGCATTTAGATAGAACAGCTTCTGAAGGAACCCAGTAATGTTTGTGTAGTGCATATAACTGAATGAGATGGGTAAACATTGTTTAACGGATGGAACAAACCTTGGTGAGTGGGTGTGACTTTTATTTTATTAACTTGAGCTGATTTATAATTACACAGAAAAAAACCCCAGAAATCTATAGCAAAATGGCACTGAAAAATGGAACACTGAGAAATCTTAATTGTGTTAATAATAAGTGTTTCCACACAGCTGTTCATGGTTGCAAGCTAAAAGAAAACACAAAAAACAGTGAACAGCAGCGCTGTGTAACACATAAAACCTAAATCAATAATAAATATACAAAATTAGATAAAAATAAGATTGTGCCAGAAATAGGAATTAAAAAGAAATCATAAAAATGTGACTGAAGTGTACAAAATATGCAAATATAATATGAAACAGACATCATTGGCCAATGTAACAAATATAAATACACACACTAAATGTCTAAAAACACATGACATCAAAAAAGCCAATAAACACACTGACAAAATAATGATTAGTAATATATGTCTAGATCAGCACATTAACCTTATATAGCAGCTGTGGTTTCAGATGCTAAATATATGGGCAGAGATGGTTATAATATCATGCATGTGAGCATGGAACCTAAAATCTGTTTAAAGTTCCGCAAGGAAAAGTATAGTGACTTTCAGAAAATGTCTTATCCGGGTAGGTTATATAACGAATTTAAACAGCAATTCCCAGACTGAATCCTGCTGAACACTGATGACAACTGTCCAGAAATACAATTGGGGAATTAGGATAGTTTTCCACTAACAGTTTCAGTGCAGGTTTTGTGAAATTAATGTCTCACAGTGAGTGCAATATGTATAATATGTCCTCACTCACCAACGCACCTCACGCTCCATCTGTCTCATGACCAAATCTGCGGTCCATACCTCATAAGCGAGACAACGTGGCAGTCTGCAGGCTCCTTCCGTCTCGTGGCAAAAGAACATGCACTTTTCTGTGCTAGTTCACGTTTGGTGACGCACTATTGCTCAGCCACCGGATGGCGTCATCTGCGCTGCCGTCTGCACTAATTTGCGGCGATGGACTGGCAAATTGTAGTGTTCTGTATATCAAGCGAGGAGCAATTCCCACACGGTGCTGTGGCAGATGACGCAATGGGCCGACTGTTAGATGGCGTCTGCCTACAGTGTCTCGCAGCAGCGTGCTGGCAGATAGAGGTGTCTCTGTGGGTCAGGCTCTGTCCAGCCCTCCTCCACGCAGTCACTCGAACGGCAGACTTCAACCCGTCCACTGTGTGCGCCCTTGTAGAGCTATGTGTCGCTGGACCAGGACTTGTAGTGGTGATCAACAAAAGACACTAGTATGAATCCGACGTGTTTTTTCCCAATTGGGATTTCCTCAGAGGGCTGTGTCTAGATAGAGGTCTGTTTATCCTTGATATACCAGGTCCAATTTACAAGGCACCTGTATATGGTCACTCAATATCTAATCCTTTGAAATTCTTACTGGCATGGTAATGGTTACTAATTGTAAAGATCAATGTTCCTCTTTTGTTAAGAGATTTGCAGCACTGCAGATACAGCTACAAGAAATTTAAAACCATAAATAGCAGATCAATTAGTAACAAAAAAGACAATGTATCAAACCGTTTTAGAACATGCATAAAATATAAGAATATATAATTAAAAATGAGCAAAAAGTTAATTAGATGGAAACATCAGAAAGGCTTATTTAATAAATCTAAGGATTCGATGTGGGGATTTTATCATACTTTAATCAGGTACCCCAAATTATTTGATTTATCAACTATAGTTACAATATGATAAACAAAAAGGATTATTTTGTCCTAGAACATCCTTACACTTTATACATCACAATAAAGATAATAAAGAATGATGATAATAGTGATGATAACAATTTCATCCCAAAATTGTTTACTCATTTTTTTGTATTTTTATTTTGCTAAACCAATAGTGAGAATCCAACTTCAGGACATAAAGAGTTTCTGTCCCAATGTGATCTAATTCAATGCTAAACAATTAATGAACCCATGGATCTAACGTGTGGGCATAAACATGCACATACATACACATCTACAGAGTCAGCTGCATATGCATAGACAGCTTGCCTGCGGTAAGATCTGCAGAGCAAGTGCCTATCCCATTGCAACCAACCTGCCGCTGCTCGTGTGTCATATATGTACATCCATGTTAACCCTGTGAGAAATGACCCTATGCAAAATGAATGAGGACAACCTAAATCGGCCTCAAGATAGGCATATTATGACCTTAATTAAACAGTTTTGACAAAGCACGTGAGGTCATTGTCATTACAGAACTTCATTGAGGTCCTCAGTCTCATTAAGACGTTCAGGGAAGAAACTGTTGAACTCATGTATCCAATAAACCTCACGTGTGCAGAGTCGTTTAAACTTGTCCCCCCCCCCTCTACAAGTATGCCTTATGTATGCTATACCAGTAATGGTAAGACCTTCTACCTTGCTATTGTGGCATAACGCAAAGTGTTTGGAGACACTATGCGTCATGACCTTATTTAAGATATTTCTCCTGTGTTCTCCAAATCTTAATTTAAGATTCCTTGTCGTCCTTCCTATATATGGAAGATTACAGCTACATTGTAGCAAATATGACATACTCTATTTTACCGTTCATAAACTCCTTGATCTTGTAGATCTTTTTTGAAAAATTTAACCCAATTTCTTCGGTCTTTTTGGCATAAGAACACATCAAGCATCTTGTACTCCCACATTTGTAGAAGCTTGGTGGAATACTTGGAATCCAGGACAAATTTGTCTGTTCAACTGTCTGTGCAATTGGTCTAAAGAAACTTGGGGCTAAGATACTTTTTAAATTGCGATTTTTCTTAAAGATAATGAGGGGCTCAGTAAGAATTTCAAAGGATTAGATATTGAGTGACCATATACAGATGCCTTGTAAATTGGACCTGTTATATCAAGGGTAAACAGACCTCTATCTAGACACACCGCTCTGAGGAAATCCCAATTGGGAAGAAACGCGTCAGTTATTCAAACTAGTGTCTTTTGTTGATCATCACTGCAAGTCCTGCGACACATAGCTCTACAAGGGCGCACACAGTGGACGGGTTGAAGTCTGCCGTTCGAGTGACTGCGTGGAGGAGGGCTGGACAGAGCCTGACCCACAGAGACACCTCTATCTGCCAGCACGCTGCTGCGAGACACTGTAGGCAGACGCCATCTAACAGTCGGTCCATTGCGTCATCTGCCACAGCACCGTGTGGGAATTGATCCTCGCTCGATATACAGAACACTGCAATTTGCCAGTCCATCGCCGCAAATTAGTGCAGACCGCAGCGCAGAAGACGCCATCCGGCGGCTGAGCAATAGTGCGTCACCAACCACAAACTAGCACAGAAAAGTGCATGTTCTTTTGCCACGAGACGGAAGGAGCCTGCAGACTGCCATGTTGTCTCTCTTATGAGGTATGGACCGCAGATTTGGTCATGAGACAGATGGCGCGTGAGGTGCGTTAGTGAGTGAGGACATATTATACAAATTGCACTCACTGTGAGACATTAATTTCACAAAACCTGCCCGGATAAGACATTTTCTGAAAGTCACTATACTTTTCCTTGCGGAACTTTAAACAGATTTTAGGTTCCATGCTCACATGCATGATATTATAACCATCTCTGCCCATATATTTAGCATCTGAAACCACAGCTGCTATATAAGGTTAATGTGCTGATCTAGACATGTATTACTAATCATTATTTTGTCAGTGTGTTTACTGGCTTTTTTGATGTTATGTGTTTTTAGACATTTAGGGCAAAATGTAAGAAGGTGAGAGTTTAGAAAAGTGAGAGTTTTTGACACTTTTTAAACTTTGCTAATGTAATAGAGTCCAAAAACAAAGTAACAGAGTGAACTTGCATGTTTTTTTAGACTTAAAGAACTCTCACGATTTAAAATCTCATTCAGATATTTTCCCATTTTGAAGATAAAACTCAACCAATGTGAGAGGTTACTGCTAAACTCTCACATTTTCTAAACTCTCACCCTATTACATTTGGCCCTTAGTGTGTGTATTTATATTTGTTACATTGGCCAATGATGTCTGTTTCATATTATTAAATTTGCATATTTTGTACATTTCAGTCATATCTTGATTTATTTTTAATTATTTCTGGCACAATCTTATTTTATTTAATTTTGTATATTTATTATTGATTTAGGTTTTAGGTGTTACACAGCGCTGCTGTTCACTGTTTTTTGAGCTGGTTTATGTTTGTTCATAGACCCATAACCCCCTTCCCTCAGGTTGTAAATTGACTTATATATATATTTTTGCTTTGTTTTCTGTTAGAGACCCTCCCCGCGAAGGAGCAACAGCCCCGACAAGTTTAAGCGCCCCACTCCTCCTCCATCACCGAACACCCAGACGCCAGTGCAGCCACCGCCCCCTCCGCCTCCGCCAGCACAACCTGCAGTCCAGTCAACTGTGTCTCAGTCCGCCACTTCCCACAATTCAGTGCATCCTTCCTCTCAGCCCTAGTGCATGTCCTCTGCAGGCTCTGCGTCTTGAGTTGGACTCATAACATGGAACAGTTTACTCAAAGCCAAAGGCTTACCTGTCATATTCGGAATTGACTTTATTTGCACTGAGGTTACATAGGCTTCACTGTCTAATTGTGTTGTAAATGTTTGTCTCCGAATACAGCCAGAGTTGTGGGTATTACAGCGTTAACGTCATCACACGATTTCCCACTTCATGTTTACGGAAGCCACATGTACGTTAATGCCCTGGCTGGGACATTTGCTGCTCTGTAATGAGCGGGACAACCTTACTAAATACTATTATCATGCTGCTCAAATGCTCTTTCTTTTAGGCTTACATAATAAAAGGGATACTTAATTTTTTTCCTTTTTTTTTTTTTTCCGTGGAGTGTGCATAAGCGTTCTAAAGCATGATGGATTGAACTTTGTTAGTTTTTAATAGTATCCCATAAATAAATCACTACATAATCTTAACTTCAGCCACTGGTGAATGCACATCGCATAAGCCCATCTGCGTTATACAGTAGACACATGCAATGGGAACCAGTAACTTAGTTTTGTCTAATAACTGAGCAGTAATCTGATGTAACCGCATGTTGTATTGCAGAAAACAGCGTATGAAAGCAGAATGTTAAATGTAGAAATCATGTGCTAGTAAGGACGTCTTTCGGCTTTACGGAGGTCGGTTGAAGTTATTCAGTGCCTGTAACTCACATATATTTTGTAGCTAGCTATACATAAACCCAACATGTGTTCTGTGTCCATATGTGCATAGACCATAACTGATGCAAAGTCACAAAACCAAATTCACATCTATTAATGATATGGTAGTGAAATGTGGAAATCCTTGTTTAAATATGTGGAATGTATTGTAAATGGATCTTAAGATTTAATTGTATCCGTTTTAGATAAATCTAGTTAGCGCTCCGCAAAATCTATTTCTATGACTTACAGTATTTAGACATTTTTTTTTTTAAGAAGGTGTATGTAATTGGCTTCACAAGCCATGTAAAATATACACTTTTTCTTGTTTTGTTTGTTTTATTTTTGCAAAGTATTTTAAAAATCCACATTAAAATCAAACAAAAAATATCCATGTGATTTGAATATAAAATTTTAGCAATTTACTGGCAGCACAGAATTTTTTTGTATTGCTTACTAGAAGCAGGACAGATTACAGAGAGAAGTAGCACTGCTTTGGCACTAATGATTGCTTGATTAGAATTCTGTAAACCGGTACAATGTATAAAGAAATTATTTTCTGAGTTAATTTTTTTTTTTTTTCATTTAGCACAAATAAAATGTTTGGTTTCACTTTGCCGTGGAACGGTGCGTGTTTTCTTGTTTGCTCCTCTAATTATTGCCGGAATGATAACCCAGTGTTCTCAATCATGTTCTGCAGCAGGTTACCCTCACTTTTTTGGGGGAACACTGGGCTACAGTAAGGATCATTTTATACAGAGTTTGTCCCTTCTTTATTAAATCTTTTCAGAGTGTGTACCAAATATGTTTCTGGGTGCTTGGGCCTTCCGTAGCTCTCATCAGTGGAAGCTTTGTTGCAGAGATGCATACAACCTACAATGCACTGTGGTCTTCGGGTTCAAGTCAGAGTTCAGAATGGGGATGAGCCCTCTTTTTTTTTTTTTTGCTATATGTAAGCATAAAGCTAGTTTTAGAAGTGTAATCTGAATGGGGGCCAATCCTTTAATATGGCATTCCAGTTTGAACTGCAATTGGGGCTGCACTTGAAGCCTCTTCAGTTAGAGACTAATGCTGCGTCTTGGTCCTATACAATGGCAGGTTTTTGTTCTTAAAAATCTCTGGCGCTGGGAGGATACAAACCTAAAACAAGCGTCTATGCCACAGAACTGTAACTAAGCATTACCTTACTTGCCAATGCATGTATCTGGGAGGAGCCACAAGGATGCCACAGATAAAGTAGAACTGGCAACCTCAGAATAATAGCCAGATGGTTGTAACAGGAATAACCCAAACAGGTTTAAAAATTAATAATTGATTTTTAAATGGCATTTTTATTATACATTACTGTTCTGCCCTGGAGAAATGTGTTAATATAATAAAATACGTTTTCATTATAACAGTCAGTATGCAGCTAAGTTTAAATTTATTTAAGAAAATGATACAGCATCATAAAATAATATATAAGCTTAAAATCACATAGACCAAACCATAAAATGAAATAAAACCTAAGAATAAGATAAAATATTTCTCACTGATGGGTAAAACTGGACGCGTTTCACAGCTTCTGGCCGTTTCCTCAAGCCGTAAAATAGATTCACTCTTTTACTGCTTGAGGTAGCGACTAAGAGCGCTGTGAAACGCCCCGTTTTGCCCATCGGTGAGAAATATTTTATCTTTTTCTTATGTTTTATTTAATGTTATTTTTTGGTACATTTGATCTTATGCCTATGTTATTTTTTTGGTGCTGTATGATTTTCTATAAATATTGTACTTAGCTGCATAGTGACCAACTGTTATAGGTAAAAATGTTTTTATTATATTAACATGTTGCCGGTTTATATCCTGACAGGAGAAGCCCGACGGGGGACTTAAGATAGGCGTTGAAACACAGACGCCTATCTTATTCCCGACCCTGGAACACCGAAGGACACCAGCCCGAACGAGGTAAGTCCGGGATGTCCTTAGCATTAGGTTTAGGGTGCGGGAAGGGAGGGTTAGGTTTAGGTACCCCCAGGGGGGGGACTTAGGGTTAGGCACCATCCCGGGAGTGTTAGGGTTAGGCACCCCTAAGGGAGGGTTAGGGAAGGAAGAGGGGTGGGTTAGGGTACTTATCAGCCGGCGTTGCGACTTCGTGCTGTCGGCCTTCTCCTGTCAGTATTTGAACCGCCGGTATTTTTGGTATTCCATACGCAACCCCCTGAATCTTATTGTTCATAAAGGACATGTTTGTTAAGTGTTGCAGCAATGAACCTTTGGGATCTGAACTTTGTTTTAATTTTGTTGCGATATTTTACTTTATCATGAAACTTTAATATGTTGTCATGGGTCATTTTCTTTTAAGAAGATTGGACAAAAAATGCGGGTGTTATTTATATCCAATCACATATGCAACAGCGTTTCATGTGTTATAACAAGCAAATTAGCTTCATATATGTTTGGATGCGTGTCGAATTACAGACCTCATCCTGCCATAGCATTTTCCTAAGAAGCGAACAGATTAGGAGCAAATGATCACATAACACACAACATGGTTACACTGTTGTCACATGATTAGATTACATTCTACAAATTCTTTAAATTCTACCTTTTAATACTAACATCCCTAAATGTTGTACAATTCAGACATTACTTGAATTTACATTACCAGTGAAAAGTTTTAATCACCCACATTTTTGCCTGTTTTTTTTTTTTTGTGTAAATTTAAAGACTTTAAGACTAGTTTGTAACCTGAAGTGGTACAAAGATGATTGGTAAACTAATCTTATGTCTATCACCGGTTTTATTTATTTATTACTACATGTGTGTTTATTTTCTTTCAATTTGATTAATACACAATTTCATCTTAAGATTGAATATTAATTGATGTGACCAGCTGAAAACTTTCTTTCTTTCCTCGCTCTCTGCATTTGTGCATCTAACGTTATTGGCTTTGTATTCCTAGTTTACAGTATATCCGAGGCATTACCTATTGCACAGGTTCCCAAACACCGCTTTTACAGTCCAGGTTTTATGCATATCCATGTTTGAGCCCAGATGGTTAAATCCAATTGACTGAGGGTATCAATTGTCACCTGCATGGATATGCTTAAAACCTGTACTGTAATGGCGGAGTTTGGGAACCGTTGAGGTCTTATTGAATTGGTCAATAGATGGTATCTGGCGTCAGATCCTCAGAAAATGTAAACAGGTCTCTAAAGTAGAGATGAGCGGGTTCGGATTAGTTCGGATTTTCCCACCAATTTCGGATTTTTCCCACCAAAAATTGGGTCTCAGAAAGGCAAATCGTCATCTTTCATGGACAAACATCATCATTCCTGGACTTTTGTCCTTAGAACACACTACAGTATTTGTCCTGGTGCTGAATTTGAATTCATGACCAGACATTGCTCCAATAATGTGAATGTATAGTCACTCATTTGTCTTTATTCTGTTAAACTACAACACCCATGATTCTTTTCTAGCGGAAAGGGAAGAGGTTGGCTTTTTACACGGAAATAATTAAGTCTACAAGTATAGTCAGTTCAGCAGTGGGGCAATAGGTTGAAATACACTGCAGTTATCCCACATGTAATCATCTGCATAGGGGCTATATACAGTGACATCGCTAGGGGTGTGCAGACTGCACCGGGTGACACTAAAGTAGCAGAGCCGCTCTGCTATTTTGGTGTGGCAAAGCAGCGGCGATAGATGTGCGAGTCATCGACACTACCGGAGAGGCTGGGGGCTGCCAAGCAGCTTCCAGAGCGCTGGGCAAGCCCCCAACGTTGAGAATGGGGGGTGTGACGCACGGTCAAGCCCCCAAAAGTTCAAACAAGGGGGCGTGGCTTCACAAATATGAGGCCACCAAAAAGCACTCCTTTTATGTGGTACTTGCAATTCGGAGTGTTTGAATTAACCTCCATTTACAAATCTCGTACAGGTTGAGTCTCCCATATCCAAATATTCCAAAATACGGATTTTTTTTTTAGCATGACTGAGATAATGGAAACTTTGCTTTTTGATGGTTAAATGTACACAAACTTTGTTTAAGGCACAAAATTATTAAAAATATTGTATAAAATTACCTTCAGGCTCTGTCTATAAGGTGAATATAAAACATAAATAAATTTCATGTATGTACATGAACTTTGAGCCACAAAATTTGTGAAAATATGGTATAAAATGACCTGCAGGCTGTGTGTATAAGGTGTATATGAAACATAAATGCTTTCTGTGTATAGATTTGGGTCACATTCCCAAGATAATCTCTGGTATGCACATATTTCAAAATACGGAATATGCCGATATCCAAAACACCCCTGTTCCCAAGCATTTTGGATGTGGGAGACTCAACCTGTAAAAGTTTCTCACTTAGGGGTCTATGTACTAAGCCTTAGAGGGTGTTAGAGATAAAGTACTAACTAATTAGCTTTTGTCACTTAACAGGCTGTGTTTGAAAAATGACAGGACCTGATTGGTTGGTACTTTATCTCCATTTTCTCTCTCCAAGGCTTAGTACATAGACCCCATAGTAAGAATGTTATTTTTCATTTCAAGTTTCTACTTGAGAATTTTTTTTTCTTTTCTTCTTGCAAACTTCATGGATTTAATTAAATTCTATGTGGGGAACCATCTGCTTTTGTGTGGAAAGTGTAAGCGCAGCTAGCAATTGATGCAATCGCCAAAGCACAAGTGGAACACTCAGGTTGTTAAACAGGATTATATAAAGTAGTTGGCAGCCACTTACTAAGCCAATGTGTCCTAGCACTTAAAGCTAGTGTGACCCAGCTAACAGACATGCAAGCCAAGATGCAGTACTTTAGTTAAGAGCCAATTTCAGCCATTTGTTTGCTTTTAATTATTGGAGGATACACAGAAAAATCTCACCACAGTCTGCTGTAAACCAGTAAAAAACAAAATGTGAATAAGTTTTGGTTATACACATTTGCAAATATACTCAGTGGCTACTTTTATAAGGTACCATTATAGTACTAGATTCCCTATGCCGCAGAATGGTGTGAATTCTGTGTCATGGGTCCAATAAGGTGCTGGAAACCTTTTCTTAGAGGTTCTGTGTCCTGTTGACATGATGACCTCCCTCAGTTGCTGCAGATTTGTCTGCTGCACATTCATGCTGAGAAGCTCCTGTTCCTCTCACATTTGCTCTATTGGTTTGAAATCTGGTGACTGTGGGGAAGACCCAGTTCTGCAGCTCGTGTTGCCCATTTTGTCGGCCTGTTATGGTAGGTAGATTCTGTTTGCACTTCCCGTAGGCTGCCAATAGGATCTGCCTTCTGTAGCTGACACGTGGAAGCTGCTGGGACCCGTTCTGGTGTCTTCAACGCATAATTAAATCTGCTCCTGTGAAGCCATTGGAATGCTCTAAAATCATCATGTTTGAGGAACCAGCTTGAGATAACATGTCCTTGGTGTGTATTCTTGCTGGAAGTAGCTATTAGATGGGTAGTCTATGGCTATAAAAGGATGGTCAGGGTCAGTAATAATACTCAGGTAGTCTGTGGCATTTATCGATGCTCAATTAGTATAAATGAGCCTGTGGTGTGCCAAGAAAACGTTCCCCACACCATAAATTGCACAAGGCAGGATGGATTTATAGTCTGCGGGCAGGTGAGGCGGAGCCTTTCCTGTCATACTTTGGTATACTCCACAGTGGTTTTTTTTCTAAACTAATATCTTTTGTGTTCTAATCATTTTTATAGTCAAAACTCTGGAGTAAAAAGTGTATGGTAGGTGAGGCACTGCCTCCTCTGTCTACCTTTTCCGCACATCCCTGATCAAATCACAGCAAATTTCCAGCACTCTATACTGTATACTGCTGCACTTTTGTAAAATGCCCACATGTACCATCGGGTTCATATATATATATCTATAAATCTGGCTCTGATACTAGCCAGGGCCTCCCCAGCCATTTACCTCTCCGCACGTCTCTTAATACTACTGTATACCCTGCAACATAACCAGTAATAAATTCACTGTACTTGGTCTTCCCACTTCATTTATGCAGTAATCTGTTAAAATTAGCCTTCCTGGCAATCATTTCAACACAGGTGACTGCAATCATAATTTAATGAGAATTCCTGGGTCAGAGCATTTTGAACTTGGTGAAAGGGGTCATATTGGAGGGTCTGCTACTGTCTGTGTGTCACAGCAGGAATCGTCAGACCATGTGATGTTTTCCCAATCGTAAGCTGCATACACAGGTAAAGATTTTCTGTCCAACCATCCAACTAGTTGATTGGTTGGAATGAAAATCTGGCAAGGTATGAAAGCAAATGACAATCAGCAATTTGCTCCCAAACGCCGGAAAATGGACAAAAACTGTTGTTTGAACAATTTGTTTAGATCAAACATTTAACAAACTTGTCTGACCATTTTCATCTGTTTCCTGGCATTTAGGAGCAAATTGCTGATCATCAGTTACTCCCATACGTTACCATAGTTGGATGGTTGGACAGAAAATCTTTACGTGTGTATGCAGCTAATCACTGTCCAGTTTTGGTGAGCCTGTTCCCATTGTAGCCTCAGTTTGCTGTTCTGAGCTCACAGGAATGACATCCACCAGTGTGGCTGGCTTCTGCTGTAGCTCATCCATATCAAGGATCAACGATAATGTTGAAATGCACAATTTGAGTTAGGGTCCCCTTCTAGTATGGCCATTCTCTGACTTCTTATTTAAAATGCATTTTCATCCACAAAACTGCCACTCGATGACTTTCTTTTGTTTTTTTGCTCTATTCTCTATAAACTGGAGATGGCTGTTCATGAAAATTCCAGGATCAGCAGTTTCTGAGAAACTCAAACCACCCCATCTGCCACCGACAATCATTGCATGGTCAAAGTAATATAGCTCACACTTTTCATGCATTCTGGTGTTCAGTCTGTATGACAACTAAATCTCTTGACCAGGTCTGCATGTCAATGGTGCACGAACTCCCATTTGATATATGCAATGTCCATGTTGTGTATAATTATAAGAGCATCAGTCTGTCCTGTGGTTTACAGTTGTGCTGCAGTTCTGCAAATGATCAGAAAAATTAAAAAGGGGGGGAGCACTTCTGCTAAGTTAAAGTGATGTCATGAATGTAAAAGAATCAGAGGGAGATGTACTAAGCTTTGGAAAGTGATAAACTCCCAACCACTCGGCTCCCAACTGTCATGTTACAGGCAGTTGGCAGACAGACAGTTGGGAGCTGATTGGTTGGTAGTTTATCACTCCAATTTATCACTTTCCCGAGCTTTGTAAATCTAACCCTCAGTGTGAGGTTTTGTTAGAGGGCGTGCAATTTCTATATAAAAGGCTAAGGCTGCTCCTCACTTCTATGGGGGGGAATTCAAGTGTGTTGCGCGCTGGTGGCCACTAGATGGCATCCGACGGAGCAAATCAATTGTTGCTCTGTTCAGGCGCGCACAGCCGCTGGCGCCGACATTTCTACTCGCAGCCCCCCCGAGTTAGGGAGCAGAAATGACACTCAAACAGGATTTTTCATGAGTGCGACAATGTCCTGTCATTTTGACAGGCAGCTAAATAGTTGGCACAAAAAAAGCAAATTGAGTTTTGCAAATGTGCACAGAAATTATATATAGCATGTTAATGACCGAAACGGGGTAACAAATGTAACTGACATCCATGCTTTGTAAGGTATAGCAAAGCCACTTAGCTGGGCGTAAGCCCTGAATCTTTCTTTCACTTCATAGGCATTATTTATTCCTTTTGGTAGGATGCTGATTGTGTTTTCTATCCCATCAAACTTTATATAAATCGATGAAAAAGAATATCCAAAAAGAGGGGGCTCTGAGGTTTGGAACCCCCCCCTTCCCCCGCAAAGGGAGCCCCGTTCGGGCTGGCGTCCTTCGCCGTTCCGGCGTCGGGGTTAAGATAGGTGTCGAAATACCGATGCCTATCTACAGTCCCTTGTTGGGATTTCACTGGGGGTATTGAGGCTGGCGGCATCACGGCCGCCGGTCACGTAACCACATCCCCTACCCAAGCAGTGGTTTGCAGTGTGTTTTTCGTGGCACACATTCAAGGGATTTTGTGAGTGGACAGAAAAATTCAGGTGGTTCCCATAGCAACCACAGTGATACTAGCAGTTATGTTGTAGTGTGCTTTAGGAAATGAAGATGTCTATTTACTAAGCCTTGGATGGAGATAAAGTACCAGCCAACCAGCTCCTAACTCATTTTTTTCAAGCACAGCATGTGACATGGCAGGAGCTGACTGGCTGGTACTTTATCTCCGTTCACGACTTAGTAAATAGAACCCAAAGTACCAGACAATTGGCTCCTAACTGCCATGTCACAGGCTGTGTTTGGAAAATGACAGGAGCTGTTTGGGTGGTACTTTATCTCTACCCACAGCTTAGTAAATAGACCGCTCAGAGAAAAACAAATTACACTGGTCAACATCACCGTTTTCTTGAGCATTGCTTTTTATTAATGTTTCTCGGTGGATAAAAGTATAACAATGATCAGATGCAATATATCAGTTTTTGAAATGACACTTGGCAAAATACTTGATCAGTGGCTGGCTACCTGTAGTTCATCAGCACGTTGTGTTTGACCTGATGTTTAGCTGTAAGGTCTTTGCTAGGCTTTAGGAACTGGAGAACAGATTTTGTGAACTAGGTGAAAATGACTACTGGTAGAAATGTGAGTTTGATGTACTTTTACTGCCCTCTACAGTGTCATCACTTGGCCATACAGATGAAGTATGTTACTCAACATGTGCAAAGGGGATGTCCAGCTGTAAAAGACAGAAGCACAACATTTGCTGCTGCCAAGACTGCAAATCTTATAGAAGAAATGCTGACACAATATAGTCTGCTGAGAGCTCAGATAAGATTGCAGTGACTGCACAGTACACGTAGGAGAGCCCCTTGGTAGGCACTTTGGGGTCAGTGCAATTAGCTGCGAGTCCGTTCACCCATGAGTGAGGGCGGCCACATGCCCCACTTATGGTAGCCATGGACACAGTTCTCAGCCCTTACGTGTCTTGATCCTCTTGATGAGTAGTTGCTAATGACATGAAATTTTCTTTTCCTACAAAATGCTCAAAGTTTGGGATTTAGTTCCGGATTCAGCTGAATCCTGATCTAGTTATTAACAACTAAATTAGAGTAGTGATTTTGCTGCAAATGAACTGTGCAGAAAACCGCTTTCCCTCTTCCAAATGTTATATATTAATTTGACATTTAGCCAGTTCCTACTCTATTTAATGAGAAAATTAGTATTTGGGATGGAAATAGTCATATTCCACGATACAGCATTTACCAGGATCCATAAATCTGTGTTCTATATGGCAAGAGCCCTTTGACATACGAGGGGGTATAAATATAATTACATTAATTTGATAAAATAATTGACCTGGAAAAGTTTGTTTGCTAAGAACGGAAGGTTTTAATGTATACACAGGCTCTTCACTGAGTAATTCTTGAAGTTGCAACTGTAACATATATTTGTTTTATTTAGCTTTTATAGTCCATTACTTGCTGCCTTGTGTTCTCACCCATTCATTCATTGTTCATGCAAGGACCGAACTGATCCCCAGGCCCATCCCTTACCAGTTTGGTGCCCTTTAAGCAATGTAAGGGCTGGCTGTTGTTTTGTGCTGAGCACCCCCCTGGAATAATGGTGCCCTAGGCATTCGCATATATAGCCTGTGCCCGGGGTGAGCTATGGGGGATACCTCTCATCCATCCAGCATTTCCACTTTCTTTTTTTGGCTTGCATAAATCCATTTGAATTTCCAATGAGACAAGGGACAGTCTGTTATTTCCAGTTCTATGGAAGGAAACTAACAATAGATCCAACAACTGTAGATCGCTTCCTTGTTCATACAATACTGTACTTGCATAAACAGTCGTGTTTGATGACCACACAGCTAATGTTCCTGGATCTATTAAAGTGTCTGAAGAGAATACATGAAAAACAAAATGTTTGTTTAATGGGGAGTGGCTTCCTCTCAGGCTTCCTTGTCAAGTCCTCAGTTATTAGTTAAAATGAGTAAACTGTGGACGTTCAAACTATTCTAGTAATACATTTATAGTAAGGGACACCCTCCAGCCTGACCGCCCTGCACAGCAAGGGACACCCTCCAGCCTGACCGTCCTGCACAGTAAGGGACACCCTCCAGCCTGACCGTCCTGCACAGTAAGGGACACCCTCCAGCCTGACCGCCCTGCACAGTAAGGGACACCCTCCAGCCTGGCCGCCCTGCACAGTAAGGGACACCCTCCAGCCTGGCCGCCCTGCACAGTAAGGGACAAGCTCCAGCCTGGCCGCCCTGCACAGTAAGGGACACCCTCCAGCCTGACCGTCCTGCACAGTAAGGGACACCCTCCAGCCTGACCGTCCTGCACAGTAAGGGACACCCTCCAGCCTGACCGCCCTGCACAGTAAGGGACACCCTCCAGCCTGGCCGCCCTGCACAGTAAGGGACACCCTCCAGCCTGGCCGCCCTGCACAGTAAGGGACAAGCTCCAGCCTGGCCGCCCTGCACAGTAAGGGACACCCTCCAGCCTGGCCGCCCTGCACAGTAAGGGACAAGCTCCAGGCTGGCCATCCTCTACAGTAAGGGACACCCTCCAGCCTGGCCACCCTGCACAGTAAGGGACAAGCTCCAGCCTGGCCATCCTCTACAGTAAGGGACACCCTCCAGCCTGGCCACCCTGCACAGTAAGGGACACCCTCCAGCCTGGCCACCCTGCACAGTAAGGGACACCCTCCAGCCTGGCCACCCTGCACAGTAAGGGACACCCTCCAGCCTGGCCGCCCTGCACAGTAAGGGACAAGCTCCAGCATGGCCGCCCTGCACAGTAAGGGACAAGCTCCAGCCTGGCCATCCTCTACAGTAAGGGACAAGCTCCAGCCTGGCCATCCTCTACAGTAAGGGACACCCTCCAGCCTGGCCACCCTGCACAGTAAGGGCCACCCTCCAGCCTGGCCACCCTGCACAGTAAGGGACACCCTCCAGCCTGGCCACCCTGCACAGTAAGGGACACCCTCCAGCCTGGCCACCCTGCACAGTAAGGGACACCCTCCAGCCTGGCCACCCTGCACAGTAAGGGACACCCTCCAGCCTGGCCGCCCTGCACAGTAAGGGACAAGCTCCAGCATGGCCGCCCTGCACAGTAAGGGACAAGCTCCAGCATGGCCGCCCTGCACAGTAAGGGACAAGCTCCAGCCTGGCCATCCTCTACCGTAAGGGACACCCTCCAGCCTGGCCACCCTGCACAGTAAGGGACACCCTCCAGCCTGGCCACCCTGCACAGTAAGGGACACCCTCCAACCTGGCTGCCCTGCACAGTAAGGGACACCCTCCAGCCTGGCCGCCCTGCACAGTAAGGGACACCCTCCAGCCTGGCCGCCCTGCACAGTAAGGGACACCCTCCAGCCTGGCCGCCCTGCACAGTAAGGGACAAGCTCCAGCCTGGCCGCCCTGCACAGTAAGGGACACCCTCCAACCTGGCCGCCCTGCACAGTAAGGGACACCCTCCAGCCTGGCCGCCCTGCACAGTAAGGGACACCCTCCAGCCTGGCCGCCCTGCACAGTAAGGGACACCCTCCAGCCTGGCCGCCCTGCACAGTAAGGGACAAGCTCCAGCCTGGCCGCCCTGCACAGTAAGGGACACCCTCCAGCCTGGCCGCCCTGCACAGTAAGGGACAAGCTCCAGGCTGGCCATCCTCTACAGTAAGGGACACCCTCCAGCCTGGCCACCCTGCACAGTAAGGGACAAGCTCCAGCCTGGCCATCCTCTACAGTAAGGGACACCCTCCAGCCTGGCCACCCTGCACAGTAAGGGACACCCTCCAGCCTGGCCACCCTGCACAGTAAGGGACACCCTCCAGCCTGGCCACCCTGCACAGTAAGGGACACCCTCCAGCCTGGCCACCCTGCACAGTATGGGACACCCTCCAGCCTGGCCACCCTGCACAGTAAGGGACACCCTCCAGCCTGGCCACCCTGCACAGTATGGGACACTCTCCAGCCTGGCCGCCCTGCACAGTAAGGGACACCCTCCAGCCTGGCCGCCCTGCACAGTAAGGGACAAGCTCCAGCATGGCCGCCCTGCACAGTAAGGGACAAGCTCCAGCCTGGCCATCCTCTACAGTAAGGGCCACCCTCCAGCCTGGCCACCCTGCACAGTAAGGGCCACCCTCCAGCCTGGCCACCCTGCACAGTAAGGGACACCCTCCAGCCTGGCCACCCTGCACAGTAAGGGACAAGCTCCAGCCTGGCCATCCTCTACAGTAAAGGACACCCTCCAGCCTGGCCACCCTGCACAGTAAGTGACATTCTCCAGCCTGGCCGTCCTGCACAGATAGGGACATCCTCCAGCCTGGCCACCCTGAGGCCAAAAGTCACACCCAGATTTTTCCCATCAGTGTTTAGGAAGAGTGCAGTGTTATGTCTCATAAATATAAAGTTAAGTAGTGGGTAAAAAAAATAAGTTTTACAGCATAGGCTGCCATGGTCAAAAGAGGCCTTTTTAAGAACAATTATAAAACCATTTACTAAATTGTCTCAATGCTTGGGGCTCCATTTACTGTAGCAGCAAACTTATAATGTAGTTGTTGGCTGTAAAATTTTGCATCACTACATCAATAATAATTACAGCTCCATTTAAGGGGATGTGGTTATAATACAGACAGAATGTCGGCACTTAGAATTCTGGTGCCGGCATCCTGACGGTAAGTACTAGGGATAGGCACTAAAGGGAGCGGGGAGGTTAGGTTTAGGCAGCATGGTGGGAGGGTTAGGATACGGACCGTCAGGACGCCAGCATTGGGATTCTGACCGCCGGCGTCCCATACCCAACCCCCATTTTAAGAGGGTCATAACCCCTTTAGTACTTGTTTCTGATGCTAAAAGGTCTTATGACTTCAGTTCAGTATTTAGCAAACAGCAGTAAGTGAAGAAATCCTTAAGCTATAGGACTAAGGCCCTCATTCAGAGCCGCTCGTTAACAGCAGTATGCTCGTTGCCTTCCGATGTTGGGAAACCGCGCATGCGTCGGTGTAACACTGCGCATGTGCGTACGGCATATTGCAAGCTTTTTTTGTCTCGTTCGTCAAATTGCGAACATGAAGTGACATGTCAAATGTGATTGACAGAACAGGCCGTTTTTGGGCGTTGACAGGGGTGGAGATGGAAAAACGCAGGCGTGGCGAGGCGTTTTTGGGGCGTACATACATTATCTGATGTGAACGTCAAATGTGTTCGTTCCAAGTCATACGTCACTGGATGATCCTCTTTCCGTTCAAACTGCTCGCACAGCTTGGGGTCTGGATTACTCGACCTCATTGGCGATGGCCTTCTCCTCCGTCCCGGGCCTCCACGATGTTTCATCGATTAATCACGGCTTGTCAGAAAAACAATCAGTTGTGAATTGAAAACCAGCTTGTAATGTGTTTTGAAAAGGGTTTTTTTGGTTAGCACAAAACCGTACGCAGGTGGAAATCATAGCTGCTAATTTCAGGATTACACAATCAATTAGCGTACATTTGTAGGTATGTTTTATTTGGATGTGATTTTGTATTTGTGCTATTGTAACAATAATGTCATCATGTTTGTGTGTATTTTACCATTTTGCTTTGGTCAGGAGAATTTGCATCCTTATGTAATTTTTAAAGTGTTCCTTAAAGAGCCCTTTATTTTTCAATTTTGTTTTGTTTTTTTGGGAGGTCGTTTTTGCCTTGTGGGCCAGGATTAACTGTAAACCATTTATAAAATAATGTCAGAATACAATGACGATCATTTTTTCAAAATTTATTAGAAAATAAAAACATTTTCTGGCCCATTTTTGGCCCAAACATTTTTGCCAGTGTTATTCCAAAAAAAATTATAATTTTGCCAAACATAAAAGGTATGGAAACAAATCAAAAATTGAAAAACAATTCACAAGAAAGGAGAGGGAAGTTTTGGCCAGAAAGGAATATGGGGCAAGCACAGAAGGAGTGTGGGAAAAGTAGCCAGTGCTGTCATCGTTTTTTCCACCGTTTGGCTGGGGGAGGGAGGGCGCCAGACCGGGTCCGGGATGTCATCGGGCTGGCCTGTCCAGAGGCAGATGTTGTGGCCTCTGGACTAGGCACAGGGCTAGGCACATTTGGAGGATTGGCTGATGTTGTGCCAGAGGTGGAGGATCCTGATGTTCCGGCAGGAAGGGAGGTCGGCTCCACCATGTGCTGGCGAACGAGCTGCTCCAGGGCATTGGCGATGTGGATGTTGGCCCTGGTATTTTCCGCCAGGGCCTGACCATTGGTCACGTTGGCCGCAGCATTTTGCTCCAGGGCCTCAGCCACCCGTAGCAGACTGGCGTCCATCCTCTGCAGAATCTCCGTATGGAAATCCGATTTGAAATTGAGTTCTGTGAGGAGTGCCACTGCCTGCGAGGGGGATTGCCCTGGACTGGCTTCTGCAGGGTCCTCAGCCGGATGTACTGGTTCCTCCCCTGCAGAGCCAGCAGAAATTCTGCGGCCAAGGCTCCCCTCTGGAGCAGACTCATCCGCCTGTGTCTCTGTGTGAAAAATGAGAAAAGAGTCACATTAGAATCTACATATTGGCACAATAACATTTCAGAGTTGGTTACATCACAATATTTACCTGGGACAACATGAGGAGCCGCAAAGTCTGGCATGTCCGTATCCATGTTCGACACGCCAAACACCTCCACAGCCTGCACACACCCCTGTGCCAGCTCTTCCAAATCATTCAACTCCAATGACACGGGGGTGGGACCCCCACCTGTCCCCCTTGCATGCCTAGCCCTGTCCGCCATTTTTTGTTTCAGGCGATATTTGAAGTCTTGCCATCTGTGGGTGAAAAAGTAACCATTATTCCGGTTGGTTTTTTTTTTTTTTGGTTTTAGGGGGGTCAAGTTTTTACTTACCGCCGTTTTACATCCCGGGCTAGACGGACATAATCACCCACCCTATTCACAGCACTGGCTATTTCCTCCCACATTCTCCACTTCTGGCTTGCACCCATATTCCTGTCTGCCTGTGGCAGGATGTCCACACACTTCTGAACCAAAACCTCCATCTCCTTTCTTGTGAATTGTGGCTGCCTTTTCTTTTTCCCTGCTTTGGCCAGAATACTGGGCCCAGCAGCCTCTTCCATGTCATCCGCCTCACCTATTTGTTTAAACGTTGAGAAATTTAAGCTTGCAAACTTTCACTATATTATGTTTCAAAATAATCCTTGTTTGGAAATGCATGAAATACTTACCGGCAGACTCTTGGCCATTGTTTCCCTGGTCTGTAGCCATTTCTTACCTCCAAACAAGAAATACACCAGAACGTTTTTTTTGGGTCGTGACGTATTTATACATGCGTCCTTATTTTTCGTCCGCATCATTGATTGTGCGTTCCTATGATCCCTCCTTAATTTGTGCGGGAAAATAAACACTATTTATGGCTTGGGACGTCTCGAGTCGAGGTGGCGGGTGTTGGTTGTTGGAGGTTACGTTGGTCGGAGTGGATTGTTGGCGGGATTTGTATTTGGCGTTGTTTGGAGTTGTTTTTGGTTTGTCTTTTGGGAGTTTTTATTTCCGTTCGCTTTTTTTGGTGTGGTTGTTTTATTTGTCGTGTCATTTTTTGGTAAGTCTTTGGCCGTCTTACTTTTGTTCACTTTGTGTCTCCTTCTTTTTTTAAAATTTGGGGCGTTAAATTTTTACAAAATCTCCTTTGGTAGGTTTCTTTTGGCTCTGCCCCAACGACCTTTTTATCCGGTGACTTATATATCCTCTATTGGTAAGTTTTTTTTTTCACTTGTTTATTAAATGTTCATGTTTTGTTTAACGCAACTTTGTTTGACCTTACACTTTTAACCTTTGGTTTTGTGATTCCTAAATGTATGAACTAATTAGCGCATTTTTATCTGCTTATTTTTTGTCTTGTATTTGCGAACTAATTAGCGCATTTTTTTCTGCTTATTTTTTGTCTTGTATTTGCGAACTAATTAGCGCATTTTTATCTGCTTATTTTTTGTCTTGTATTTGCGAACTAATTAGCGCATTTTTATCTGCTTATTTTTTGTCTTGTATTTGCGAACTAATTAGCGCATTTTTATCTGCTTATTTTTTGTCTTGTATTTGCGAACTAATTAGCGCATTTTTATCTGCTTATTTTTTGTCTTGTATTTGCGAACTAATTAGCGCATTTTTATCTGCTTATTTTTTGACTTGTATTTGCGAACTAATAAGCGCATTTTTATCTGCTTATTTTTTGTCTTGAAATTGGTTGTGATTTCCCGTTAGCAATTTTTTTATAATTTGGGGCCCAAATTGTGGTAGTCTGCGCACTGTCGTTTTGCTCTTTGCCCAAATGTGTGTTTATCCCCTTTTATGTTTTGTCTTGCACCCAATTTTGATTCCTAAATGGCCACCCTAAATTGTTGCATTGTTTGTTTGTTTTTATTTTTAGGTTGAGAAAATCATGACAATACCCCGGCATGTAAGCATCATTGGATTGTATCGTCAAGCTAAGTAATTTTTAAATTTTTATTGGGCAAAATAACCTTACATTCAATTCTTGCCATTTCAGGTTGATCTTGGTCGGATTGTTCTGGCCATGCTCCCTGAAGCCGACCAATCTCAATCTCGTCCCAGGCGTAGGCATCGTAGGCGTGCAAGGCCCCAGATATATCGAACACGTGTCACCCTTTTTGGAATGCCCGATGATGAGGCGTTAAGACGCTACCGTCTTCCGCCCCAAATCATCATAGACACTCTCTCATTAATAGAGAGTGATCTTGAGCGGCAAATTGACAGTCCTACAGCAATACCACCACTTACGCAATTTATGGCGGTGTTACATTTCTGTGCCTCAGGATCGTTTCAAATAACGGTGGGAATAGTGGCGGGAATCTCCCAATCCTCCTTTTCCCGGATCCTGAGGGCAGTAATGGAGGCCCTTTTCAAGCACCTCCATCATTTTATTCAAATGCCTTTGGATATGGGTGCCCTTAGTGTGGCCAAGGCAAATTTTTACCAAATAGCTGGCTTCCCACACATCCTAGGGGTTGTGGATGGTACTCACATACCACTTCAGCCTCCAGCACGGCTGGAGGCCATATTTCGCAACCGCAAACACTATCACTCCCTGAATGTAATGGTGGTATGTGATGCCTCCCTCCAGATCCTGTCCCTGAATGCAAAATTACCCGGAAGTGCACATGACTCATTCGTCATCCGGCAATCAGGGATATGGCACAAATTAAACAACCTACAAGCTGGTGATGCATGGCTTCTGGGTAAGTGGAGACCTTTAGTACATAACAATGTTAAGCTTGATATACAGTGATCCTGATGTTGTCACTTCTTTTTCACAGGAGACAGTGGCTACCCTTGCACGCCCTGGCTGCTCACTCCTTATCTGGCTCCCACACCAGGGCCACAAAGTAATTTTAATTCCACACTTACAGCCACCAGGCAAGTGGTGGAGCACTGTATCGGCCTTTTAAAAGGCCGATTCAGATGCCTCCACCGCTCTGGTGGCGAGCTCATGTATTTGCCGGATATGGTTTCGAAAATTGTGGTCCTGTGTGGGATATTTCACAACATCGCCATAAGGAGTGGTGTCCCAATGCAGCCAGAGGATGCCTTGCCTGAGGATGGCCCCCCCGAGGTTGGTCAGAGGTCAGTATGTGGTGGGGCCATACACGATGATGTGGTGGCCAGATATTTTAGGTAATTTTTTGCACAAAAGAAGTTCTTTGACACAATGTGGTAAGGATTTTTGTAGACCATCTAATTAATTTGTTTATTTTTTCCCATCTTCTGTTTGATTTCATAATCTTTGGGACTGAAACCATGACTACTTCCTGCTACCCAAAACAAACCTTCATGGGGACACATTGGATATATATTCTGGACCCAATATTGCAACGCAACATTTGTGGAATCATGTTGGCATGCTCATTCGTCAACCAGTTCTTGATTTTTCTTTACTTTTTTCATATGGTGTTTGATGGGTTGTATTTTTTGTTATCACTGTGTGTATTGTTTGTGAGCCAACACTTTGGTTTTTTAGTTATGTTTTGAATACATTTTTTGAGAGTGTAATTTTGCAAATTTTCTTGAACATTGCAAGCAAGTGTAACCAGGTTCACCCACGTTAAAATTGCTTAAGGGTTAATCCTGTAAAGTCGCAATTTGATCAAAAATTAAATATGCTTTCTGGGTCAAAACCAACACCAAAAGGTATTATGTACAATAAGTAGGCTTTGGAATCTCGGGCTAAGCAGGTTGCCCCCCAAATTGGAACATGTAAAATGTACTAATATAAAAATTGGAACACACAAAAAAACCCCAAGCAGATTGTTACTGTTAGCTGTTTCATGTGCCTGTTTTCTAAAAATCTACAACACACAATCTTGGTGACATTAATTGCAAATACTTGCTGGAAGAGTCTACTTATGTCTGTGTAAACAATCTAAGATTTGGAGACAAGGAATGAGACTGAACTCTAACTTTTACATTTTTATTAAGAAAAAGATTTTTTTTTTTAAATAAAAAATTATGGACGCAGGATCCCAGCCATACGGTCAAGGACCACCAGCACACCGATCACGTGGCCCCGCATCACTTGGACGCACCCGGCTAGGTCCGCCAAACGCCTCTGGTCCTCTGTGGGTTAGAAAAGTGTGGGGCTTAATACATAATTAATGAAACCCCCAGAAAAAACAAGCAAAACAAAGCTATCCAAAAATGACAATATTGTGACCAAAAGCACATTTAACCCAAAAAACCAAAGGACACAAAAATGGACACCCAAAAAATTGCACAAAAAAAAAAAAACAGTTTTGCCATGTGGGATATGTGTATGGGGAAATCAGCAGTAAAAGGTAAAGACAGAGATATACCCAAACTTGTGAGAAACCAAAAAAAGGAAAAGGCACAGACACAGGGTTAGATCCAAACATTTTAAACCACAAAAGAGGATAAAAGGGAAACATACCGTTCAAAATGACGCCTGGCCCAGAACCAACTCCCTCGTCCTCCTCGGAGGTGGCAACATTCCCCAACGAGGTGGGAGGGGTGATTACGGATTCAGGGGAGGGGGTAGTCATGAGAGGGGTGGTTGGAGGGGAGGGGGAATTGGGATGGAGGGGAAGTAGCACAGACGGATGTGCCACAGGGTCTGTGCAGGCTGGGGAGGAGGGGGAATTTAGGGTATTTTGGGGTGAGGATGTTTGGCTGGGGGTTGGGGAGAGGGGCCGAGAGAGCCGTCTTTGACGGCGATGACGCCGTAGTCTTCGCTCTGCCCCTAAATGATGGAAAACAAATTGAGGTTAGTTTAGAACATCACCTTGTTAAACGCTAATTGTTAAACCCCAAAAAATGTAAACATGCCCATGCAGATATGAGTACAAATAATAAATAGGCCATACATGAAAACATGCCCATGCAGATATGAGTACAAATAATAAATAGGCCATACATGAAAACCTGCCCATGCAGATATGAGTACACATAATAAATAGGCCATACATGAAAACATGCACATGCAGATATGAGTACAAATAATAAATAGCCCATACATGAAAACATGCCCATGCAGATATGAGTACAAATAATAAATAGCCCATACATGAAAACATGCCCATGCAGATATGAGTACAAATAATAAATAGCCCATACATGAAAACATGCACATGCGGATATGAGTACAAATAATAAATAGGCCATACATGAAAACATGCAGTTAGGGCCACAAAGATAATCATGAAAACCACAGACAAAAAAACTTACTTTCCGCTATCTGCATGCGAAAGCATGCCAGCAAGCGGGGCGTCCGCCGTTGCAGGTCGGACCACCTGCGCTGCAGCTGGCCGCTCTGGCTGCGTGAGCCGAAGGAACGCAGGCGGCCACGTACCTCCGCATATGCGGAACGCTTTTCCCTATTGGTGATGGGGGGAGGCTGGCTGGTGATCCGCCTGTCCATCACCTCGGTTAAGACCATCAGCTCGCGCCTGGTGAATGCAGAGGCTCTCATGATGGCAATGGTGTATTTTTAATAAAACAATTTTAATAAAGACCAGAAAAAAAATTTGATTGGCTAATGTATTTGGGTAATTAACAGGACAAATTCTATTGGTTAGTGTATGAGTCATGTGTTCGACAGGGCCACAAATCTATTGAGAGTTATGATAGGCTTGATGCAGTGACATGCGTAAGCTAATTTAAATAAAGAAATGAACCCAGTAAAATATGCGTGGGTAAAAACAAAAAAAACAAATGGATAATTGGCTCAAACATGTATTTTGACAAATAAAAGCGAATGTTTAAGCCGTACGTATTCTGCGGGTAAACACAAACACGGACAAGAGTAAAGTTTATTGCATTTAAAAAAAAACAAAAAACTAAAATTGACGAGCAATTAAGATAATTGATATATTGATTGGCATGATATGATTGAGGGAGGTAGGCAGAATAAACGAGCAGGTAATCGGAATCTGACAGGCCCACTTCCGGGTTGGACTTGTGCGTGCGTTCCCTGCAAGCCACATTGGGGATGTACGCTCGCTATTTGGCACGCTCGTTAGTTAGAGGAGGGGTCGGTAGAGTTTGGGGAGGAAGTTTAGCTGCGTTCGAAATTACGAGCGAGCGCTTAAATTAACATATTTCTGTACGTACGCCGAACGTACGAACGGCCACTTGCGTCCGGGTCTGAATGAGGGCCTAAGTTTGGGAAGGACTGAGTTTCGGCAGCACTGCTATAAGCTATAGGACTGAGTTTGGGAAGCACTGCTATAAGCTATAGGACTGAGTTTGGGAAGCACTGCTATAAGCTATAGGACTGAGTTTGGGAAGCACTGCTATAAGCTATAGGACTGAGTTTCGGCAGCACTGCTATAAGCTATAGGACTGAGTTTGGGAAGCACTGCTATAAGCTATAGGACTGAGTTTGGGCAGCACTGCTATAAGCTATAGGACTGAGTTTGGGCAGCACTGCTATAAGCTATAGGACTGAGTTTCGGCAGCACTGCTATAAGCTATAGGACTGAGTTTGGGCAGCACTGCTATAAGCTATAGGACTGAGTTTGGGCAGCACTGCTATAAGCTATAGGACTGAGTTTGGGAAGCACTGCTATAAGCTATAGGACTGAGTTTGGGCAGCACTGCTATAAGCTATAGGACTGAGTTTGGGCAGCACTGCTATAAGCTATAGGACTGAGTTTGGGCAGCACTGCTATAAGCTATAGGACTGAGTTTGGGCAGCACTGCTATAAGCTATAGGACTGAGTTTGGGCAGCACTGCTATAAGCTATAGGACTGAGTTTGGGCAGCACTGCTATAAGCTATAGGACTGAGTTTGGGCAGCACTGCTATAAGCTATAGGACTGAGTTTGGGCAGCACTGCTATAAGCTATAGGACTGAGTTTGGGCAGCACTGCTATAAGCTATAGGACTGAGTTTGGGAAGCACTGCTATAAGCTATAGGACTGAGTTTGGGCAGCACTGCTATAAGCTATAGGACTGAGTTTGGGAAGCACTGCTATAAGCTATAGGACTGAGTTTGGGCAGCACTGCTATAAGCTATAGGACTGAGTTTGGGCAGCACTGCTATAAGTCTTATACCTGCATATTGGTTTGTTGATTTACTGGCTAGCAGAATTTTCTACAGCAAATGATGGACAAGCCAGGGGATCTCACCACTGCAGCCATCTTTTTTCCCTGTAGTGTTAGTTTTGTACATTTGGTTGAAATGTAATGTAATAAAGTATTTTTAAGACTTGGAAACTGTATAACTCTATAAGGATAATGTGTAAATTGTTAACCTGTATTGCTTTTGCAGTAATAAAATCTGTGAAAAATGCAGTTTTCTGATTCCCTGGAGTAGATAAATTAGACCAGGGGCGTCAAAAACTTTTTTCTTCTTTGGGGTCCATAGGGATCCACAGGGATGTTATGGTTGGAAGACCATTTTAAACTTTGGCTCCCAGATTGCCCGGGTCCTCCTCCATAGATACCCGCCCCTAGCCATAGGACTTCACTTTGTTGTTTGCTGCGGCAGGATTCACACACACTGTTGTAACAGGGGACTGCTCAGGCAGTTCTAAGCTTTTTCTGGTTTCATTATAAGTTTGAGGTGGCAGTACCAAGCGTCTGTATTAAGAGGCATGTACTGCGCTGGGCTGCAACATCAGTGCGGTGATTTCGGCGGGTCGTTGCTGAGCTTAGCCAGCAGCGATGCTGCAATCTGGACTGCACCGGATGCTCAGAGATGTCCGGTAAGGCGATTCCTTGCTTACGGGGAATCGCGCATGGCAGTCCTAGTGCCAGAGACACTCCGGAAGCCGTTGCTGTAAGGACCAGGGATTGTCCACATCCTTCCTACAGCAGTCAGGGCCCTATCGTCTGACGCCGGGGATCGACAGCAGACTTAATCTGCTGCCACAAGGCCAGCGTACCTGGTTGGTTAATACAGCTTAGGAGAGGTAGGCGCTCCCCCGGCAGCTCCTCCCCCGACCCATACTTAGTCCCTACGAGGGTTTTGCATGTCTGGGTTGCTCTGCCTACCTTCCACGTGTATGAGGTGCTCAAGGGCCATGCAGTGCACCCAGTAGCTGTTGGTCTCAGGAGGGTCTGGGTCAGTCTCCCTGTATATCTCTCCCTTGGTTAAGGTATATGGTGCCCTATGTCCTACTATACCTTTGCATTGCTGTAGTGGATTTAGAGCCAATTGTATGTGCATTGTATGTGACTGTTTGCTAGCTGCTGACTGATACTGTTTTTTTATTTCTATCTGTCAATTATAACTATCGCTGTTATTTCTTTCTGAAGTACTTCACATTCATTGAGATTTTGCCTTTACTTTGAGTATGTCAAAAGATAAAGGGAAACAGGAGGGAAAGTTACCTGTGCTGGTTTCATGTAAATCATGTCCTCACAGTACATAAAGGAGGGGTTGTGTGTTGACTGTTATAAAGTGCCACATTACCAGTCCAGGTTACCTGTTGTTGGATAAGAGCCATCTTGTAATCACATTGCATTGTTACCTTTTATACGTATATACAGTAAGCTAAGCGTAAAGGGAAACGAGTTCAGGCAGGTTTTATTTATCACTGCTATTGCTCCATTTGACCCTCAACTACCAGGAGGGTCAAATTGTACATCTGCAGTTGATCATGGAAATATCTGCTGAGGGGAGATTTGGGCTCTCTCTGAGTAAACCTTACTCTTAGGACCAAGATATATAGCACTGGAATCCTGCCA
This sequence comes from Taudactylus pleione, assembly GCA_031769625.1. Taxonomy (NCBI): domain Eukaryota; kingdom Metazoa; phylum Chordata; class Amphibia; order Anura; family Myobatrachidae; genus Taudactylus; species Taudactylus pleione. The sequence goes on along the minus strand of JAUIMM010000517.1, from coordinate 1,955,561 downwards.
ACTTTTGTGTTTGTATAAGATGATTCGGTGCTGATTTGTAAGTATACAGTATTTGGATGCATTGCACTTATATCCTATTAATGTGATATTTATATGCATGTAGATCCTACCAAACTTATGTGTTTAGGTAGTTGATTTTAATGCCCTTCTGCAAATATATTCTATGCAGTTTGTGATTTATGCTAACTTTGCTAAAAACAAAAAAGTTTTTGTTTTCTCTTGTTTTTCATAACCCTCAACTACCTGGTGTATATGGGTTAGAGAGTACTTCACATTTATGTTTGTCTGTGAAAAGGGTCACATTGCATTGTTAACCCTACACTGGTTGTAGGTTACTTGCAGGTATTTCCCTTGTCTAAGGACATGAGACTGTGGTCCCTGTGCTGGTTTTATGTAAATCCTGTGCAGAGGCCTCTCAGTTTTTCATACAGGATGGACTGTGTGTTGATTGTTATACACTACAACAGTCCACCTCACCAGCACCTGTTCAGGGGTCACCTTCAATGTCCTCCTGGTCTCAGGTTATGACGCAGTTAGTGGACCGTGTATCAGCTCCCATACTGCTTCCCACTTTTGATTGCCCACAGTGATTACAGCCTGCTATGTTTCCTCTTCCCATACATTCTTCCTGAATGGAGGGTTATGTCCACTCTGTTCAGAATCTGGTTTTTAGCATCTACCTATCTGCAGATGTTAGATGCGAATATGGCATCAGCCGTCTAAGCCTATAGAAGGACTGCACCATTCTTTCAGTCCACTCTGTTTTCAGATTCTGATATATCATTTGAGGAAGCAGAGGATACATGGTTTATTCCCTCTGGGCTTATCTCGGAGAGGAGGAGCACAATTCACCACCACCAATCAGTGGATATTCCTCTCTAGCAGGGGCGGTTATTCCAATCTCATTATAGAAGATGAAGTACCGGCTCCTTAACCTTGATAAACCTGGTGTTCAGCACCAGAAGGTGATTTAGGCTGGATTCCCTCAATCTGTACAGCTCACTGAGCTTATGGGGGAAGTATGGAACACTCCAGGTAGACTGTTCCAGATTCCAAAAAGACTAGTGTCTTTTTACACTCTCCCACAGGGAGAGTGCATTAGGTGGGAAATCTCCCTCCCTACTGGGGATTCTTACGTGACCCCTTCCTAAAGGGTTACTCCCCAGAAGGTTGTTTGCACAACTTCTGGTTCCTTTAGCTAACAAGGAAGGAGTTATTACTCAGATTTATTCTTGATTCAGAAGCTAAATGGGTATTGCTCTATTCTGCATCGGAACTCTCTCAACAGGTTCATTCATGTGCCTAAGTTCCGTATGGAGACCTACCGGTCAATTATGCTGGCAATGGAATCTGGGGATTTCATGGTCCCTGGACATACAGGAATCATAGCTGCATGTACCTATTGCAATATCCACCTAGGGTTACTGAGTTTTGCTGTTCATCAACATTACCCTTGCTTATTGGTCTGTCCACAGCCCCTCGGGTGTTTACCAAGATAATCGCTGTCATACCTGCCCATTTCAAAAGGAGTCAGGGTACTGCCATACTTGGACGACCTGATGTTGACAGTCTACGGAGGTTTTACAACATCATTTCCAGCTGATCATTGCCTGTTTACAGGAGCAGGGCTGGATAATCAATAGGAAAAGGTCTTCCCTTTCTTCAACAAGATGGTACATCTGGGGACACTTCTGCATTCCCTGGCACAAAGGATCTTTCTACCAGTGAACAGGGTTTCGGCTCTACAAGTGCGGATTCGCAAAATGCTCCGAAATCAGAGGGTATCTATTCACTCAGCAATACAGGAACTTGGGTCCATGGTATCCACCTTCCACATGGTGGAATATGCCCAGTTAAGTTCCAGGCCTCTACAAAGATTGATTCTCTCCAGGAGAAACGGACAGGATCTTCTTATAAGGTCTCAGAGGATCCTTCTCACTCCAGAGGTTCATCACTCCCTAAGTGTGGTGGTTGAGAAAGGATCATCTAAGCAAAGGGCGCTCGAAGATGGACACATCAAGAAAGTAATCTACCAGTAAACATTCTGGAACTGCGAGCAGTATACAGAGCACTGTTCAATGCCCAGCACCTGCTACAGGGCAGGCCGGTCCAGATCCAGTTCAACAATCCAAATACAGTGGGCCTACCTCAATCATCAGGGAGGCACAAGAAGTTATGCAGACATGGAAGAAGTGACAAAGGTTCTGATTTGGGCAGATCATCATCTTTCGGCCATCTCGCAATATTCATACCGGAGTGCTAAATTGGGAAGCAGACTTCCTAAGTCGCCATGACATACACGCCGGAGAGTGGTCTCTCCATCCGGGAGTGTTTCAGCTCCTGGTAAACAAATGTGATCTCCCAGAGATAGGTCTCATGGCGTCACGCTACAACCATAAGGTACGGTGCCAGGTCCAGAGACCCATCAGCAGCTTTCATGGATGCATTGGCAGTAACTTGGAACTTCAAGTTGGCGTATCTCTTTCCTCCAATTTCACTGATCCCAAGAGTTCTCAGGAAATTTAAGCAAGAAGGTGGAGCAGTAATACTGGTGGCTCTGGCTTGGCCCAGACGTCATTGGTTCACCAACATACAGAATCTGTCGGTAGACAGTCCATATCCTTTTCTCTGGGGCAGGATCTGCTAACACAGGACTTGCCCCGTATGACTTTGACGGCGTGGCTCTTGAATCTTCCATTTTAAAAGTGAAGGGACTTTCCAGTTCTGTAATTCAAATGATGATTAGAGCATGGAAGCCTGCTTCTGCCCGCATCTATTACAGAATTTGGCATTCTTCTGGTCAATGGTGTTCTCATAAGGAATATGATCCTAGGGTGTTCAGGATTCTTAGGATACTGGCTTTTCTGCAGGTAGGGTTAGACAATGGTCTATGCCTGGCCACTTTGAGAGTGCAGGTTTCTGCACTGGTAGTCTGGTTCCAGAAGAAGATTGTTTCATTACCAGATGTTAGAATTTTTTTTCCAAGGAGTTCTGCGAGTTCAGCCTCCTTTTTGTTCCACTGGTAGCACCATGGGATTTGTCTTTGGTTCTTAAGGGGTTACAAGCTTCCCCATTTGAACCTTTAGACTCTCTAGATTTGAAGTGGTTGACAGCAAAGACACGTTTTCTTCTTGCTATCTCTTCTGCTTGCAGAGTCTCGGATTTGGCAGCGCACTCTTGTCACCAGGATAAAGCTGTTCTTCGTACAAGGGAGGGTTACCTTCCTAATTTACGTGAAAATGGGTCACTGAATTAAGAAATTGTTGTTCTAGCTTTTCAGGCTCCAGACCTTTCTGTAGGTGAGGATGACCAGCTAATAAGCAGACTCTGACAAGATGGCTATGCATGACTATCTCTCAGGTGTACACACAGGCTGATCTACCTGTCCCAAGCACAGTTGACAGCACATTCTACTCAGTCTGTAGGGCCATCGTGAGTGTTCAGTCGTGGTGCCTCTGCTGAACAATTGTGCAAGGCTGGCACGTGGTCTTCTGTCCACACTTTTCTTAGGTTTTATGCCTTTGATACTTTTGCCTCCCAGGATGCTTTCAAGTTCTCCTTTTTGCTCAGGAGCATCCCCCACCTTAGGGGAACTGCTTTGGGACATCCCCATGGTATCCCTGTGAATCCCTATGGACCCCGAAGAAGAAATATAGATTTATGGTAGACTTATGGTGCATACACATGGTCAGATAAAATGGACAATATAAACGATAACGATATCATTTGATCGTTTATATCGTCCTTTTTTTTAGCCCCCTCCAGTGACCAAATGACCATCGATGCGCGGGCACGGATGGTCGATATTGACCATCGCCCGTGCATGCAGGCCCTATAGGGACCTGCAATAGTTGATCGTGGGTCGTTATAGTTTGGTGGTTGGTGCATGTGCTGGATGTTCGATATTGAACATCCAGCACATGCAGGACGATCAGACTATGATATGTGATCGTTGTCTGATCGCCCCGTGTGTACAGGCCATTACCTAGATAACTCCTTTTCTTTGAGGTCCATAGGGTCCACAGGGCACCCACCCTGCCGCACCTGGCTTCATTGGGTGATTTTCTGTTTGGTGCCTTGTCTTTCAACCATAACATCCCATGGTATCCCTGTGGACCTTATGGACCTTGAAGAAAAGGAGTTATCTAGGTAAGTCTACCATAACATATTTCTTAGAATGCCATAATAAAATTACTTTAAATGCAGGATCACACATTGATTTTCTGCACAGCTTGCATCCCAGCAATTGGACACACTTATCTATTCTCCCAGAAGGTGTGGGAGACTCACGATTTTTTGGGTAGTCCTCCACACCCCCAGAAGAGTGGATGGATCTCCCGCAATCCTCCCACTTCCAGTAAAGTGAGCAGGATGGAGATAATATACCGAAAATCATGGCTTCATAGGGAATGGGCAGGGCTAAAATAGATGTGAATCATTATGTTTTAGCCTTGCCACCGACCCACAATTCGTAGTATTTTGCCTAGTATAGCCCACCCCCTAAGTAGTCAGATACATCTCCTCCCTGGGCTTCACTTTACTTGGTGAGTAAAAATGGAAAGTAGGCAAGTATGCAAATAGGTAGTGGTTCTTTGCTGGTAAAATCTTTTATATTCCAGCCCAGAGGTCCCTCTTGTCTTTATAGGCCAGCCCATAGCCCCTCCTTGTCTTTATAGGCCAGCCCAATGCCCCTCCTTGTCTTTATAGGCCAGCCCATAGCCCCTCTTTGTCTATATAGGCCAGCCCAGAGACCCTCTTTGTCTATATAGGCCAGCCCAGAGACCCTCTTTGTCTTTATAGGCCAGCCCAGAGACTCTCCTTGTCTTTATTGGCCAGCCCAGAGACTCTCCTTGTCTTTATAGGCCAGCCCATAGCCCCTCCTTGTCTTTATAGGCCAGCCCAGAGACCCTTTCTTGTCATATGTATGCCCAGAACCCTCTTGTCTTTATAGGCCAGCTTAGAACCCCCTCATGTACTTATATACCATCCCAGAGCCCCCTTATGTCTATATGCCATCTCAGAGCCACACCATGTGCTTCTATGCCAGCCCAGAGCCTTCAGTTACTTCTATGCCATCCCAGAGCTCCCATGTACCTTTGTGCCGGCCCCCCCTTATTTCTATATGCCAACTCAAAAGGTGCGTACACACTGGACGACATTACTGAGCAACTGCACGATTACGACATCGTAATCATGCAATCGCTCAGTAATCGTGCACAAATCATGCACTTTTATGTCAGAAACGACCAGCGATGCGCACTCCCGCTGGTCGTTTCCGACATTGTCCATCGCCTGAACATGCAGCACAATCTGCCGATAACGACAGATTGGCATGTTCAGGAATGCTGGACAGTGCCTGCACTGAACGACTGACCCTATAGTGCAGACACTATAGGGTATCAGGAACGACGGTACGATTACGATGTCGTAATTGTACTGTCTTTCCTGATCGCCTAGTGTGTACGCACCTAAAGTCCCCACCAAAATACCTACAGTAACCATACTGAACATATATTTTATTTATTACCAGTTATTTATATAGCGCACACATATATCCTCCTCTGCACCATCAGCTACTGTAGTCCTGATTTCTGCTCTGGACTCCAGAGACACATCCAGAAAAGCTGCCAGAAGCTGTGTTGGCAGCTGCTTGTGGGTAATTAGACCAGGTCCTATAAGCAGGCTTGCCATATCATCCTAATTCAGGACATGAATGAATTACACAGGTTCTGTGGCTGGCTGACCTCTGGTCTCCATTTCACCTGGTTTTAAGCAGCCACAGAACTTGTGTAATTTACAGGTGTCCCGAATTAAAGGGATGATATGGCAAGCCTTACCTCTAAGTGAATCTACAATCAAACCTACCTTGGTATTGATGTTGGAAAGAACAGACATTTGAAAGCTCGAGTGACCTGAAAGACACTTTATTTTTTTAATAAACTAACAAAACAAACCAATAACAACAAAATCATACTTCTATTGTGCATAATGTAAACTCTGCCTTAAAACTGTGCTTCTCAACTTAAGTCAGTAATTTTCTCACCTGCTTCCACAGACAGAGATCCTGAAAGCATGACCTGTTGGGGGTATTTGAGGACTGGAGTTAAGAATCACTGTCTGAATATGCAGTGCTCTTAGGATGTACAAACTGTACAGACTAACAAATATAAACAGTTCCCCACCCATACATCCAGAGCTGTGCAGATATTAGGTATTAGAGACACAGATGTACTTCTCCTTTTATACAAAGTGGAGGAATGAAGGGGAGATGTATCAAACCTTTGGGAGAGAAAGTGGAGAAGTTGCCCATAGCAACCAATCAGCTTCTGTCATTTTATAACCTGTGCTAGATAAATGTCAGAAGATGTCTGGTTGCTTTGGCAAATTTCTCAATTTTCTCTCTCTAGGGGCCATATTCAATTAGAGGCAAAAAGCAATAATCGGCGAAAAAGTTTTGCCTATTGCCACTTTTCGCCTGGTTGGAACTTATCTCCAAATTTAATTCCAGACGGAATTTGCCTACGCGGAAACTCAATGCAATGTAATAGGCGAAAAAGATGAATAGCAGGTGAAAAGAAGTGCAAAATCTTTATTTTGGGGTACAAACTTGGGGAAATGACCCAGAACCCTTGGCACACTCCCCCAAAGGCCAAATTTTGGGGGGGAAAAAACGCTAAGAACACCCCAAAAAAGTACTTTCATTTTTGGGGTGAAAAATTAAAAAGTTGGGGAACAAGCATAAAAACGAGCAAAATAGACTTCTTGGGGGTCTGCAAGGATGGGTCAGGTGTTTTTGGTATTGCAGGTGCATGTAACAGGTGGGTTTTTGACATTATTTAAAAGTTCACTTTAGAAACATGTAAAGATGCTAGCACCCATTTTCAAGCACCCCAAATTTGACTGGACTACTTATTTTTACCAAAAAATACTGCTTTATGCCATTCTTCACCACTTTTACATAGATGCTAATAAGAAGCAATTGAATCTACTTAACTACCCATAACACTTATCAGGGCTATTAGTACACATCTACATTGATTCCCTATGTTAGAGCAAATTTTTTGGGGTACAGACTGATTTCCCCACTTCTGACAGCAATTTCCGCCTGTTCCGCATTCACTGCTTTCCGTTTTCGCATAGTTTGGATTTGAATAGGGCGAAAAGTGGGGACGCGCACGAAAAGTTTTCACTACTGAAACAGGCAAAGGAGGCGGAAAGTCGGATAGGTGAAAAGTCCTGGACTTTTCGCCTCTAATTGAATACGACCCTAGGTTTGATACATCTCCCCTTTAATCTGAATCTGGCCACATGCTACTTTTCATATTCTTATGGTCATGTGATGGCAACTGTTACATTGAGATTGATCCTGACCTTGTTCACTTGACACATAATTGGTTACATTTATTCTACATTGAACATTTAACATCTGATGAATGTGCGTGTGTGTGTATATATAATATATGTATATATATATATATATATATATATATATATATAAGAACACATAGAGGCGGCACTCAGAGACTTTCAAATGGAATGTGCAAAAGCGATACTTTAATCCATCAACGTTTCGGGACCTCCCGTCCCTTCCTCAGGATGTACTCAGAGACTTTCAAATGGAATGTGCAAAAGCGATACTTTAATCCATCAACGTTTCGGGACCTCCCGTCCCTTCCTCAGGATGTACAGTACATCCTGAGGAAGGGACGGGAGGTCCCGAAACGTTGATGGATTAAAGTATCACTTTTGCACATTCCATTTGAAAGTCTCTGAGTGCCGCCTCTATGTGTTCTTATATCTCGGGGGCTCTGACCCTTGCAAGGAGGGCACCGTGAGCAGGTATAACTTATTGCTTCAACCAGGAGTGCCGGATCAGCTGTGTTCTCTCTCTCTCTCTCTCTCTCTCTCTCTCCTCTCTCCTCTCTCCTCTCTCCTCTCTCCTCTCTCCTCTCTCCTCTCTCCTCTCTCCTCTCTCCTCTCTCCTCTCTCCTCTCTCTCTCTCTCTCTCTCTCTCTCTCTCTCTCTCTCTCTCTCCTCTCTCTCTCTCTCTCTCTCTCTCTCTCTCTCTCTCCCCCACATTGAACTGGCCTTGGTGCACAACCGAAGAAGAAACATACCAGATAGAAGGTGGCACTCCAGGACACAATAAATGAATGCAGGGCTTTGCATTGATTTATTGTATCCCTCAAGTCCTGGAGTGCCACCTTCTATCTGGTGTGTGTATATATATTTATTATGGAACATATGGTGGCCTTGTACAGGTATTGCTCAATTTCTCAGTTTGGCAGCATCAATCATTACACCAGGTGTTTGCTTGTACCTTGAAAGAAGACTCGTCACTGTTTCAGGAACAGGACATGATGGCTCCTACATAAGGAAACATTTACATTTTCCGCATACTGCCAGCAAGGTGAGAAATCCTTAAACTGGATATGTCCAGACACCTTCTGTTTGGTGCCAAATGCTCTGCTCCCGAACTTCACACTTCCACTATTAAAACAGAAGGCTCAAGTTTTAAGAATACCCAGGCAACATTTGTTAAATTCCAGCATTAAACAGAACTTACAGTCACGTATCCCCTTTGTATCGGAATACACCTTAGCAAGTCCAGTAATTTCCAGAGCCACCAAATGCCTATGGCCCATAGTTGCCACTGATCCAGACTTACCCAAATTTCGTAACTGTAAACCACTCATCAGTTATAAAAGAGGTTGGAACCTAAATGATATCCTAGTAAAAACAGATATCACCCCTTTTTTTCTCAGCAATAGTGACACCGTATACAAAAATCTGCGTGTTACAGGTGTGCCTCCTGCGTCACCTGTAGTTATCTTGAAGTGGGATCCACTTTTAATCACCCGCACACGGGCAAGAAATATTACATCAAACATGTTCTTACTTGTTCCTCTAAATATGTAGTTAATTTAATTTCTTGTCCATGCGGCTTGAACTATGTTGGTCAGACGACATGCATGTTCAAAGAACGCATGGCGATGCACCATTCCTCCATCAGAGCAGCATTAATGGGTAAGGAATCGGTACCACTTCTTGGATACCATTAATCCAAGAGGACTTAGGGCTCTATTTACTACAATCCGCATATTGAATGAAGATTGTAGTGTGATATTAACGACTGAATTCGCATTGCAAATTCAGGCAATATCACAGGGATTTACTACAAATCCCTTGCAGGGACAGAGCTTGCGATAAAGCTCTGTCCCTGCGAATCCCCTTCGGAGCCTTATCACGGTATTTTCACAAAAAATATCATGATTAAGTGCCCACGCAGACACCGACCGGTCGCCGCACAACCCCCCCCCGGTGCTAAGACCCGCCCCCCGTGATCGTGGACCCCCCCCACGATCCCCCTCTCCCTTAATTACACTTATCTGCATGCTCCGGGCCTCCGGTGATGTTCTTCATTCCTCCGGTCAGGTGATCTCCCATACTGCACTGGGAACCGATCACCTGATGACCGGGCAGCAGTGCACTATGGGAGACCAGCTGACCGGAGGGGAGTCATCACCAGAGGCCCGATCACCGGTCCCTGGAGTCAGGTAAGTAAATTATTTTTTTTACTATTATTTTTTTTCTTTTCTTTACAGTAATCAGCTTGCGGTCTGTTTAGACCACACAGCTGATTACTGGGACCGACTCCCGGCTCTGCTCTCCCCGTTAGAGCAGGGCAGGAGTCCAGTAATCAGGGGAGACCCTGGATATCGCCACCTCCAGGTGGCGTTATTATCACAGGGCTTTCCCCGGTATTATTTCACATTTTATTTTTAGTAACTCTGGTCGGATCACATTTCCCATTACAGTTATGGGAAATGCGATCTGCTTTACTAAAAATAAGTGATACTTAGGGGCTGGAGTAGAATTTTACGAATTCTACTCCAATTGCCTTGTAATAACTATAGGTGATACTAAAATAATGTGAAAAGGGTGTGAAAACATCCTTTTTCACTTTATTTTAGTCAAAATAATGTTAATAAATAGAGCCCTAAATGACAAAATTTCTTGGAATATTCTTATGTAATTCTACATTGTTTTAATATGTATGGCTTATGTAATAACCAATATTTGTCATCATACATTTCCCTTTTGCTAATACTTAAAGTAGAAGCTGCCAGTTCTCCTCAATATATTTACCCATATGTTCTGTACATAGTCCATTTTTTTATTTTTTCTATCTTTATTTTACATATCTATTTATGTGATATTTTCATAGGTAAGATCCACGTATTCACTTTTTGCCTGATTCATATATATTTATACTGATTTGTTTATCACATATGCGGTACTATTGCTGTACTGCCTGATACACTGTTTTATTTTTGTACACTCCTCTCCCCTCTCCTGCAGGGTGCTGCGTTGGATGTTCTGGCTCAGGTCTTTTGACCTTTTTCTCCCTCTGTAGTCCATGCGTCTGTGGGTTTCCTTAGTTACCCCTGTTCACATCGCGCGGTTCAGCGTGACGTCCCGTGACGTCACACATCCCGCGACACTCTTCTCGAGGAGGACCGGAGGACGTACATTGGTTCACCTTGTTTGTACAAGTCTACTTAAGGTAAGCACTTTGTTTGTATACTTTTATACCCTGATGACAAGGCCTTAAAGGCCTTGAAACGTTGGCAATAATACAAGTGTTTTTCTATTTAGAAAGTCCGTGAAGTGCCGCTTGTTCATGATCTATATGGACACTGGTATGCTGCATCAATTCTAAAGAAGGCACCCCGGCACTACCTTTATGGAACTGTGAGTGCCCCTCTACATGTTGCGTATATATATATATATATTTTTTTTCTTATTATGGAACATATGGTGGCCTTGTACAGGTATTGCACAACTTCTCAGATTGCCAGCATCAATCATCACACCGGGTGTTTGCTTGTACCCTTAAAGAAGACTCCTCACTGTTTCAGGAACAGGACATGATGGCTCCAACATTAGGAAACATTTACATTTTCCGCATACTGCCAGCAAGGTGAGAAATTACCTTTTTAATGTTTCCATGATCATAATATGCTTAAACTGGATATGTACAGACACCTTCTGTTTGGTGCCAAATGCTCTGCTCCCGTACTTCACACTTAATTTACTATTGCAGTTACCTAGGCTGACCTTATTAATGATAAGGATGTTGGCAACCAAATCATTTCAATGCAATTTGTTTCCCACAGCACAACTGATAATAACAACATGCCTATAGTAAGTATTAACTAATAAACTCCAACTTACACACACACACACACACACACACACACACACACACACACACACACACACACACACACACACACACACACACACACACACACACACACACACAGCTCTAATATACTGTATATAACACAGGATGTTGGATCTCCTTGTTGCACTTTGTAATATATAATTCTGCTCGGGTGACAGAGTGTAAGATGGTCTTGTAGATGAATACTTCCTCTGTCAGGGCACTAATGCTGCCAGATAGAGCATAAGGTAACTTCATAGCAGCATATACTGTATATTCTACTCTCATGTCAGTTTCTGACCTGTTGGTTGCTGGAATCCTTAATCTTGGTGCTTTTTACTTATTAACCATTTTCATTGGTCCTGGTAGCAATAGCTGTGAGGGACCAATCATATGTTTGAGCCCCCTACCTAAAATGGAAGTCGTTTTCCTTTACAAGTCTCTAAAGAGAGATTTGTGATCACCGCCCATTGTCCCATAACAGGCGATCAATGTTTTAGACCGGTGGATAGTAAATCTGGCGATTTGGCTGGCAAAATAACTGGTGATGTGCGGTGATTACATATCAGCCGAGAAAACTGGCATTCTATCAATGTACCCCTTTTGAATAAGTCTTGTCGAAGCTGAATAATTGGCTGAGACAAGTTCAGTTTAAAATTTAATCGCGGCGACGCCATCTTGCTAATGGCCGCAAGACTCCATTTTGGAAACGAGATCGCAAGACGCTATTTTGTGGCCAGCGTCAATTCAAGTTACAACTCAGGAGCTAAGAACAGATGGCAATATTTTTGTTAATCTACCAAGGGCAACTGGAAAAACAAGCTTTCTGAGTAAAAGTAAATAGAATAGACAATGGGTATTTTTACATACAAATTGGGAATCCCTGGATGCAGATAAAGTATAGTTGTGGCAATTGTAATATAATCCAGGCATTGATCTACACAATTGGATTTGTCTGACTCCTAGACAGGATGGCCCCAACTTCACAGCTTGATTCACAGTTCACACAAGAGTCTAGGAGAACAAAAGAGGTTTTTTCCTTTGAACACAGGACAGGTGGGGGCCTGCTGACAGAGGGCATGTGGAACTACAACCCTCAGCAATCCACACTGCTGGATGTTCACTTCGTGTATGATAAATTATGCACTTAAATCTCACCCATTAATAACTAGCGTCCTTATATCAAACCCCGAATACCCACACATTACATATTCACACATAAGGTTCAATAAGCTCTAAAGTGTATGATTTAAGTTGGCTCAGTTAGTTAAATGCTGAGAAATAAAGATATTTGATAACTAAGGTATTATACATGCTAAACAAGTTGTGTTTGGAGTTGTACTGATGCGTATTCTTTTTACAGTATTCCGGTGTTATCGGTGAGGAGATCGCATCATGCAAACTCAAGTTATGGATCGCAGAGCCTACAAGCAACAAAATGTATATTTTAGGAACAACTGTTTAGGATGCTTTAGGGGGCGTGAAGAGGAAGACCCCCAGCTGTTAGAGGCAGGGAGAGTCTATTTGAACCAGCCTGTTAAATGTGCTGTAACAGATGTTCTCCCTTGGGAACCAATGATATCAGCAACAGACTTCCCTATTGTCCTGTTTATTCTGGGGGGGTATAAATATGAGTGCACGAGCGCTGGTTCTCAGTCTTCATGCTGAACGCTGTATGACTAGGGGTCTCTTGCTGATGCCTATCTCCGGGTCCGGAAGCGCCTGCGTATGTATACTGTACTTGGGGTCTGTATAATTTCCTTTTGCGCCTAAATTGTCTCTCTCTGTGTGTCTCTCTCTCTCTGTGTCTTTCTATCTCTGTGTCTCTCTCTCTGTGTCTCTCTCTGTGTCTCTCTCTCTATCTGTGTCTCTTTCTCTCTCTCTCTGTGTGTCTCTCTCTCTGTGTCTCTCTGTCTCTCTCTCTCTCTCTGTGTCTCTCTCTCTCTCTCTGTGTCTCTCTCTGTCTCTGTGTGTCTCTCTCTCTGTGTCTCTGTGTCTCTCTTTCTCTATTTCTCTCTATCTCTCTCTCTCTGTCTCTCATTGTATTTTGAAGTTTAATCATGCATATGACTGTATGATTTATTTGCGCTTATTGTACACAGATCATAGCGTGTAACTGACTGTACTTTTACTTGAATAATACTTTGTGCTTCGGAACCACATGTTCTGAGTCTGGAGTCTCTATTTATTGTATGACTGCGTACGCAAATTAGCGTCATCCTTAGAGGTTTATAGGAAGGATTTTAGAAGGTACAGGCAGGGGAATAAAAAGGTTCATTTTAATATCATCAGATGGGGGCTCATCGAGTGAAGTCACTTACCTACTCACACGGCACATACCGCTATCGATGTCTCAGCAAAGGGTGGAGTGGCCACATGCAGGGTTTTCCTGCAACCGCTTTGTGCTGAAAAATCGCTATCCGTTTTCGTCTGAGCAAAGGAAGCTGACTAGTATCCAGGGACAAGAAAGGAAAAAGTTTGTTTTTCTTTGTTGATAGAACCTAATGCTTAGAGGGGTGCCGCAGTATTGAGTACACGGCTGAGACGCATTTTTGCGTACACAGTTAAAAAAGTCATTATACGGTTGTGCGGTAGTCGCAAAAATTGTGTATGCGGCTGGTCGCAGAATAGCGTATACGTACTTCCGGTTGTGCTGCCACATGTTTGAACAAAGCCATTGAGGTTTATATTTTTTTTTTTCTTCTATTACCAATATCTGGGTTAACGTGTATTTTTCTGCGCAGGAAAAAGTGTGTAACAGTGAATATTTGTTGAATAAAGTTAAGGGTATCATATGATCCTTAAGGGCTAGGTGCAATGGTTAGCCTAGCCGCTCGGTAAGCAGCTTTACCGTTCTATACACAGTAGCAGGTGTACATGTTGCCTTCGTTGTAGAGAGGTGCGTAGGAGCGGCCGACATATAAACTCCTATAGGTGTGGAAGTTGCCTTACTAAATCTTATCCGGGTGTGGAAGTTGCCTTTTTCAAATCTTATCCAGGTGTGTGGGCGCATCCTGTTAATATCGTCCACAGGTAAGTGAAAGTAGCTTGATTGTCTTTCACCAGTTTAAATCTTTATTGAAAAGCATAGGATTTTGTCTCAGAATGGGAGCCATACAAACAGTAATGATGTTAGACAATGATGTGCTGCTAATGGAGGCGCCGATTGGATTGGCCCGTCGTATCATGCATAACAAGTACGGTACTTATGCAATAAGGTATTGTGATTTATGGTTTAATATGACGAGGAAGAGTGTTAGACCGTTTCCCAGAATTGGTAGTTTTGATAAAAATGTGTTAGGCAATGTCCGGGATCACATCAGTTTGATGCGCTCCCGAGAGAAAAAGGTTAAATATTTTGAATGTTTAAAACTGTGGCAGCATGAAGGGGATGCGTGGCTTAACAATGTGCAAACTAGCATCGTGAGCACATTGCCAGAAAATACATCCGCGACGCTGAATGGCAATACGGGCGAGCCGCAAAATGGCGCGCATGTGCGGCAAGGTAGTATCGTGGAGAGTATTGCCAGCAGTTCATGCTCACCTCCCCCACCTTATGTGGATGGAGGTGCAAGTACAGTTACCAAAAATACCCATAAAAATGTAACAAGCAACTTGTACCCTCTCTTAAGCAACTATAAAGAAAATGTTCATGATGCGGATGATGAGCCTATTGTAATGTCTGCCATTTCCCATGCTGTGCAGATGATAGATGCTGCATCACCACAATCACGGTTGGTGCCGCCATCTCCATCGGTGACAACAAGGGAAGTGTTAACACACTCTGCACCAGTAGAGGAAGTTGTTAATACCATACGTAGCAGCAGCAGATTAAACCCCCAGCCAGGTAACCAGGTCAGAGGTAGCAATGCTGCCGGTCTGCATCCCATTCGGACAATAACTGTTCCAAATGTAAATGCAGACGCGAGCGGTATAGTGCCCACGAGGGAAGTAGTAATGCATGGTCCTTGGACAAGAGCAGAACTAAATTCCATCGTAAATGATTTCCCCGATCCCAAAAAGGAATTAGCCAAATGTCAAAGATTTTGGAGAAATTTGGGTAGTTCACATGAGCCCACTAATAAAGATTGGCGTGTGGTGTTAAGGGCCTGTCTGCCACCCAATACCGATGTGACAAAATATATCACGGATTGTGTATTGGATGGTGACGTTCCCTTAACAGACCAAGTAAACCAAGGTAACATTTCCCGCATTGTAACTCAATTGGATATATATTTTCCAGTAGTAGTTAACTGGAACAAAATTTTCACAATCAAGCAAAAGGAGAGTGAATCTGCAGAGGATTATTGCAATCGGGCTCTGCAGGCTATCACCCAGTACACTGGGATAGAAGATATTAAAGATAGCACTCACCACAGGGGAATGATAGTCACGGTACTCATGGAAGGTCTGAGAGACGACTTAAAGACTCGGGCTCAGACCTCACAGCCTGGCTGGAGGGGACTTACAATAGGTAACCTCATAGAGTCTCCCATAGAACATGATAAAAATATCACAAAGAAGAGAGAGACCCAGAGCGAAAAACTAATGGCTGTCAGTATCCAAGCTCTGGAAGGAATGACAATAACATCACAGCCAACCGACACACCTGCACCCACACACACCTGCACCTGAACAATTACACGTTCTCACCAATCCCACACCACAGCAAACACATCCTTACCCCACATATCATACACAACCACAGGTCCCATACTCATATCCCCCACAATATCCTTACCCTCCCTATCCTTACCCATACCCACCACCTTTCCCTCTTGCTCAAATCCCACAACAATCTTTTCATCCAACCCGTTCAAAATTATGTTTTAACTGTCACCAAGTGGGACACGTAAGTAAGAACTGCAAAGTGAAGAACACCACACAGGAACACGAGTTTCCCATGGGTTCATAGGTAACCCCAGTATCTTCTCCCAGGCCTTATATGACTGTTTACAATCTTTTCAACCTGCCAATGTATCTGTTCTAATGTAAAATGTGGACGATTTATTGTTGTATTTTAGGTCATGTTTAAGTGATATTAAACTGTTGTGCTTTATCTCCCACTCATAGGACGCAAGGTTGCTAAGGATAAACGGCAGCCATGCCAGGCTGAGGTCGACTACTCGGAATACTATTCAACCCAGTGGCCCAGGCATTATGTAGAGCAGTAGCCATTAATAACAAGATTTCATTGCAGGAATCTGTATGCAGATACTATATCCCTAGAATTATTAAAAAAAATGATGGGGGGACTTATTTTACAGGTGACGTTTCCAAGAACATGTGAAAGGTGATGGGTAACAACACTAAGATTATCCCAGACTGTCTTTTCCTTTATTTGCCCCCCCTTGGAGATACTGTTCAAACAGGCAGCCTCATGTGAAAATATGATAATGAGGCTACTGTGCAGGGTCTCACGAAGATGAATGAGAATAACCGAAATTGAAAGTGTTATTAACTAACATGTGTAATGCAACCTGTCATGATGTCAAACCTGGAAGAATTTGTTATGATTCAAATTTTTTTAGCTCAGATTGTTTGACTGATTGGTGGAAAGGTCCGTATCTGACGATACAACATCCTCAAAGGGTGGCCGGGGAAGATACGTGGGTCCATTCCACTCACTATAGGGAGGTTAACCAACCGGTGGAGATACAAGGCAGAGACAAGGCCGATAACGTGGACCTGTCGATTGCGAGCTTGTGCCGGAAGGATTAAAAAGTGATTAAAATGTGTAGATCAGTGCTTCCAGCAATGGAGTGGTCTGCTGTGGTCATCCTAGTTCTTTTTCTTTCCAGAGTTTTTGTCATGATGATCTGTTTGGGGATACTCAGTGTCTGTGATGGGGGACCGATAAATGAGATGTGAGCTGATGGCGGAGCTGATGGAGTGGAGTCTGGAGGAGGAGTGCAATGCCAATCAGGGGAATGTCTGACCAATTTTAGTATTGTAATTGTTATGTTATTTGGGAAAAATACTTCCAGAAGTTATGACCCTCACACATGTTGAAATGCTGGGTATACATAAAAACACACCGTCACCCTATCTTCACACACAATATGAACACAGAGGCAAAAGAAATATGATGCGTCCGATGTGTTCCTATTGTGTTGAAGTGTGGAAAATGTAAGAACAGAGTGAAACGAAAGAATGAAACTATGATGGTGGTCAGAAATGACAATATGTATACCGAGGTAGATACAGAACTGCATTACAACCCTGAACTAGGAAATACAATCGTTTGATGTATTATATTTAGCCATGCATAAAAAAATGTATTATTGAAATGTTATTTTTTTTTTAAAAAAAGAACACCTCAGACAATGTAAAGTCTCAATTCCCCTTCAAGACTGCTATAATAAGACTGGTGCATTCCCACACCTTTTACATGATCTTCCAAGATCCGCGGTGTGCGTATAATAGTAGTTTTATGTCCCCACCCAGAGACACATTATTGATGGATTAAGAGCTACCTTGTGCCATCCCATAATAACACAAAATAATATGTAAATGTAAGCCTAAATTAAATTCTAATAGCAGATTGTGATAGCATGTTGTTTGCTATCAAAGGGTGGACTGTCAAAGCTGAATAATTGGCTGAGACAAGTTCAGTTTAAAATTTAATCGCGGTGACGCCATCTTGCGAATTGTCTGCAAGACTCCATTTTGGAAACGAGATCGCAAGACGCCATTTTGTGGCCAGCGTCAATTCAAGTTACAACTCAGGAGCTAAGAACAGATGGCAATGTTTTTGTTAATCTACCAAGGGCAACTGGAAAAACAAGCTTTCTGAGTAAAAGTAAATAGAATAGACAATGGGTATTTTTACATACAAGTTGGGAATCCCTGGATGCAGATAAAGTATAGTTGTGGCAATTGTAATATAATCCAGACATTGATCTACACAATTGGATTTGTCTGACTCCTAGACAGGATGGCCCCAACTTCACAGCTTGATTCACAGTTCACACAAGAGTCTAGGAGAACAAAAGAGGTTTTTTCCTTTGAACACAGGACAGGTGGGGGCCTGCTGACAGAGGGCATGTGGAACTACAACCCTCAGCAATCCACACTGCTGGATGTTCACTTCGTGTATGATAAATTATGCACTTAAATCTCACCCATTAATAACTAGCGTCCTTATATCAAACCCCGAATACCCACACATTACATATTCACACATAAGGTTCAATAAGCTCTAAAGTGTATGATTTAAGTTGGTTCAGTTAGTTAATGCTGAGAAATAAAGATATTTGATAACTAAGGTATTATACATGCTAAACAAGTTGTGTTTGGAGTTGTACTGATGCGTATTCTTTTTACAGTATTCCGGTGTTATCGGTGAGGAGATCGCATCATGCAAACTCAAGTTATGGATCGCAGAGCCTACAAGCAACAAAATGTATATTTTAGGAACAACTGTTTAGGATGCTTTAGGGGGTGTGAAGAGGAAGACCCCCAGCTGTTAGAGGCAGGGAGAGTCTATTTGAACCAGCCTGTTAAATGTGCTGTAACAGATGCTTCTCCCTTGGGAACCAATGATATCAGCAACAGACTTCCCTATTGTCCTGTTTATTCTGGGGGGGTATAAATATGAGTGCACGAACGCTGGTTCTCAGTCTTCATGCTGAACGCTGTATGACTAGGGGTCTCTTGCTGATGCCTATCTCCAGGTCCGGAAGCGCCTGCGTATGTATACTGTACTTGGGGTCTGTATAATTTCCTTTTGCACCTAAATTGTATCTCTCTCTGTCTCTCTCTCTCTGTGTCTCTCTCTCTCTCTCTCTGTGTCTCTCTTTCTCTCTCTCTGTGTCTCTCTTTCTCTCTCTGTGTGTCTCTCTCTCTCTCTGTGTCTCTCTTTCTCTCTCTGTGTGTCTCTCTCTCTCTGTGTCTCTCTTTCTCTCTCTGTGTCTCTCTCTCTCTGTGTCTCTCTCTCTCTGTGTCTCTCTTTCTCTCTCTGTGTCTCTCTTTCTCTCTCTGTGTCTCTCTTTCTCTCTCTGTGTCTCTCTTTCTCTCTCTGTGTCTCTTTCTCTCTCTCTGTCTCTTTCTCTCTCTGTGTCTCTGTCTCTCTCTGTGTCTCTCTCTCTCTCTGTCTCTCTCTCTCTCTCTCTCTCTTTCTCTCTCTGTCTCTGTGTCTCTTTCTCTGTGTGTCTCTCTCTCTCTCTGTGTCTCTCTCTCTGTCTTTGTATCTCTCTGTCTCTCTCTGTGTGTCTCTCTCTCTCTGTGTCTCTCATTGTATTTTGACGTTTAATCATGCATATGACTGTATGATTTATTTGCGCTTATTGTACACAGATCATATCGTGTAACCAGAGCCGGCCCTAGGCATAGGCATTCTAAGCAAATGCCTAGGGCATCTGGAATGCCTAAGGGCATTCCACGGCTCTGCATCTCCCCCGAGCGCTACTGCCATGATCGGAGCTCAGCTCCGATCGGGCAGCGCAGTGGTCAGCCCAGCTGGTGAGGTGACTGTGGTGTCATTGACAGCAAGGCAGCAGCCAATTACAATCACCACAGCCTCCCCAACCAATCAGCTGTGGCCTGCGGGCAGAGTCCACTTGTCCAATCGCTGCCCGAGCACTCCCCACCCCCGCCTCCTACCCACTGGCGGCCGCCGCTTGGATATTACCGAGGGCTTGCGCTGGTGATTGAATGAGAGTGGCCATTGTCCCCTGTGCTACCTCTTCATTGAGCCAGCTCTGTGAGGGGATCTCAGCTAAGCCTATGTGTCCCGCAGCTACCTTCTTTATGATGATTGCCACTCCGGCACCACACTCCCCATGGACGGCTGCTTCTAAGTATGTACACACTTTTTTACTGTTTAAAGGGAATATGAATTCCTGTGTTATAAGAAAATGTTATACTGTATAAACGTGTTCCCAAACTAAACAGAAAAAAAGGCTATCACTCTCTAAACAAGTTTGACATAAAATCTGTTTAATATAACGTTTCAGCAGTGATTGCAAAATACACGCTTTGGGACTCAGCTCTGTGAGGGGATTTCTGCCTGTGTGACCTGCGGCTGCTTGTAATCGGCCCTGCAGTGTCTGGCGACCCTTATCCCAGCCTCCCCTATGCTTTTGGATGACCACAGGCTATTAGTGTAGCAGGTAAGAGCAGTGACTATACCTGTATGCAATGTCTGCTCTCTGCAGCTCCTCACACTGCTATTTCTGGCTATGTAGCTGAATGTCCTTATCACTGGCGGTTGCTCCTCACACTGAAGAGCTGCTGTAACCCAGAGCATAACAGAGGGATATGGACTCATTTTGTTCTTTACATCCCTCTGCCAGGGGCTTCCCTCATCACTGGCCCCGTACTGTGTTGTCCCAGGACCCGCCTCCAGCTCCTGTCCCTACACCGGGTGCACACTACATGCCCTTCCTCTGCTATCTACCCCTCCCTACCCCTAGCACTGTTTCCCCTACACCCTCGAGCCCAACTTCTCCCTGCCTCTATCTCAAACTCTACCCCAACTGCTGCTTGCCCTTAGCCATCTTTACCCCAAATACTACCTGCCCCAAGCACTGCCCAAGCTGCCACCTGACCCCAGCACTGTTCTATCTGCTACCTGCCATTATCCCACATAATATGTAATGGGACCCAGAAATCGTGGAGTAGGACCCCAATTTTTTAACGTGAATATATATATATATATATATATATATATATATAATCTCTGCTTGCTAGGGGGCACCAGACAAAATCTTGCCTAGGGCACCAAATTAGCTAGGGCCGGCTCTGCGTGTAACTGACTGTACTTTTACTTGAATAATACTTTGTGCTTCGGAACCACATGTTCTGAGTCTAGAGTCTCTATTTATTGTATGACTGCGTATGCAAATTAGCGTCATCCTTAGAGGTTTATAGGAAGGATTTTAGAAGGTACAGGCAGGGGTATATAAAGGTTCATTTTAATATCAACAGTCTTTATCAATTTCACAAGCTTAGTTCATTCATTGCCAAGTACGGGTCCTTGGCACTGGAGATGAAGTTAGCCTTGCTCTTCATGCACTTAACTCCCATTGGCTGCTGGAGTTTACTGCAGGATCAGCAATTGCACATTATCATCAGGGCCTGGCTTGTGGGGGCCCCTATCAATAAAATGGTCAAGTTGTTATATTGGCGATGTCATTATAAAGTATAATGGGCGTGATTCATTACGGATCGCTATTGCGATCGCAGCTGAGATTATACACACAGGCCTGCTGCAAAAATATGCTAATGACTGCAATCGTCCAAAGCCAGCATAGAGACGGCCACTACCGCTTTCGCACATCCTTAATACCCTGCATTCCTGCGTATACATCAGGAACATAGAATAACATCAGCCCCTCACGATCTTACTGAGATATTGCTAACTTCGTCACATGCAGTGAGTACACAAGCTGTGTATGTTGTCGCAGTGACTAATCTATGCAATGTCGTTCAAATGGACAGGCACACTTGTGTTTCTCCGACCACTCCCTCGTTTCCACACCCCAAATGCTAATGTCCCGTCCTTGTCTGCGATGGCTTTGTATCTGCACCGGTGAATGCAGAGCGATTGCAATGCTCACTCGCGCACTGCGATGCATACACATGTGCAGTATGCACCATCGACCGATCTGCGTGCGCGGTTGCAATTGCGATCCGTAGTGAATCGGGCCCACTCCTAGCACAACAAATGTGTGGAACACACTGTAGTGCCTCTGTTCACATTATGCCCACAGTGACACCAGTTCTCATCATGCCACACAGTGCCACTGTTATGAGCCGCAGCAGCTCATATTTCCTGCGTGTCCTGGCCGTGATCAGGCGACCGGGAAGCCGCGTTAGGCTGGCCGGAGAGGCCACCAGGGATTCCAAGCGGCCGCACTGATTCCTGGTCACGGTTGTTGCTCAGTAGCCAGAACGCTACTAGGTACGTGCAGCACTCAGCTGCATGAGGTTATTCATCTAGGGGGCCGGTCTCTGAGGAGACTTCTGTTTGGCCCCTGTCCAGTTAAAATGCAGTCAGCATGACTGAGATAGTGACACCTTTTCTTTTTGATGGTTCATTGTACACAAACTTTGTTTAAGGCACAAAATTATAAAAAATAAAGTATAAAATTACCTTCAGGCTGTGTGTATAAGGTGTATATGAAACATAAATGAATTTAATGTATGTACACAAAATTATTGAAAATATTGTATAAAATTACCTGCAGGCTGTGTGTATAAGGTGTATATAACACATAAATGCATTGTGTGTGTATATTTGGCTCCTATTCCCAAGATATTTCATTATGGTATGCAATTATTCTAAACTATGGAGACTATTCCGATATCCAAAATGCAGCTGGTCCCAAGCATTTTGGATATGGGAAACTTAACCTGTACCTGCATCTCCGTGCATAACGCTCCTGGTTTTTCTAGCCTGTACTTGGTTTGTTTACAGCCCTGTCTCCGTGGCTATTCATTATTGCTGTTTAGGCTCTGTGCAAATGTTATCTCTGTTTGCCACTGCTGCATTTACCACCTGCAGGCTACATCACCATTAGTGTATAGGAAAGGGTCCTGGACTGCACACCCTGAATATATATAATGGGAGCTGCTACCTGTTGAGACTATTATTGCAGGCACAGAAACAAACAAATCACAGATGCACAACTCCAAACTATATACATTCAGGGTGTGCAGTCCAGAACCCTTTCCTATACACTCCATTTAGTGTGCTTCTTTGCACACCTGAAGGCTGAGATACCTTCTACCTGGATTAGCACCCTCCCTTATTGGTTTAAAGCATGGACTCTGGTCATGTATATGCACACTAGTAATAGGCACAATTTTAGGTAAGTCCTACTTTGGGTTGATTTTTGGGGCGTGGGTCCCTGGATTGCTTTGGTTGGTCTGCTTCAAGGCATCGCATTATAACACATTTTCCTTTTTTTTCACATTTTAACACTTTTACTGTTTGTTTTTATTATATTTGTATTTTCACTTCTCTATCCTATACATGCAGCAGCAGCTTCTCTTATCTTTCTTACTTCACACTTCACTTTTCGCATTAGAGCGATGCCCGGGGGTGGCTAGGCTGAGCTGGTTTGGGGGGGGTCCTGCGCTCTGGTTTTGAACCCTAGTATGTTAGGGACCTACCCTACAGAGGTTACCTGGATATGGTGGGTAGGCCCATATCCTTGGCCATGATTATGCTAAAAACCTCTATGTATTGCAAAATTTTATTGCATAATGTATTTATATATAATCAGTAATTTGGAGTTGTGCATCTGTGATTTGTTTGTTTCTGTGCCTACTTCACCATTAGCCCTGCTCAGAGAACGTGTTTGTACTTTCGATTAAGGCCTCATTCTTCAGGTTCTGAACTCAGCGTGTGGGACTAATTATTTCATTGTTATGAGATGATCTGCAGACTTGAGCTTTGGGTTAACCTCAGACCTTCCAGCCTTGCAATCGGTAGATGCCATTTTTAAAGCATTAGGTAACCTATATGATGACCCAGACCGGCTTTCGTCAGCGGAGTCACATTTGCCTGCTCTAAAACTAGGCCGAAACTCAACCAAAGTCTATTGCACTGAATTCATGCACTGGTCCACTGACTTCCTTCTGGGCTTAACTGAACAAATAAAGGATTCTTTGGTCCAATTCCCTGTTCCAGAACCCTTAGATAAACTCATGCAGCTTACCATTAAAATTGATAGGTGTATCGGAACGGAAGATGGAGAAGGAATTGTCTCTCTATTTCCCTCGTGCCGCTGTTCCATCAACTATGGAAGATGCAGTGGCGGACTCTGGGACTCTTTTATTGTGGCAGCAAAGGTCATCTTGCTCGTGAGTCTCCCCTTAAGTACGGAAAAGACAAATCCTAAATGATATGATAGAGGTCCATTTAGGGGTAAATTTACAAAAGCGAGAGCTTTTAGAAGTGGAGTTGTTGCCCATGGCAACCAATCAGATTCTACTTAACATCTAACTAGCACCTTCTAAAAGATAATAGCTAGAATTTGATTGGTTGCTATGGGCAACATCTCCACTTCTAAAAACTCTCACTTTAGTAAATTTACCCCCTAGTCTCTTCCAAAAACTCTGTTTTAATACCTGCTCGGATCGCCTTCAACAAGCATACGAGACGTGATATCGTCTAGTGCACAGGTTCTCAAACTCGGTCCTCGGGACCCCAAACAGTGCATGTTTTCCATATCTCCTCACAGTATTACAAGTGAAATAATTAGCTCCACCTGTGGATCTTTTAAAATGTGTCAGTAATGAACACACCTGTGCACCTGCTGGGTGATCTGAGGACCGAGTTTGAGAACCACTGGTCTAGTGTGTATCCGGCATAAGGGCCATGTGGGAGGTCAGATGGTATGTGTAGAGTTGTGGGGCATATCAGTACCTTTTTAGGGAGCTGCATTGCATGCCCTTGCAACAGGTACTGTACCAGGGCTCAGTGCCACACCTCCAGACCATTGTGTTCCATAGCAATTATTTTATTTAGATATATTTTTTAATGATACATCCTATATTATATGTGATATTAACCATGATCAATAATGTTTTCAGATATAAATACCATAAACATTAATCTATATAGTCAAGTGAAAAGATATAGGTGCTGTAATTATGAGATAATGTAACAAATAATCAATACATATAAGTCAATAAGTTGAAAGTAATAAAACAACACTGAATTAAACGCCAATCTTATCACTCCCTTGATTAGTATGGCACCTAGTCTTGGTATCCCCTCTTGTCTCCATGATGAAGAATTAACTTGTTATTAATAGTAAGCAGCATTTGTGTAGTAACAGAAATATTGCACATTGATGAGATACATAAATTAGGGAATGTCCTTGTACTAGATAATAACATATTGGGAGCTTATCGGAAACACAATTGGACCATCCACAGTTCATTGAAATTGGACTTTGAAACTGTTTACGTAATAGAATCCCACAGAAGAACACAGAAAAAAATTGGAGGAAACCATTTCTCTATAAGCTCTAAAAATATACATTATGCACATAACTATTGTAATAAAGAGCTTTAAAATTAAATATACAATGTTATCTGCAAACTAAATAGTATACCATATTAACTGAGAGAGGTAACAGCATCAGTGAGAAACTATAATAAAAGTGATGCCTCTCAAGATAGTTGTATGTACAATAACTATAAAAAAAATAATTGTATATATTGTACAGTTTGTGGAAGAGGGTTTGATGGAATGGAGAACTAAAACAATGGCCCTCATTCAGAGCCGTATGCTCTGAGCAGAGCGCACGGTCTGAATGAGGGCCGGGCTCTATTTTCATGGAGCGTCCTCCTGGACGCTCGTATAGCTGTGGGTCACCACCCACAGGCTATACGAGCGTGCATTGTGATGGTCGCGATGGTCGAGACCATCGCGACCATCGAATTTGCGAGCCGGAGCCTGCGGTTGAGGTTTTCAACCGCAAGCTCCGGAGTGATTTTGGCTCTATCAGAGCCAAAATCACTCCCACTGACATCACTAGTGATGTCAGTGGGCCGGCTTCTGACGGGAGGCGTTCCCGTGGGAACGCCCCCGTCAGGGAGGCACGCCCACCAAAGGGGGCGTGCTGTCAATCAACATAGACAGCACGCCCCCTTTGATCGGACACAACGAGCGAAGGACTTTCCTTCGCTCGTCGCGTCTGGCGCATGCGCACGACGGAGCTCCCTCCGTCGTGCGCATGCTCAGTCCATAACATCGACCCACTTGCGAGCGGACAGCCGCTCGCGAGTGGGTCTGAATCAGGCCCAATATGTCTAGGGTCTGATGTTAGTTTAAAAGTGTGTGTAGTACTGAGAACTGAGGGCTATTATTTATTAGGGTTCAACGCTGCACTAAAACCATACCAACTGATAGATAGTGAACTTTGATCTGTTTAGTGCAAACTATATGATAAAAATAAGCTAATTACTGATTGCTTGCTATTGATTTATGGGTGCCTGAAGATTTGGAGCAGCTTGAGGAAATTCAAAAACAGGAGAACAGGAGTAATGGTGCCATCTAATCACCACTATCCAAACAGATTCAGTATGATTTACTGCCGGCGGCGGTTCTAATCCCGACAGCGGCAGCCCGACAGAGGAGGAAATCCTGATCATCCTTAGGGTAAGTATGACTAACCTAATCCCCCCCCCCTAACCCTCCCTTAGAGGTGCTTAGCCCTAACCTCCCCCCCAAATGCTTAACCCTAATCCCCCCCTAAGTGCCTAAACCTAACCCCACCTTCCCCTAGCCTAAACCTAACCTCCTGGGGGGGGGTGCCTAACCCTAAGTCCCCCCCGGCCGCTGTCGGGGCCCGGCTTACCTTCGATTGGTAAACCGGTGTCGGGCTCCTGGCGTAGGTCTAATGACAGGCGTCGGGATATCGACGCCTGTCATTGGTGCCTTGCCGGGATTAGACAGTCGGGAAGCCAGCGGTCGGGATTACGTCCGTCGGCTTCCCGACTGCTTCCCATCCAAACAGGCACTGTGTATATGTACAGCTAGATCTCACAAGGCAGCAGAAACCCTCCAGGCACCTGTATGTGAAGAGTAGCATATATTTCAAAAGCTTAGAAAACCAAACTGTGACCTGGGTTAGTGTAATTGCATACGGCAAGGAATCTGGTTCTTTGGACCTCACCGGGCCCAAAGAGAGCTTCTGTATATGTGTCAGAAATCAGTTGTTTATGACCGGTCAGAGAGAATAAAACACACAGGCAAGGAGTGGGTTAAGATATTCTCTGTATTTGTTTAGTTAAATTCTGTGTATTTGTTCAGTTAAATTTTTATAACACTTTGGTAGCAGTTGGTAAAAGTATCTAAACCCCTACCTACTAGATGGAATGGGATTGAAATGCCGGTGGCTGTGTAGCCGCCAGTTTAAATCCCAACAGCGCTAGCCTGACGCAGAGGAAATCCTGACAGTGGAGGTAAGTAATCTCCCCCCCCTAACGCTCCTTTAGGGGTGCCTAACCCTAACCTCCCCTTGTTAGTGCCTAACCCTTACCCCCCCTCCCCGCACCTTAAACCTAACTCTCCTGGGGGGGTCCCTAACCAACCCCATAGTGCCTAAACCTAACCCCCACTTTCCCCATCCTAACCCTCCCCAGGGGGGTGCCTAACCCTAAGTCCACCAGGGGGTCCCTAAACCCAACCGCTCCATCCGCGGCTACATCGCTACTTACCTCCGGGGCTGGACATTCGGTCCGGCGTCCTGTCGGGGTCCAGGCGGGATTGTAGTATCGGGATTGAGACCGGCGGCCATGCAGTCACCGGTCTCATAACTACATCCCCAACTAGATATTCTGCCTAGCAAAAAGATAAGCAGAAGGCTACACTACATCTTTAATTGTTCTTGGTTGTGCACAGCCTGGTATTGGAATGTGCACGGCCCGCAGTCCTATCCGTGAGATTGCTTCTTGGAAGCAGCCAGCTAAGTGGATGAGAGCCTCTAATCTAAGCATGTCTAAACATAGGTTCATGTTATTGGTTGCTATGGTCAACATTTCTTCTAAAAACTCTCACTTTAGTAAATTTACCCCTGTCGACAATATTGTTCATCGTTGATTGTTTGTGAAATCGTTCAGTATGTACGCCCAATATTGTTCGTCCTGGACACCGGGAAGTTCAAGGGAAATCGTGTGTATGAGCCTTTAGGATTGCAGCAGTTTGTAATATTAATATAGACATCATGGTACGTTACAGCTGCACCGGGGGTCTCATAGCTGCCGATGCCAGCCTTGGGCACGGAGATGACAGAGAATCGGTAGACCTTCCCGGGCAGCACGACAGAAAGTTACTGATCTCTAACATATCGGCAAGCGGCTTCCAAATTGGCTTCACTTATGCGGCTTGGGGAGATCAGAGACCCGCCTCCCGATGGTATTCTGCGGGTTACCTGTACTTTGTAGGTGTAGTGACTCTGTACTTGCACTACAGGAGCCTTAGGGATAAATTTACTAAAATGGGAGTTCTATTTAAGAAGCGATGTTGCCCAACGCAACCAATCAGATTCTACTTCTCATTTATCTAGCACCTTCTAGAAGATAATACCTGGAATCTGATTGGTTGCTATGGGCAACATCACTTCTTATTAGAACTCCCATCTTAGTAAATTTACCCCTTAGTATAGCTAGGTGGACTGACAGACTGGATTTAGCGGTCTATAATAAAGAACATCTGTCTCTTGCAGGATCCCTAACGCCTTTTTCTCCTTCTTAGAAGTTTCGTCAGAAGGGTGGAACAGGTCCTGCGCATGCTTAGACCTCAAAACATCAGAGATGTGCACTAACCATTAAGTTAGCGTACTCTGAATTAGGCCCTTAGGTGTCTATTTACTAAGCAGTGTTAGGAGACAGAGTGAAAAGTGATAAGGTGCCAGCCAATCAGCTCCTAACTGCCATCTCACAGGCTGTGTTTGAAAAGTGACAGTTGGCAGCTGATTGGCTGGCACCTTATCACTTTTCACTCTGTCTCCTAACACTGCTTAGTAAATAGACCCCTTAGAATACTATTTCTGGTTCTTCTTTGGTCAAGTTTCCAAAATGGTCTGCAGAAGGAGAATTACTTGTCATACTTTGTAGGCCACAAACAGGTAGGTTTCCCAGCACACACTAGGTTAAAAGATTGCGCTAATGTCATATAGAGGTACTAGGGCTGCTAAATGGCTGTCCAGGGTAAGGTCCGCACTCTTTGTCCTCTGAAAAGCAGATAGCTATTTTTCTTTTTAAGTGGTCTAACATTTGAATCTCAATTGGTGACAGGAGTTGCTATTATTATTGTTTATTTAGATAGTGTCACTAATTTATGCATAGCTGTACAGAGAATATAAATCATTTATATTCCCCTAACATACAAGTGCATACACTCATACACACTAGTGTTCATTTTGTCAGAATCCATTTAATTTCCGAGTATGCTTTTGGAGTGTGAGAGGAAACCAGAGCACCCATTGGAAACTCCACACAGATAGACCATAAACAGGAATTGAACTCATGAGCTCAGTGGTATGGAGCAGTAATGATAATCTCTATGCCCTGTGTTTCTTCCCTTCCACTAGTGTTACAGAACCCCATTTAATATCAATTTCACACTATCAAAATCCCACTACCAATCCATTCCACATAAGTTTGTGCACACATGGTATTCAACACAATTATATTGATGCTATCCCTGCTCTTGTGCTTCACTCATTTATGTTTCCAGTCTTTGTTTAATTCTAGTATCAATATAGTAATTTGAAAGCTTTCCAAGAGGTGACATTTTCTTATCCTGTGCGTCATCATTAGTTACACTTCTGCTTCTTTTTCCTTAGTCATCTGACTGTTTTGTGCTTTGATCTGATTAAATACATTAAAACTCTTTGGGACAAGAACATCTTCCTATTGTGTTCTTGTGGATGCAATAACTGTTCCTTATGATTTCTTAGTAATTTGTGTATACCTCCGAACATTTACTGGCCGATAGGTGTCAGTATCCTAACCATGTCGGGATGCCAGGATCATCAGCGCTGGCATCTCATACCCAACCCTTTATATTCACTACATACCACGTGTATATACTTATACAAGTTTTGAAAAGAAATGTAAGGATCATTAGTAGTTTGAAAAATAAACACAACTTTGTGACTCAGAAAGTTATGTTTCGAAAATGAAAACATAAAGTATTGTTGTCAACACTTCCTTAAAGTAAGAAATTCTATTATGTATAATAACAACTGTGGGAACAATGTCAGTTTAATTCCTGCTAAAAACAAAAGCAATGTCTGTTAGGACTGGAGGCTAAGTTGCTGGAAACAGACCAAAACAATTCAAACCGAATAGATGAAGACAGTGGGTTTAACTACTTGCTGACTGCTATCCACCTGTTAAGGTCCTGTCAGAACACACTGTATTTTGACAGAAATAGGCACACATGGGGCTCTATTTACTTCAATCCGCATTTAAAATGCGGTTGTAGTGTGATATTACCGCAATTACCATTTCGAATTCAGGCAATATCACAGGGATTTATTATAAAACCCTTGCAGGGACAGAGCTTTCGATAAAGCTCTGTCCCTGTGAAGCCCCTCCGCAGCCTTATCACTGTATTTTTAGGAAAAAATGCAGTGACGAGGTGCCACGCATGCTCCGACCGTCCGCCGCTACCACCCCCTGCGCGACCGCCCCCATCCCCATCCCGTTAATTTCACTTACCTCCGATCAGGTCATTCTTGCTCCGGTGATGTCCTCCGTGATTCTGATCAGCTGATCTCCCATCCTGCACTGTGACCCGGTCAGCTGTTCTATGCAGCAGTTTGTGGTCTGTTTAGACCACACAGCTGATCACTGGGGCCGGCTCCCTGCTCTGCTCTGCCTGTTAGAGCAGAGCAGGAGTCCAATAACTGGGGGAGACCCTGGATAACGCCACCTCCAGGTGGCGTTATTATCACAGGGCTTCCCCCGGTATTTTTTCACAATTTATTTTTAGTAAATCCCAGGCAGATTGCATTTCCCAATGCGATCTGCTTATTAAAAATATGTGATAATTAGTGGTTAGAGTAGAATTTTACAAATTCTACTCCAATTGCCCTTTAGTAAATTTAGATGACACTAAAATAATGTGAAAAGGGTGTGAAAATACCCCTTTTCACTTTATTTTAGCAAAAAAATGGTAATAATTAGAGCCCATGGAGAGGGGCATTTATAAAAATCAATTAATATGGTTTCTGTTGAAATGCATCGTTGAACCTCAGCAATGTGTTCCCTATTGCAGAAGCACTTTGTTTTTTTGTAGAAACCAGTGATGTTGTGCATAATTCATGGTTGTCACACCCTCAATTAATAATGGGAAAATGTTGGGAAAGCAAAGGATTTGTAATACCACCATAAGCTTCAGATGAAGGATCTTGCTCACATAGTGGAGATTAGGTAATATAATTGTACTATGAGCTCGAATAAGCTGCAATATATGTAGCAACAAATAGATGTTTGTTTTTTAAACTGCAATAGAAAAATGACAGAATACACTGAAGTGCCACCAGTCATGGGTTAGATGCCTAGTATTGTGTAGGGCCCCCTCTAGCCTGGCAAAGTGCCGCAACTTGACATGGCGTCGATTCCACATGTGGATGGAAGACCTCTGGAGAGATGTTGCCCCATGCCATCTGGATAGCTTCCCACAGCTCCATGATATTTGTAGGTGCAGGATCTTGGGTGTGAATGGACCTCTCCACCACATTCTCTAAATTATTGATTGGTTTCATGTGGGGTGAACATGGTGGTCACACCATTTGTCAAAACTCTCCAGAATGCTCCTCTAAACAATTCTGGACAACTTCAGACCAATGACACGGTGCATTATCCTGCTGGAATATTACATTGTTGTGGGGGTACATGAAGTCCATGAAGGTCAGCAAAGGGTCATCAAGCAATGCAACGTAGCGATTACTGGTCAATGACATGTTCAGGTGCACCAGCGGACCCAACCCATGCCATGTGAATACACTCCACAACATTATGGAGCCACCACCAGCCTGCACAGTGCCTTATTGACAACTGGGGTCCATGACCTCATGGGGTCTGCAAAACACCCAATCCCTACCATCAACCTGAAACAACAGCAACCGTGACTCATTGTAGCATGCCACATGTTGCAAGTCATCCAGGGCCCAATTAGTGACATCACAAGCCCAGGTGAGGCACGGTGTCTGATGGTGTGGTTTTAACAGGGGCACTCTGATGGGTCTTCTGCTCCCATATCCCATAAAAGATAAACACCGCTGCACTGATCTGCTGGATATGCATCTGATACCTCCTGCATTGAATGTGAATGTGATTTGAGCCAGTGTCGCTTGTCTGTTACCACTGACAATTCTGGCCAGACGCCTCTGGTCATGATCATTAAGCACCCGTGGTTGGCCACTGCACTGTCCACGGTGGGTGGTAATGCATAGATAGAGGAATGTTGAATATCCACACAAATTTGGAAATGGAATGTCCCATCGGTCGGGCATCCACTATCATGCCCAGTTCGAACTCCGATAATTTTTTGCCATGAGCAGCCTAGCCGGTGTTCAAATTGGTTAACAACATGTCAGATGACAACTGATGCAGGTCTGGGCATTTCCAAGATGTCACAGTATGGTGATGCCATCCACCATTACATTTACATACTGCTATTCCATGACTTTTGGCATATCAGTGTATAGGTGTCTGCGTTGCAGCACAAACCACAATTTGGTTATGTAATAATTGCAGACTAATATTTCAGCAAGAAGGAATCTCAATACTACTGATGACTATACCTGGCAATATTCCAGAATGGGATTTTTTGGAAATATTAGGCTAAGGCTTCATTCAGCAACACGTTTTGACTGCCCTGAAGTGTGGGTTGGTATGTAGATGACTGGAATGGGAATTGTACAACTGAAAGATCTAATTTTGCTTTTTAGCTTAAATAAAAATACTTTTTATTGAATAACCTAAAACTTTAGATTCTAGTATTTTATGGATTTCACTTCACAAAACGTAATTGTTATCTGATACACTTGATCTGTAAGGGTTGCAAAAGCACAGATGGTGTAATCAGGGCCGGATTAACAGGGGGGCGACAGGGGCGATCGTCCCTGGGCCCCCACATGTTAAGGGCCCCCACACCCATCGGGGTTAAAGTGGACCGCAGGAGACGGAACCAGTTCCGCCTCCTCCGGCCAACCTAACCCTGGCGCCGCAGGGAGGCTCCAATTACCAGGCGCCCGCTGTAAACTCCCCGCAGCGGCAGCCGGAGGCTTGAGCTCATGTGAGCTCCAGCTTCTTGCTCACGCAGAGCACTATGTCAGAGATGTCATGACGTCTCTGCCATAGTGCAGAGGAGCAGCCGGGCGGACTGCAGCGGATGCGGGGCTTAGCTTAAGGTAAGTATGAGCTTTTTTTTTGTGCAAGCGGCCTACTGGAGGCCTTACTGGCGGAAGGCATTACTACAGGGGGCATTACACCTGGGGCATTGCTCGGGGAGGGGGGAGGCATTACTACTGGGGGCCTTACTGGCGGGGGGCATTACTACAGGGGACATTACTTGGGGGGGGAGCATTACACCTGGGGCATTACTCAGGGAGGGGGGAGGCATTACTACTGGGGGCATTACTCAGGGGGAAGCATTACTACTGGGGGCATTACTGGCGGGGAGGCATTACTACTGGGGGCATTACTCAGAGGGGAGCATTAGTTGGGGAGGGGGGAGGCATTACTACTGGGGGCATTACTGGGGGGTATTACTACTGGGCAGGCAATTACTACTGGGGGCATTACTCGGGGGGAGGCATTACTCGGAGGGGGAGGCATTACTACTGGAGGCATTAATCAGGGGGCATTACTATTGGGGGCTCTACTAGAGAGGGAGCATTAGTATTGGGGGCACTAATAGAGGGGCATTACTACTGGGGGTATTTCTACAGAGGGCTCTACTAAAGGGGAATGACTATTGGGGGCACAACTACATGGGTAGTACTACTGGGGGATTTATATAGGGGGCATTACTACTAGGGCATTACTATTGGGCACACACCCAATTACCACTGGGGGGCATTACTATTTGGGGCACGACTACAGGGGTATTACTACTGGGGGCATTTATACAGAGGGCATTACTACAGGGGGCACTACTAATGGGAGTATTGCATAGGGGCACTGCATAAGGGGCACTACCACTGTGGGCACTGACACTACTGGGGGCTCTGCATAAGGTCTCCATTGAGCGTACCCCCAGTTTGTCACATTTAATAGAGGCCCCCACATGTTTGTTGCCCAGAGGCCCCCACAGACCTTAATCCGGCCCTGGGTGTAATGGTTAGCATTACTGCCTCACAGCACTGAGATTGTGGGTTCGATTCCCACCACGGCCCTAACTGTGTGGAGTTTGTATATTCTCCTTGTGCTTGCGTGGATTTCCTCTGGGTACTCGGGTTTCCTCCCACACTCCAAAAATATACTGGTAGGCTAATTGGCCTCAAACAAAATTAACCCTAGTGTGTATGTGTGTGAACATGTGGTAGGGAATATAGATTGTAAGCTCCACTGGTGCAGGGACTGATGTGAATGGCCAAATATTCTCTGTAAAGCGCTGCGGAATATGTGGGCGCTATATAAATAACTGCTAATAATAATATCACTCCCACACTGGTATCCTGGGTAGTAGAATAGCATGCCTGTTTGAAACATACTAGGATGTTGTCATGTCTTTCCACTGTTTACTTCCCATTCCATATGACAAATGTATCCTGAAGATGTGACAAGCAGAAAACAATGAAACACTTTAATAGTGCCAATAGTAATTATTTGCTTTATAATGTATTATCTTTTTATTACACAAAGTTTCGACTGCATTTAAATTATCTACAGCTATAGTAAGATATTTGTATCATTATGAATGTTCAGCAGTAACAGCCATGTGATTGTTGATCAGCGCACTGGAGTATGAGCACATTTTTTGTTTTATGCAGTTTTTCTCTACTCATAACTACTAAACTATAAGAGCATCTTACTAATTGTCTCTCTCTCTAATTGTGTTCATTTATCCTGGCCCAGAGAGATTTCATTACCAACTGCCAGGTCCTTGGAGTGATTGCTGCTTGGAGCTAACTGCATCATTTTATATGTATTAATTAGAGCATTTATACATTATTTTCTATTATACAGCCTGTGTTTTACTTTTGCAATTACTGGGATGGAAAAGTGCTGCTGTCTGTTCAAATATGTAATGTAATGACGTTCTTGTAAAATGTACTGTATTTGTTACTTTCTATTAAATATGTTAACTTATAATTAACATTATTAATAATTTAGTCTTACCTAATACATATTTGTAACATAAAATTGATTTGTATCCACTTGTATTTAAGAAAACGTTCATGTAAAATACTTCTTCTTAGCTATTATAAAATAAAATCTTTCTCACTTGATTTACATAATAAAGTACCATTTCTGAAATAACTTATACTGAAAGTTTTCTGTTTTGTAGTATTTTTTTGATTTATTATTCTATGACCAACTTTGTTACCTACGTATATAGAAAGGCTATCAAAAAGGAAAAAATGAAAGGACAAATACGACAGTACTAAATAGTAAACAATATAAAAGAAAATACTAAATAATTTCAATTAAAAACTGCATCCCTAGATGTAAATAAAAACATAGATATTTATTTTGGTAGAATCAAACGACCTACATAAAATTCAACACGTCATTATTTGATAAAATGTCTCTGAAGCTGGCAATAAAGGATGAATCATGTATCTTTAGAAATCGGTGATGGTTGCTTTAAATTAAAACAATTGTGCTGACCTCTTTTAGACATGTATTAAGAAATTGTACTTCATGAGAATAATAAGTAACTGTTATGATGTTACTATGTGCATAAACGAAATACTGATTTTTGAAGCAGATGCATGTACATACAAAATGTATTACACAACAGCACATGTTATAGCAGGATAATGTGGAGCCTTTGCAGGCTGGAGAGTATGAAAAAAACACAATTACAGTTCATAGCAAGCAGGCAGAATAAGTGAAACTTAAATACAAACTTGGGTTAGAAGCATGCATATAGTCCAAGTTCCTAGCACAAAACATGGGCAAGTTGCAAACAGACAAGTCTGAGATTCCAGGCAGAATGATATAGTGCACTGGTGAGCAGAACTGTAGATGAACTAGTGTTATGATTTCAAATAGCACAATTATATTCCACAGTAGAGAATAGTTGACAAGTAACTGTCACAAGCCGCCACACTGCGAATACTGGACGAGACGAACACCGGACGAGTGTTTGCTGAAACTCCTCCTACCTCCTGTCCTTCATTCCGGGATCTTTCTGGATTGGCTCCTGTATCTATTTCCTTCTGGTGCGAACGCTGCTCCGATGCCAGTGATAATGTTTCACATGTTTCCGGTTTTGGTGTTGTCTCCTGTAATCCAGTCGAGTACCCAGTCTTCCTGTCTGCTTTTGTTACCTGCCGTTTGTGTCATCTAGGCGGCACGGTCCACATATCTACTACCTGCCGCTTGTGTCATCTAGGCGGCATGGTCTGCATATCCACACTCTGCCGTTTGTGTCATCCAGGTGGCACAGACTGCAGTCAGTGTCCAGAGTGCACAATTCTGCGTCCAACTGCTAGTGTCAACCCAGCGGCACAGGCCGTACCCCAGCGTCCAAGTGCTTGTGCCAACCCAGAGGCACAGGCCGCAATCCAGTGTCCAAAGTACGCAATCCAGCGTACCACCGCTTGTGTCAACCCGGCGGCACAGGGCGCAATCCAGCATCCAAAGTACGCAATCCAGTGTACCACTGCTTGTGTCAACCCGGCAGCACAGGTCCTTCTTCAGACCACCACAGCCTGCCAAGGCTGCTACACGGCACAAAGGCAGCATCTTGTTCTACGGCCCACAGGCCACAGCCTGCCAAGACTGCTACATGGCCCAAAGGCCGCATCTTGTTCTACGGTCCACAGGCCACAGCCTACCAAGGCTGCTACACAACCAAAGGCTGCATCTTGTCCTACGCCCACCGGCCACAACAAGTCTAGGCTTACCAGCCCTCAAGGCTGCTGCACAGCCCAAAGGCAGCATCTTACCTCATAACCCTCAGGCCCAACTAGTCAAAGACTTACCAGCCCTCAAGGCTGCTCTATGGCTGCAGCTAGCCAAGCATACCAGCCCTCAAGGCTGTTGCTGGACTAATTAATCTCAGTTAATATCAGTTTCTAACAGTAACATGTTTTCTGAGTGCACAGGTAAATGCCTTGTAGACAAATACTGAACAGTTCTTACAAATAGCACAAATATTTTCCACAGTAGAGAATAGCTCACAGATAATGGATTTCCTGAACAGCACAAGTAATTTGCACAGCAGCAATCTATTTAGTAGATCTTCAGAGTACTACAGATTAATTGTGCTGTAAATAAATGTTAGTCAGTTATTTTCTATAGGCACAAATAATTTGCACTGAAGCAAGATACTTAGCAGATTTTTTAGAAGAATCCAAGTTAGCTTCACCATAGAGTGTATCAACAGGTAACAAGATTTCCAAATGACACAGGCAGAAACAGACTCAGAGACATCAATGACCAGCACTAACACTGTGAAACACAGGTGAGTGTTGTAATGAGATTAACTCTTCACAGGTGAGATCCACAATAGTCCAGGGAGTAGAGGTCAGACAGCAGCCCCTACAGATGAACCCCGGTACTGCACAAGAAAAATACACAGAGTCCTAACACAAACAACATAGAACAAAGTAAAAACAGATGCACCATACAACCATTAATAATTATGCATAATATGTGAGGTATTTGGCATAAGTTTGGCCAAAGTTATGATCTTACCCACCATTGTCAAGGTAACCTCATCGTGTAAGTCTCTAACACTAATATATATATATATATATATATATATACATATATATATATATATATATATATATATATATAATCAATGTGTGTGTCCAGGTGCCCTTTCCCCAAAATATTTAATATATTATGTGCATATAGATATATATATATATACACTGTATATATACACCTGAAGGCCTAGACTCCTTCAATTTGGACTAGCACCCGCCCACCTGCCTCTGATGTTTTTAATTAGGGACCCATCATTTACTGACTGCACAGTCTGTATAACAAAGCCACAGGTAATTTTATTATTTTATTTTGTGTGGTGCCCTGGGGTGGTTTGGCTGAGGTGGTTTGGGGGTGCCCCACGCCTGAGACATGAACCCCCATAGTGTTAGGGACTTACCCGATGAGGTTACCTTGGCGATGGTGGTTAAGCTCATAACTTTGGTCAAATTTATGCCAAAAGCCTTGCATATTATGCATAATTATTAATGGTTGTATGGTGCATCTGGCTTTTCTTTTTTCTATGTTGTAATATTAAGTCTCAGCTAGGTAGCACATCCCATTAGAAAGAGCTAGGGTGTGCAGTCCAGGCAGTGGCGGGCTGGGCCGGGGGGCAGGGTGCCATGTGCCCCCTGGGCCGCAGCGTCATGCGGGTCGGGGCAGTCTGTGTCACTGTGACACAGACTGCACCGTGTGTGTAGCGCTGACCGGACGGAGTTCGGTCAGCGCTACACAAGTGACAAACACACAGCCGCCAGCTCCGGCAGCTGTGTGTTTGTTGTAAGCAGCAGCCAATGAGAGTCTGTCAGACTCTCATTTGCTGCTGCGTCCACTGCGGGAGCCGCTCCATCTTCCGGCTCCCGCAGTGGGTAAAGGGAGAGGCGTCATGACATCATATGACGTCTCTCCCATAATGCAGAGCGGCCCGGCCCGGGAGGACAGACGGAGGAGCAGATGGCGGCGGCGGGAGCGGGGATTCAGGTAAGTGGTTTTTTTAATTTTGTTTTTTTAAATTACGTGTATCTACTGGGGGGGGTCTGGCACTACAATGAGGAGACCACTACTGGGGGCACTACAAAGGGGGGGACTACTACTACTAGGGGCACTACAAGGGGGGTGGGGGACTACTACTGCTACTGGGGACACTACAAGGGGTTGGACTACTACTGAGGGCACTACAAGGGGGGGACTACTACTACTGGGGGCACTACAAGGGGGGGGCTACTACTACTGGGGGCACTACAAAGGGGGGCTACTACTGGGGGCACTACAAGGGGGTACTACTACTACTGGGGGCACTACAAGGGGGGGACTACTACTAGGGGCACTACAAGGGGAGGGGACTACTACTAGGGGCACTGCATAGGGGGGAGGGGACTACTACTAGGGGCACTACATAGGGGGAGGGGACTACCACTGGGGGCACTGCATCAAGGGACCACTGCTGGGGGCTCTATATAAAGAGCAATACTGGGGGTACTGCATAGGGGGGAGACTACAACTGGGGCCACTATTTAAGGGGCATTGCATAAGGGTTAGCACTATTGGGAGCACTGCATGGGGGTGGACTGCTACTGGGGGCACTATATAAGGGGCACTGCATAGGGGGTACCACTATTGGGGGCACTATATAAGGGGCTTACTACTGGGGGCACAAGGGGCACTGCACAGGGGGACCACTACTGGGGGCACTATATAAGGGGCTTACTACTGGGGGCACAAGGGGCACTGCATAGGGAGGGATCACTACTGGGGGCACTACTGAAGGCCTGCATAAGGGTGTTCTCTCCTGTGGCACATGGGGGCACTGCATATGGGCACTACGACAGGGGGCTGCCCCTAATCTTTATTTTTACCTTACATTAATCCCATATGGACCCGCCTCCTCCCTCAAACACTTGAGGGGGGGCGGCGCTGTAACACGCACGTTCTTCGGGCACCCTGGCTACACGCTACTCCTCTGCCAGCATGCATTTGCCCCCCAGGCTAAAAGTTGCCAGCCAGCCCCTGAGTCCAGGCCCCCTTTCTTTTAACAGGAACAAGTCATTCCAGATTGCCCAAATCTCTCAATAATTAGAATACAAAGAGCCAAATGTAATAGGGTGAGAAATTTGAAAATGTGAGAGTTTAGCAGTAAACACTCACAGTTTTTTTTAAACTCGGTCATTGTAATATAGTCTGAGACCACGCAAACTCAGAAAACTCTCACGATTTAAACTCTTATCCAGATGTTTTCCATTTGGAATATAAAACTCGGCCAGTGTTAGAGCTTACTGCTAAACTCTCACAATTTCTAAACTCTCACCCTATTACATTTAGCCCATTGTTTGATTCATAGGATAAGAAACACAAATTTAACAATCTATAGTTGCACAATAATCTTGGATCTATATATGATTTTCCAACTACAGATGTATATGGCAACTGATTTAATGAGCAGTCTCTTCTTACAGACTTTAATTGATACATTTGGGAGAATATATTCCACCAAAATGGACATTCTATATAAAATATGATCAGTGACATTTTAGCTTTCATTAAAATGCCAGCGGCTGTGTTGAGTCTCAGGCAGAAAAAACAATCCGTACGCATTTCATCATATAAATAATTTAATCAGAAGAATGTTGCAAGTGACTATTTTCTGGGGAAACCTAGGTACAGCACCAACAATTAATCATGCAATGGTCAAAGCGAGACTGTAGTAAGATAATTTTTGGATCACAAATGGATTATCATTATTACAGATCTCAGCAAGACCATAAATTGCCTTATATAGCCTGGAGGTGTTATATTTTCTGTCCTGATTCCAAAAGAAGGGTGTGATACAAGGGGAGATGAATAAAACCTTGGAGAGCGATGAAGTGGAGAGAGATAAAGTACCAATCAATCTGTTCCTGTCATATTTCCAACAGCTTATAAAATGGTAGTTAAAGGCTAATTGGTTGGTCCTTTATTTCTCTAAGGTTTTATACATCTCCCTCTAAGGGGTAAATTTACTAAGATTCGAGATGGTCCCGATTTTCAAAGTGATTTATCTCGCTGGTATTCACCAAAATTCACGTGATTTAATCCCTTTTTTTTTAACCAAATTTGCCAACAGGCGATTTGAGGCTAAGCGAGTTGGCCGATGGTGAAGCAGAATGAGATATCTCTCCAGAGTAACTGTTGTGCAGGAGATTACTCACCCGAGATTGCAGTGTTTTCTTTCTGCAAATCTCTCCCGAGCTAGCAGCCAGCACATATCAGTGAGATATGTGCTTGCTGCTTGTGTGTTAATACTTAATAGATAAATGTTTTTATAAAATAATAACATGAGGTCCCCCCCCCAAAACACTAACCAACCTCGGGCTTGCCAGCCTGTCCTGGTTCTTAATTTACAGGGAAAAAAATGTGTAGGGCCTGGGCTGACTAACGGTCAGGGCTGATGCTGCGGCTGGGGGGCCCGGTGAAAGGGCACCCCTGGCTGTGGCATCAGTCCCCCGTTAGAAAGGATCCAGGGCTGGTTTTAAATATACGGGGTACTTCATGTCAATTTTTTTCTACGTATATTTAAAACCAGCTCTGTCCCTGCTGCCTGTTGCTGGTTCATAATTTACAGTGGAACCCTACACATTTTTTCCCCTGTAAATTAAGAACCAGGACAGGCTGGCAAGCCCGAGGCTGGTTAGTCTTTTGGGCGGGACCTCATGTCATTTTTTTTTACAAATTAACCATATTTTAACCATTTACAGAAAGAAACATACACAAATCACAATGATTTGTGTATGTTTCTGAACATCTCGCAGCTCAGGGGGTTGAGAGTTTGAAAAGTGATTTTGACAGAGAGTTTGCTCCTATCTCTCCCGAGCTTGTCATCCCGATTCTTGGTAAATTTGAGAGATGTGTGTTTTAGGTTGAAAAGTACTACCAATTTGGCCCGATGGTGATTTGATTTGAGATTGCTATCTCACCCGAGTTTTACGAGTGAGATGAGAGAAATCTCTCTCTAACTCACCCGACTT
This sequence comes from Taudactylus pleione, assembly GCA_031769625.1. NCBI lineage: Eukaryota > Metazoa > Chordata > Amphibia > Anura > Myobatrachidae > Taudactylus > Taudactylus pleione. Next base: position 1,913,963 of record JAUIMM010000517.1, on the reverse strand, counting down.
TACCTTTACTAATTTTACAAGCAGGAAAAAAAAATCAATAAATCCTCCGAGATGGTCATCTCGATTCTTAGTAAATTTACCCCTAAGAGGGGTATTCAATATGGGAGCGAAAACATCGTTTTTGCGTTAATATCGGAGGTATGACGTCATTATCGCAGGTTTTAGTTTTACACCGTATTCAATTTCAAAGACTTTTCGCAGTTTTGAAAAGTCTTTGATAAAAAACGGGGATAACTTTTCACCATTGAATAGGTGTCGAAAAAAAGTGCAGAATTGGGGTTTAGGGGTGCAGGCTTAAAAAAAATAGCCTGCACCCCTGGGAATGACATTTAAAAAAGAACTGTGTCAAAAAAAAAAAAATAGGGACACCCCAAAAAATGATATTAAAAATTGGGGTGAAAAAAAAAAATGGGAAAAAATTGTTTAACAATAGGGAAATAGGTTCAGGGCTATTCTGCAAGTATGCGGCAGGTGATTTATAGCAGCAGGTGCACAAATGCAGTATTTTTAAAAACGTACTTTAGGGACTTAAAAATATGCTAGTACCCATTTTCATGTACCCCAAAATTGATGGCACCACTTAAAAAAACGAAAAAAATAACCTAAGTGCTCTTCTGCAACACTTCTTCAATGTCGGGAAAAAAACACCTGCTGCGGCTATTTAAATCCCCGACTTTCATTTAAAGGCTAAAACAGGGGTACCCATAGTGATCCCCCATGTTTTTACAACTTTAGGGGGGTCCTACAATTTTTTTAAGGAAAAATTCGTAACTTTACGCAAATCCAACTTTGGAGGATCCCGTTTTCGTTAATTTCATATTGAATACGGGGATAAGCAGGAGCGCGCCCGATACTTTAACGCAGGTAAAAACTCCGATATGAAACGTTAACTTCGACAGTGAAGTTAACGTTTCATATTGAATACCCCTCTAAGTCTTTAATATCTGCTGCAATACAGTTCAAGGAAACATAGTTAATGGTAATAAATGTTTCGTTTTCTACTGAAACAGTACTTGTCTAGAGGAGTCAATTTTCAGGAACTTCTTGGATATAAGACTGATAAAATATTTCCATTCAGTTTATCCTGTCTACAAGATCAGTAATGATAATTTTTACCTGTTGGCTTCCATATTACACACGTAAGTAATGTCAGTGTGTACTGTACATGTACACCATACACAGCAGGGCATTAGAGATTAATAGATTCCAACCTGGTAATATTTTCACATTGCCAGTAATTTACTTACACAGGAACTCATATGGATTAGCCATCATATTAATTTTTGGCTTTGCTAATTAGAGGGTTCCATCATGATGTCTCTAGAAGAGATAGTATTGTGGTAAAACAACATATTAAAAGTAGTGATTATTGTGGAAATGCCTTACTCTATTTCAGTGGTTTCCAAACTAGATGCCATGGGTTGGCGATACAGGACCACATCAAATTATTTATGGTCAATATGGTAGCCATTAGCCTGCCAATCATAAAATATGTGGACAAACAGAACTGCAACCTTGCCCACCCCCCACATAACTGAACCTACGGATAAAATGTAAGCACAATTTACTGAATTTAATAATTTTTGATAAATTTCTCATTATGAAACATTTAGCCATGGGGTGTCGTGTAAAAAATGCTGATAATCTAGTGTTTCGTAAATAAAGAAAGTATGGGAACCACAGCTCTATTTAATCATTAAAAAGTGTGGCAGGTAAGCAGGTGTAGTATGTACAAGATGTTATTAGTAGCATATATTGCTACTATCTAGGCAGTTTATTTATTTACATGACGAGATGTCATTTCCAGAAATTTAGCAGTGACTTCTGAATGATTAACTGATTTTGTCTGTCATTAAAGGAATCACATACCAACATTGTAATCCTCCACCAGCCCTCCTAGCCTGTCCAGCGCAAAGCTGTATTACACAGACCTCCCTCCTAGATATAACGCTGAAGCACTAGGGGTACATTTACTAAAGTGCGGGTTTCTAGAAGTGGAGATGTTGCCCATAGCAACCAATCAGATTCTACTTATCCTTTGTCTAGCACCTTCCTTACAGATAATGGCTAGAATCTGATTATTTGCTATGGGAACACCTCCACTTCTAAAAACTTGCACTTTGGTAAATATCCCATTCCAACACAGTGCTCAGAGGGTGTTTGGGGTAGTAAATATTCTATTGATTTCAGCATTCTTTCCTGCTACACTGCAGTCATAAACTGCTTGGGAATGCTGGTCATTCATGGATATATTGTATTATTATATGACTCTGTGACCATCGCCAGGGGTTACGGCGATTCATCAAAGCCCCATGTCATTACTTTACATAGTCTGTGTGCTCTATACAAAGTGTGTGTATTATCATAATTCCCTAAAGTATATATTTCAGAAATGGCTGTTTGCGTACACTGGATTGCATAAGCTAATCAGGGAAAATGGTCAAGTGACACCTGGCCTTTGAAGCCAAAAGCTTCCTGACTGTAACGTTTGCTCTCACCCTAGGGGGGGGCAATGATGCAAGTCCAGTAGGCTGTCACACTGGCTGCTAGAAGGGGCATTTGTAACACCTCATGCTAGCAGTCTCCCTATCATAAAATACCTTCAAGGTCCAGGGAGTTGTGAGTATCAGGTCTGGTAGTTGTGCTAATTTGCATCTACACAGACCCCGGGAGAACAACGGAAAGTATTTTTGAGCCTGGGAAGGGTGGGGGCTGCTGAGGGAGAGGGGGGGATGTGGAACCATAAGAATCAGCTTCTCCTACCTGTCTTGGTTCACTTCCATCGAGTAGCTGAGAGCTAAGGAGTGCTCCCCGTGTCGGTCTATGATGGTCTCCCTCCACACAGATTGTCTAAGATCTCAGCGTAAGATGCCTTAGGATTCTGATACTCTTATCAATTTCTTTTATCTGCAATCATTTTGTGCATTTATTTATATTTGTATGTCTTGTTTATTTACCTATTTTTCCTGTAATTTAACCCTGGAGATATTTCTCAATAAATCCTAAAACTTTATCAGCGTTATCTTTGTGGTCTAATGAATTCACTGCTTGGAGAGGCCCATGCTATATTTGTGTAATACTTGTGAGTTTAAGTGAGAATTAAGTATCTGGCGAACGTAAGAGCGTATTTTAATACTCTTCGTGGTGGCATCTTAGGTAAAACCCATGTCACAACCACCCAGCTACGTCAGGTTGGCGTATCTGAGAGTAGGCTGGGCATGGTGTAATGACAGACTCTATAACCAATCAGAGCAGAGTTGCATCGTTCGTTAGTATCTGACAGTGACAGTCGTCTTGTCTGTCATCCATTGCAGTAAGGAATGGAAGAAAGAAGAGGACCCATGGATCTAGTTATGTAATAAGTTTATAAAAGGGTGTGTTATTATTTCACAGTATTTTTGTTGGTGCACTACATAACTCTGGGCCTGATTCAGACCCGCTCGCAAGCGGGTCGATGGTGGCCCAGTGCGCACTCGCGAGCCCCGGAGTGAGCGCAAAATGCGCTCGCTCCGGGACTCACTACAAAAGGGGCGGCTGTCGATGTTGATTGACAGCTCACCCCATTTTGTAGGCGTGGTGGGGGGGTGGCTTCACAAATGGAAGCGTTCCCATGCGAACGCCTTCCGTTTGTGGGCGGCCCCACTGACATCACCAGTGATGTCAGTGAGAGAGCTTCTGGCTCTATTTGAGCCAGAAGCTCTCTGGGGCTTGCGGCAACGAGACCCTACCACAAGGGTCTCGTCGCAAGCCCGATGGTCTTGACCATCGCGACCATCATCATGGCCGCTCGCAATAGCTGTGGGTGGTAACCCACAGCTATGCGAGCGGCCAAGAGGCCGCAACTAAAAAAACCTGTGCCCGCCCTGATTCAGAGCGAGCGCTCACTTTTTGCGAGCGCCTCTGAATCAGACCCTCTGTGTGCCTATGGCCGGGCCTACAACACTGTCAGACTTTTTTGGTACTTTTGGTGAATGAGTATGATAGGAGATTAAGGACCTGATTCAGCAGTGGACGGAATTGCAAAGCTGCATGCAAGCAGCTTTGCAATTCCGTCCTTGCAATTATGCAACATAATTAATGCAACATGAAGCGTCATGTCTCCTGCATGCATTAATGATCCAAGCTGCGTCCAAGGATGCAGCATCGGATCCTCTGTGTGATCCTTGGCCGGCTGAATGTCCATGGGGCCACACAGGCTGGTCATCACAGATGAGGGAAAGAGGCCAGGAAATCTCCGTAAGATCCTGGCCTCTTCCCTCTCCCCCAACAGCGATGACACGTCCCCCCCTGTCATGAAATGGCAGCAGACTGTCAATCACTGACAATCTGCTGCCGCTCTACGTACAATCATGCAGGACATGTTCTGCACACATGCTGAATGGGTTCTGCACATGCACAGATTCCCGATAATCGGGAATCTGCGGTCAGAAGTGTACCTGCGTGCACTGCTGAATGAGGGCCTAAGGTCGTTTCCAAGAGAAGGAAAAAGAAGAGATACCAGAATTAAAGACACTTTAGATAAGCAATTCAATTTAAGTTTATTATGTACGCTGACAATATATTTTTTAATTGATTATCGAGTATTAAAAAAAAACAAAAAAAAAAAACTATATTATCAGCGTCCTCTGTGTATGTTTGTGATCTATTTTCAGAACTGACAAGGGTTTTTTTTTTTTTTTATCAGGAGTTGCAGCAGGTGTGTCTGCAAGAACTCAGAATTGGACTTTACTGTATTTCCTTCTCTTATGTCACTTACTGTGGCATTTTTCCAGTAGCATGTAGCATCATTTATTTTACATTTTATTTACTACTTTTCTCTCCCACAAAGTTATCCACTCCTGTGAACCGTATACATTCCTGGTGAGCATGTAATGGAAATACCTTTAGGTGCTCCCACCCTAGTAAAACATTAAACAGTAAACATTACACTAATATTAACATTAATGTGTATTTTGTAGCTGTTAGCAGGGCTTGTGATTAACTGATATTATATACTATAATTGCGATAATGTAAACAATCTAACGGAAGGGAAAGTTTAAAGATACTTTTAATTTATTCTGCTTTGTATAAGAAACAACACTTAAAATATATTTCCTCTTAAAGTATATACATAAAATAGAATATGATAAAACTCAAAATTGATGATATTTTTAATTAAGTTGTTGTCCTTTAAATTTCTGCTAAAGACACAATTGAGCTAAAAAAAATTAAAAAAAATAATTCTAAACATTCACTTTGGTAATATCTGCTCAGTTAATCCAGAAGCTAAAAAAAAAACCCTACTGGATTGGAAATACCAGGCGTCACAAGCAAAACTGTGGGCCTGATTCAGAGATGCGATCGCTCGCACAATGTATATGCAAATTGCGTAGGCAGTGCAACCGCACTACAATGCATTAGCACGCCCAGTATTGCTTAGAAAGCGATCACACAGTGTATGCAGACACCCACCAGTCTGTTTTAAGACGCCCACTTGTGCACGTCATGTCCAGGAAGTGTATGCAACCATCGGTACATCGGATGCTATCGCAGCGCTTGAGGTTGATCATACCCTGCTGCAAGCAATAACAACAATCCAGGTGACGTGTACTATGATGTTGTCTTATAATTATACACACCTCTAAAATGCCATTGAGATGCTCAGACACGCCTGCGTTTGCACCTCCACACCCCTGTTTTTTAATGACCAGCCCCTGTTACCACCTACAAACGGCTTCCCCTGTCACTCACCCTGCTGGGCTGTCTATGCGCAGTGAGTGAATGCATTGTGAACTTTCGCTAAGGTATGCGCATGCGCACAGTGCATACCATCAACAGCAGCGAGAGTATGCATCTTAGCGAATCTGGCCCTGTGTTCACTATAGCAGCAACTTGGGTGATCAGCGTGGCACATATACTAATAATGTGCCTTAGTTATGCCCCAGTGGTCATACCTGTTCCTAGTCAATCAATAGATTGCATTCTCCTGAGTATTGCCCAGCGCACAAAATGGATGCCATGACTGTATATAGGTGATAGGTAGACTACAATTATTTTGTTATCTGTCCTCAGAAAGTATTATTTCTATCACTGGGTTCTATCTCTGGCAGGCCCCAACGGCAGACTAGTAGTTGGAATACATCTGGATGCAGCGCACGCTCGCCTGCATGAACGTCCAGATGGCTTAGGAAATCCGCTTCCCAATTCTGAACTCCCGGGATGAAGACTGCGGACAGTGCTGGAAGATAATGTTCTGCCCTACAGAGAATTTTACTGACTTCCTGCAGGGCTCCTTGACTGCGAATGCCGCCCTGGTAGTTTATTACAGCGTTAGCATGAATTTCCGCCAGTTGATTATATTGTGACTGTAGAAACTCCACTGTCATCTGAATGTGATTCCAGAGAACTGTTGGAGACTGGGCCAAAAGAAGAAAGTCGTCCAGGTAAGGTAATATACTGACGCCTCTGCGGCGAAGGTTTGCTGCCATTACTACCGTGACCTTCGTAAACACATAAGTGGCCATGGATAGACCAGAGGGTAACACCTGAAACTGATAATGGTTGGTTTGTATTGCAAACCGGAGGAGTGTTGATAATTGGCTCGTATAGGCATCCTGGATATCCAAAGATGCCGTGAAGTCCCCTAGTTCCAAAGCTAGAATGATGGATTGAAGGGACTCCATGCAGAATTTGGGAATCCAGAGGAACATGTTCAGGTGTTTTAAATTGAGGATGGGTCGAAAAGAGCCATCCGGCTTCTGCACCAGAAACATATTGGCGTAAAAGCCTAACCTTCTCTGAGACAGGGGAACAGGAATAACGACTCTGAGGCCATGTGAGAGGGAATAGACTCCTCGAGAGCTTCTGCCTTTTCTGGTTGTGTAGGAAGGCTGGTTGAAAAGAGTAGGGCATCACAGTGACTAATTTATGCATGCCCCTGTAACAGCGTTCAAATGCACTGGCACGTCTGAGTTTCGCCACCCATCACCACCCACAAACAGCACTTCCTGTCAATCACTCTGCAATGGGGCTGCGTAATCACTGCAATCACATGCGCAGTAAGCAATAATCGGCCGATTGTGTGCGTATTGGCAACTGCGTTCCTTGCTGAGTCAGGCCCTTAGACGCTGCTAGCATAGTCATTATCTTGTCCAATTTCGGACCGAACAGAACGTCTCCCGAATAGGGATTGGAAGGAGGTATTGCCTAATTAGGCAAGTAATATGGGCATCCACTGGGGGAGGAAACTCCCAATTAATCCTATCCACTGCTGGGAGGGGGTAAAAAGTAGCAATGCACTTGGAAACCTGGAAGCGCATACTAGGGTGAGTCCACGCCTCGACTAGGAGGTCTTCTAGCTGCGCTGAAGACAGAAACTCCATAACTGTCTTCTTCTGCCTCTTAAATACAGGTGCCTTGGATCTAGGAGGTTTGTCTGAGTCCTCCACTAAGAGAATGACTTTTACAGCACTGAGAAGAGCCTCTACGTTTACTGGGGGCATAGCCTTCTCTCAACATCAGAGGTAATGGAAGCACTGCCATTGCCGTCTGAAGACACCTCTGAATCTGAACCTCCATCAGATAAAGGAGTAGAGCTTTCACGTGCAGCAGGCCTGGGAACCCTATCCTTATCTAGCATCTGCTGAAAGGACATGGTCACCAGCGCTAACCCCTGTACTGACTGTGCAAATGTCTGCATCCATGGTAGCTCCGCCATGGGAAGCTGTGGCACAGCGACAGGGACAGGTGGCACTGGAACTGTCATGCGGTCTACAAACTGCGACATTGCCTTTGTTAACCTGGATGGCCAAGCCGGTTCTTGGACAAAGCAACTGACACAAAGGCCATCATGCTCCGGGTCCTGAGAAGAAATAACATTAAGACATTTCTTACATGTGCGCAATACTGTAGCGCCTATATCCTTGGTAGTCTTATTTCTGGACATCCTGAGAGTCACAGAAATCCCCACACACCAAAATAATAAATAGATATGTTTTAAGCAAAAAGGGTCTTTAAACAGTGTCAGTATATAATATAGTAAATATACTGGAGTGTACTAACCACAGTAAGGGGTGTTCCCCCCGGTTATCAGTAACCACAGCAAGTACAGAGACACAGGTAAAGTACAATTACTTACATACACACAGACCACTCAATGCAGAAATGTGGGCTAATAATGCTCAACAAACCAGCCCAAAATAGCAGGAAGGAGCATTATAAATAGCGTAGCTGCTGGGAGCAGGAAATGAGAGGAGACCGGAGCCCAGCTTCTCTTTCCTACACAGTCAATGAGGTAAAATGGGCACTTAGCGCTCAGGAGGAGTAGAAAGGGGAAGATCTAGCTTGGGGCTTACAGGGAGCAGAGGAAAAGCGTGCCCCAGGGTTAGGGAAAGGGCTAACAGGGAAGCACCGCCGCTGCAACTAAACAGCACCTGCTACTTATTACATCCCTGGGGGTCTAGTGGGAAGCACGGGAGACTGGGAGCCCCCACAGCCATCACCACCAAAGGTCTCCAACTCCAGAGGTAGAAGCAGCGAACCCGCGGCTCCCTGCATGCAGGGATCCAGCTTACCTTGTCCCTGCTGAGCGCCGGCTGCGGCTTGCGGCTTAGGATGTGCTGGAGACCACGGCCAAAGTCCCTGACCCAGTCACCAGTGCTGCAGCCACTGGCGCTGGGGCTATGGAGCAGCAGTCGGGGCATCCTATAGGATGCCTTACACTGCCCACTCATGTAAAAAATAATAAAAATAAAATAAATCAACTGCAGGGGACCACCTAAAGTAGACTCCCTATAAACTGGTGCCCAGCTCCTGCCAGCACCATACTCAAACTGAGGTCCAGTGGCTGAGGGCAGGGTATAGAGGAGAGGAGCCTGGGCTTGTGTGTATTTTCAAGTAACTATTTGGTGCCCAGACTCTCCTCTCCAGGCTATAGCCCAGTGTCATCCCTGTGCTCTCTAGTGGAGGAAGAAGAAAATAATGTTTTATGGCTGATGTCTGATGTTTTTGTCAATGATGGAGAGTGACCGATGGTTTTCCACTACAATAGTCATGTGTCGATAGCAACATCAATGGTAGGTTTTTGATGTCCCATCCCTACACTGGAATGGGACAGCCTAGCAGAGATCATAGCACATCTTTATACTCTGCATGTCTGGAGCTGCTAGTGGAGGCAGTTGTTGGAGTCCAGTTTGCAGCACACAGTGATCATGTAACTTGTGAACAGGGCAAGACAGAATCAAGGGAATAATGTCATACCCTATTGAAGATTGAGACCCATGCATTCAGCAGTCAAAGAGCAGAGGTGGCATTCCAGAGCATGACATTAAGATGATTTAGAAAACTGTCATCTATGGAATAATAATAAGATGAGAAGCACCATAATCTCTTGTTTTCTGAAGGTGGAGATTGACTACTGTGCTAGAGATTGAGACCCCTTCAACAATACAACAAACCAACCCTTTTTTTTACCTCTGTACAAATACTCTGCTATAGAGAAGACAAGTTTGACCACTGATGGAAACAGAAAGACCAGACCGATCTACATGCAAATGGGCATACCCCTTCCAACCCTTAGGCAGTACAACTAGCAACTCTTAAATGCTGCTCAGTGTTACTTACCTGTTGAAAGTTTATACCAAAATGCTAGAGACTAAAAAATCGTAGGACTCTTTTGAAGTCTTAATAGCCAGGCAATCTACTAGGCACCTTCCTCCCCCTGATCACCTGAAAATACCATGCCACTATAAAGTTTGTCTATAGATACCAGAAAAGAGCTCAGAAAAACTATATGTGACTTAAAGCTAGATGGTAAATCCACGCAGATTAAGACAGCTACATGAAAGCCCTCCCAGTATCTCTTAGAAAGGCTTGAGGATAAATGAAATTGCCTTCACAATACAGACATTGGAAGATCCTGGTGAGTCTGTCTGATGTTTTAAAGGGGCAATCATTTAAAAGTAAAAACCAAGTTGGAGCAGAACTGAGATCAGGGGACGCAGCAGGTAAGCAGGGAGAGCTGTGCCCCTTGTGTTAATTGAGTAGCCACATACTGCCTCTGTGGGAATAAAGGCAGTATGAGGTTCAAAGAAACACAGAGTGAATATCTCCTTCTGCAGAGAGGACTCCAGCAAATCAATATGAAGACATGGAGCTTCTTCTAATAAAAAATTAAGGGGTAGTATCCACACTTGCAGTACACATGTTTTTGCAACAATGTCAACCAACAACAATTTTCTGGCCCCCTGTTTACATGTATGTTGGTAATATCCCAAAGATGGCCCATTCTGGGGAGAGTGGAAGATAATTAACCAACTGACGGTTAACATAATGGGCCCAAAACCACCATATCGGAGAACAGTCTTATCTGCCAACCAAATCAGGTGTCTACAATATGGGAATATATGCCCTGTGGAAAATGATAAGGAATAGCTCAACTATGATGATGTACTGTACATAAGTAAAGTTCCAAAGGGATCTATTCATCATCACTTAATTTCTCCAAAAGTAGGTGAAAATTAAGATCTTCACTTATTTTTGTAGAAATGAAGTGCCAGGGTTATTCATCATTCTTGTAATGCAAGATATATCACTGATTTCTCCTGGTTACAATTGTCCCCCAATAATTTCCACAGTCCCCATACTATAGCATGGGAAATTGGGAATACGGAAATTATGAAATTCATCAAGTTCCGAAAAAGCATTTTTTTCTAAACTGGACAGTGATGCTGTACACCACCCTGAGGTGGCGTGTAGCATACGATACAGCAGAGGGATAAGAGAAGACCTCCCCCTGCAGTGTCCTCTTAACTTGCTGGAGCTGCCTCCCGGCTTCCTGAGCTCTCCTATAGTGAGCCGGACCAGGAGAGGACACCGCAGTGGCGGGGGACTGACGCTGCGGGGCTGCACTGTCTAAGCGGGAGTCACAGACTGCAAGTGCAGCTTAAAGACAAAACTGCAAAGAGACAGTGAAGCAGAGAAAATTTCCCCTTTTTCCGAAAAGTTGTCACCGCAAAAGCTTTTCGGAAGTGAAAATTAAGTATAGGGGGCATTTTGTGTCATCTCTTCTAGGCGTAACCTATTCCTCCCAGGGTAATCCTACGTAGTGCGCCCAAAATGGCTGCCTCATGTGGTACCTTTGTGGGTGGAATATATAACCCATGGAAGTTATTTCCCAAAATGTCTGCACCAACCCCACAATACAGTATGCTTATTGTGCTCTCTAGGTTTCGGTTGATTTTAATTATCTCTGTGTGGTTTTCTATTTTTTTGCAACACCAAATCCTTGAACAATGTACCATGTTTTCTGAGGTCTGTAAAGCGACTTTGAGTCCTATGGGAGAAAAGCGCTATATAAATAAAATGATTATTATTATTATTAGTACATTAGTATGGGTGGGGATATGGAAATTATGGTACTAATCAAATTCCGAAAATGATTATATTATATTTTCGGAATTTGATGGAGTTACTATTCGCCACTGTGAGGTGGCGAATAGCAGGTGACACTTACCTGCTTCCAGCTGTGCAGGTCCCCCGGCACTCTGGTCCGTCCTCTGGCTCCTGGGGCTGTGCAGACATGTGTCCTCCCAGGAGAACACAATAAAGTTTAGAAAAAAAAAATTTGTTTTTTTTTCCTAAACTGTACTGTGGGCTGCTGGGAGAACACGTGACAGCACAGCCACCAGAGCTGGAGGTGCTGCAGCGGGCAGGTAAGTGCGGAGACGGGGGGAGGTGAGCGGGGGGGGGAGAGGGTTGGGGGACACACAAACTTACCACCGCTGTAGGCAGTACTGCGCATGCGCTGGCTTTACGATGTAACAGTGCATGCGCCGAATGGATTCCAGCTACGGTAAGTTAGTGTAGATAGAAATAACTATCTATTTCCCGAAAAGCTGTCATCGCAAAAATGACAGCTTTTTGGAATAGATAGTTATGGGGAGGAGGAATGATGAATTCATCTGGTAATTAGGTAGAACTCCATGCGAGTTCTAAACCTAATTACCTCCAGAGAGTTTTAAAGTATGATGAATAGGCCCCTAGATCTGTACACAGTCATGCAAGAGACAGAGCATTTTCTTCCACCATCAAATACGTATTAGATGAGTGACTATCTTGTGGAAGAATGGTGCTGCATCCCTCCTCTTGCACAGTTTCATGGTAGATTCAGTTTCCTAAAGTATATTGGTAATTCTTGCCTCATATGATGGCCCAATCACCTATTAAGTGACTTTACATTTTTTCCAAATGTTTTATTCACTAACTGTGTGTGCATACAGTATGTAGCCTAGGAGCTCCTGCTCTACATGCAACCAGATTTGTACTTGACATTTCCCCAAGTTGTTGTTCATCCTGAGCAAATTTGCATACGGTGTTCACTTTGCTCCTCTTACTCCAGTTCTTTTCTTCTCCCACTTCCCTTACCTCACTTGCTGGAGTCATAATTGGATGCAGATTCATTGCCTCAGAGTCTCAATCTTCTTAACTTATCCTAATGACATAGACAAAGCTGTATTTGGCAGAAGATCCACATAGCATTACTGCAGGAAATACACTTTCAGGAATCAACTCCAACTAACTGACTAATGGCCTGATTCAGAGGCGCACGCTGTTTGCGTGCGCTCGCTCTGAATCAGGGCGTCCCTATTTTATTAAATTCCAGCCTTCAGGCCACTCGCACAGCTGTGGGTGACCACCCACAGCTTGTGCGAGCGGCCTGGCGATGGTCGCGATTATCGATATTGCGAGGAGACCCTTGTGGTAGGGTCTCAGCACTCGCAATGCCAAGTGGACTTCCAGCTCTAATAGAGCCAGAGGTCCACTACTGACATCACGAGTGATGTCAGTAGGGCCGCCCACAAACGGCAGGCGTTCCTTCAGGAACGCCTCTGTTTATCCAGCCACCCCCCCTACTCGCCTACAAAATTCGGCGAGCTGTCGATCAACATCGACAGCCGCCCCGTCTTTTAGCAAGCCCCGGAGCGAGTGAAGTTCTCACTCGCTCCGGGGCTCGCGCGCATGCGCTATGCACTCGCGAGTGGGTCTGAATCAGGCCCTAATTCTATATTTACACAAGCTTAATTCTATCTTTAGCCCTGATATAAAGACTAAGGGGGACATCCATATTGTCAAATCTTTCCCCTTCACAATTAAAGACTAGAGGAAAGAGAAGTCTGGTCCATCCATGAAGTTCAAAGCGAGCTTAACTAAAATATGTATACACTTGTTACTGTACTTTCCTACAACTGGTCAAGTATTATTAATGGGATAGTTTTGCTCCTTCCAAGAGGGAATCTTTTTTTTTTTTAGAGGAACATTAACTGAGCCATGGACCACCTTTTAGAAATGTCATCAGACTCATCACCCATTTCATACTCTATCCTTCATCAACACTACATCTAGGCTACCTGATAGATGTTAGGCAAATAAACAATTTAAATGTCATACTAACAAAAGCTACACATTTTGGTCTCTATGGTCCTCCATGTCCTGGCAGTTGTTTGTCAAAGTGTCCTAGTCATGATCAGATATGGGACATAAAGGAGGCACCTTCTGACCGCTTATTTTTCTCCTAACATTAGAAACATTTAATCAGTGGTGGCCAACTCACATATTCCACGCACTATAGATCTCCAGGCAGCACCACAAAAATAACAGCTTTCCCAGATGATATGATGTGTTATTTTTTCTGGCACAGTGACTGACTAACCTTACTAAGAAATCATCAATAAGAGGTCCTATATGTGACAAACAGGGCAATTATACCAGTCTTGACCACAACCCATATTAAATATCCTGGAAAGAATATACTCTATATCAGTGGTTCTCAAACTCAGTCCTCAGAACCCCACACAGGTCACATTTTCCAGGTCTCCTGGCAGGTGCACAGGTGTATTCATTACTGGCTGACACGGAAGAGCTTATTTCTCCTTCGCGCTAGGGGTCTGGAAGTGACGTGAGTGAGGGCAGAAGTGCGGTTCCATGCCTATTAAGGCCACCTAAAGAAGAAAGTTGTCCCCTTGCGGGCTTGCTGCGCTCGCCTCGCTTCGGGCTCGGTGGCTTGCTACGCTCGCCACAAGGTTATATTCCCTCCTCTATGCCCATGTGGATGGTAGGGAATGACGTTGGACAGTAGCTGATGACATCAGGGTCCTCTCCGCGGAGGGAAATTAGACATTACGATTTTGAAAGATCCACAGATGGAGCTAATTATTTCACTTGTGATTCTTTGAGGAGACCTGGAAAACATGCATTGTTTGGGATCCTGAGGACCGGGTTTGAGAACCTGTGTTCTATATTATATACCCATATTTTGTTAGTTTAGTTTTCTTTATTTGCTGAAGTGTTTTTTATCTAATGTGTTATAGCATGTACTACCTGTTTACTATGAAAAAGCATTATAGCTGTAGCCAGGCCCACCAAGAGCCACGCCGGGCCCAGGTAAAAGGGGGCGTGGCCTAATCGCGGACGGCATGGTCACGCCCCCTAGGTAAAAAACAAAAGTTTTGCAGCGGCGCTGCGCGCTGGCGAGGGGTGCGTAGTGAACCCCCTCAGCCCGGCACATGACCAGTGGGGGGAACGATCAGCTTGATTGCTCCCCTCACAGGCATAGGAGACTGCCGTGGCTGCTTCTTAGCAGCCGCGAGCAGTCTCCCAGTGCAGCCCAGCACACAGCAGCGTGTGCTGTGCTGCTGTGATGTAGGAGGAGGGGCGAGCAGTGCTGGACCAGGGCCCCCGCTGGGCCCCTCCAGCAAGCTCGGGCCTGGGTAATTAGTACCAGTTCCCCCCCCCCTCTCGGCGCCCCTGGCTATAGCGCTGCACAAATGCAGACTTAAAAAAAAAAGTCAAAGAATTTCTGTATTAGTTCTGTATAAACATTTATAGTTGTCAAAGCCACGTTAGTGAAGACAGATCTACTCATGTAAGGCTATGTACACACACAGCCATCTGTACATACTGTATGTCTCCCTAGCACTGACAGTGGAAGACACAGATCAGTGATCTCTGTGGAAATGTTGATGTGTTGATGTTGCGCTTTACATACGTGGATGATAGAGCAGGAATGGGTACAACAGGCTCTACTGCTGTATTTCTGTTCCATTGCGTGTACTTTAACTGAATCTTTCATCTAACCTAGGCCCTAATTCCCGCACATAGCTGCTGTGCATAAACATGTTAATGCTGTAGCCGGCTGGAAATGTATTGGGACGCCCCCCAGCGGCTTTGCAGAACCTAGCTAGTGCGTACCTACATGCAGCCGCTGTCGCGGATCATTTGATAATCGGCCATCTGAGTAGCCCTTTGCTCGTGCAGAATGACAGCCTGAACTAAGACGTCAGAACCACTTTATCTGCATACGGGATAGCAGACGCAGGTTACGACACACCCTGAAAACGGCCGGGACACGCCAGCCTTTTTGCAGCCACTCCTTGTTACCTCTCCCAAATGGACCCTGGATGTCAATCACTAAAAATCCTGCAAAGAAATCCTCTTTGCAAGCGGCATCGCAAAGGTACCTTGGCTCGTGCGCAGTGCGACTGTGAGTCATGCGCAGTCATCCAATAAGCGCTCAACTGCGTAAATATCAGAATGGCGTACATCTCAGAATCAGACCCCTACTGTACAAAAACTACATATTGTCACAAATATTTTTTTCTCTGTTCAACTTTTTAAAAATGTTGCACCTATATTTATACAGTAGTTGTCATTGATACTAGATTTGTTGTCAGCGGTGCACACTTGAGCAGTGGCCCTTGAGACACGCATTTTGCTGTATTCTATAGAACAGTGTTTTCACAATTTAAAAGCATACATGGATAATTATCATATAACAATTAATTATAAACTTCAAACTCACTAATGAGTTGGCTTTGGCAAGAAGCTTTGCATTCATTACCTGTTTTATTACCTGTACTTTCATGTACAGATAAAAAAAAAGATTATGCAACATTATTTGAAGATTATTAGACCTTGTACAGATAGTTTATATTGCTGATACAGTAAACCATGAGGAGAGAGATATGAAAAGCTGAAACACAGTAACTGGCCAGTTACATAATTTGTTACGTTGAAAAAAACATATTAAAAGCTCAATAAAGCTATGTCAGAATACTCATATAATGCTTGTAGAAGTGATACATCTGTATTATTTAATATTTGTTTAAGAATTATTTAATATTTAATAAATGTATTATATATATACTGACTAATCTTTGTTTATTCAAGATATATCCAGCCACACATTTTTTTAATCATCAGCAACATTCCCCCAAACTTGCAGAACTGTTTGTGACCATACTAGGAATCCCCACTGCCCAGCAGTACTGATCCTTCTTGGTGTTGCACCTAATCCTCCTGGGCATTTAAAAAATAAACAGAGAGGTTACTTTCTAATGCCTGGTACACACTATGCAGATGACTTTGTACATCAAATAAAGGGTTCGATCCTCGGAGCGATTATCTGATCAGTGTGCACCCCGTACATGCTGAGCTATTTATAGCACAACGTGTACGTTCTTCAATAGTCAGGAGGTCGGGCATCTCAAATTTTAAGCAGCTCATAAGGGGCGGGATGGAGCAAGTCGAGAAATGCGGTCAAACCTCGAAAATGCGGGTGTGACTGCATTCCTCATATGCACCAAGCCCCGGAGTGCGATGCATTCCGGAACTTGGTTGCGGTGGGTAACGCCATCTTACTGATGGCGTTACCCATAGAAGCCTATGGGCTTCTATCGGGAAATTGCCAAGATAAGGATGCAATAGGATCGCTCCCAGCACCCCCTGCGGCACGCGCGTCTCTCTGTGCATGCGCATAAGGACGCCGGAGGGGCTTCTGGGTAACAGACCCGGAAGCCCCTGCATCGAAAAGGGCTGCTCTTACCAACAGAGTGGTCTTTTGCGTGGATCGTCATGCATACCGCCGTTACCAATGCCAGCATGCATGCGATGACCGGCTGAATGCATCCCGCCAAGATGAGACCTCCCAATCCGACCACTGCAGGTGCGTTTGAAGTTGTTTGTCAGTTAACACTCCTGCATACACACCTACTGTACATAGTTATCAGGTTGATCAGCTGATATTGTGTGATCTGCCCAAAATTGAATAACACAGGCTCATATTCACAGTTCTGAGCAATCAGAATGGAAGGAGAGCTGGGGAGTACTCATTTATTTCTGACTACAGTAGACAAGCTTTAACGGAAAGCCTTGTTTCCTGCGATCCACCACTCACAGAGGACTTGATAGGGTCTATTTATCTAGATCTAGAAAATATTTTACATTGCCGCTTATCAATAAAAGTTCCCGGGGAAGCCGAGCGATACCCAGCTACCCCACAATGCTACTGTATATGGCAGCAGTAGGAGGAGTCTTATTGCTTCGCCAGCAAGTCTTGGGGCCTTTTATGCATGTGCATGCAGATAATAGTACAATAATTGTAAAAAATAAAAAACTTTAGGAAAAATCTAGATAAAACGTATTTAAAAATATGTATGTTTTCTACTAAATAGAGATGAACTGCCTAGATAACCAATATGGGCCAGTATGTAATAACCTGCAGGTTGCAGGAACTGGTTCAATTCTAGCGATTTAACCTGTGTATTTAAAGCAGCAATAATTTAAAAGCCAGAACCAATAATTGTCACATTAACTCTAAAGGCTACTGTATATTGACTGTGTCACGCTGGTCCCTGCAACTCGCAGGCTATTACATATGGGTCATGGTCTGCATGGGTAGATACAGTGGTTTGTTATAAATAAGACTGCAGTTCATTTTAGGTTACAATATACAGCAAACATATTAAAGCTTGAGATTTTAAAAATACAGTAGAATCAAAAATACAGGATACCGTATTTGCTCCTCAGGACCACATTTCCTATAGGAAGCCCATTAAGTGTATAATTCAACTACTCTGTGAACCTTTGACCTTAAACTTATAACATGTTGAAATTAAAAATTAATGAAGGGGAAAGACATCTGTGGAAATGAAAATGTGAGAAACTGTTCTTTAAGCAGTGACTGGTTATAGCATATTAACCTAATAATAGGGACCTTCTATAGAGTGTTAAATGAATAAACTAATACAAGTAGCACACACATACAAAAATAATATTCTATATATAGCTACGAAATGTTTCTAAAACATTAAGGGAAGGTGTGGCTGTTAATCTGACAATTTAATTTCCAATTACAATAACTGGGCTGAATTAATTAACTGAAATGAAAACTATTTTTCTTTTTAATCAACTCTTTCCGCCTGTTGTAGGTTACTGCAATTGGAAAACACCTTACTATAACACTGCCACAGACTTTGGATTTAGTCCCTGATTCAGAGCTGACAGAGCGCTCGCTCTGAATCAGGTCGGTCTTGTTTTAGAACGATCTCCTGGCCGCTCGCATAGCTGTGGGTGACAACCCACAGCTATAGCGAGCAGCCAGGAAGATGGTCGCGATGGTCAAGACCATCGCGACCATCGGGCTTGCGACGAGACCCTTGTGGTAGGGTCTCATTGCCGCAAGCCCCAGAGAGCTTTCGGCTCAAACAGAGCCGAAAGCTCTCCCACTGACATCACTTGTGATGTCAGTGGGGCCGCCCCCAGATGGTAGGCGTTCTCATGGGAACACCTCCGTCTGGGCAGCCACCACCCCGGCCCGCCCACCAAAGGGGGCGTGCTGTCACTCAACATCGACAGCACGCCCCACAACGGAGCCGGCGCATGCACTCTGGGCCACCATCGATCCGGTTGTGAGCGCTCAGCGCTTGCGACTGGGTCTGAATCAGGCCTTTAGTACTCTGATGTCCGATGTAATAGGAGGGAAACTCACACAGGCTATCAGCTAATCTGCAAATCTTTACATGTTACCTTGAAGCACCTTTCTGTGCCTTCTCGTAAATCAAAATTAATCTTTTGAGTAATGGTTAGAAGAACATAATAATTCTCCATTCTATAAATATCCAGAGAGCAAAGTATATGACAAATAATTCTGAATATCATGCAAGTTTAACGGAAGCGTTATGCGCCTGTAGCCAAGGTAAGTGTGAGTGCACAGAGCCTGCCATGTTCTTCTGTATCTTCTGCACCTATTAGGTAGTATGTGTAAGTGCCATTATAAGTGGTGAGGGTTACTGCCAAGGCAAAATAACGGTGCAGTCGCGAGTAACATACAACTCAGAATGCAGATGTATAGTTGTATAGAACTTATGATCGCTGCAGGGGTCCAGAATTGTGACTGCATTATGTGCGACTCAGAATCAGACCCCTGGTTTTGAATTGGCCATCAACCATCGATAGTTAAAAAAACATCTATGGTTTGATACTGATGGCGACTAGTTTTGCCACTGTTGGCGGCGGAAATCTTATGGTGGATGGTAAACGAAGGCTACACCCTTCACACCCATGGACTGTGCATTTGCAGATGTTGCCCATCAATGGTAGAACAATTGATGGACAACCATAATGTACACTCCTGTAGACATTTTTAGATATTTTTTTATTTATATATTTTAATATTCATTAAATGGAACAAACCATGCTGGTTTTGTTTTGCTGCATTAAATCCTGCTGAAAAAATAGCAAAATAAATTAAATGATTTTGGCAAATTGCTCTTCTTACCATTTTCACCATTCTCTTTTTGTGCTTTGTCTATTTTTTACTTCCAAGATTTTTAGATGATGTGAAGACCCTAGATGGCTTGTTGCTGTATTTGTGATCCAACCATGTTTCTGTAGGAAGTTCATCCTCTGGCTTGTTCTATGTTTGGCATCATGCTCCAACTGCCCTGTTACAAGAATGTCATCCATATAAGGCTGATGATCTCATGTTTTCTGAGAGCCCTTATAAAAGTCCTTACAGAAATGAACAGTCAGAATGGGAAACACACAAACTGGAAATGATGTTCCAGCACAAAAAAAGTATGAGAAACCGATGATGTTGAGCTACAAAAGGAATATGGTGATATGCATTGATACAAGGAATACTCTTTTCTCTACTGAATGGGGAATGGACTGTACTGATTCCATATGGAAATGTTTTGCACAAATGAATTGATTGAGCCATCTCAGATCAAGGACTATTCTGAAGCCCCCTGATACTTTTTCTACCAGGAAATTTTTTGAATAAAAGTCTTACCCCTCTAGATCACAGGATAAGGAAAAAATACTACTTCTTTCAATAGAGTCTGTAAATTGTTCTGTAATTTCTCCATCTCCGTTGGAAAGGATGAAATTCTGGGTTCCACTCTTGGTTAGTGATGTTAACTCATTGAACTTAAATGGTGAGCATCTATGTTTACGCACAGTTTGAAATCTTGCCACCCACAATATTCCGTGGAGGTCAATCTAAGCAGTAGTTGTTGTGAGGGTTTTGGCCCTGACTCTCCCAGTTCCTGAAGGGAATAGAAGGCTGATTAATAGTGGTTCCACCAAACTACTGAAAATTATGCTCCCATGGCCAATAAGTTTCAGTCGATGAGGGACATAAATTATGTGATTCACCTCCATTGACTTTTTGAATCATTGTGTCCAGTTTTCCTCAAACAAAATAATCTGAAACATATACAGTAGAAGTGTGGTTAAACAATTCTTAGATGGTGAGTTTGACACATATGACCTCAACTACATGGGTCTCCTAGCGACCCCTGCAAGAACTGTATATCTGAATGTGAACAAAATACTATCCAGAAAAGCTTCACAAATAAATTAAATATTGTCTTCTTATTTTCTCTTGCTTATACTTATAAAGGATCTCTGCCCAAACTCTAAGGCCCTATGGAGACTGAACAATAGCTATATTAGGCTTATGTATTGTTCTTGAAGAGACATGGAATTTTTTGAAGCAACATTTTTTTATTTCATAGGATCTTTTTTTTTAAAAAAGACCCCCATCTTCAACTGGATTTTGTATTGCAGGGACCATCCGTACTCACATGAACAGGTAAGACACTTCACTGAAAACATAAAAACTAAAGATGTGTGCTGATCCCTGTGTTTTGGTATTGGTTCTGGATTTGTCTTTGTGGTTTGGTTTTGCAAAACCACCCTCCAGTGTTTTAGTTTTGGTTTTGGATCTGGATTTTTTTTTTTTTTTTTAAAAGATGATAAAAAGTTTTTAAAAACAGCTAAAATCATGTAATTTATGCAATCCAAAACCCAAAATTCTAATTTAAAATCTGAATTCTGAAACGATGGAAGATCAGAACCGCGACTCGGATTTATCTGGATTTCCTCTGGAGATTAGAACCGCGATTAAAAAAATTAAGATGGGTGCAGATTTCTGGAGAACCGAACCGCACATTTATAATAAAAACCCACGTTGTCACTCAGCAGAGACCGGGAAAAGTCTTAAAGCACCGTTAGCTGTATTTTCTGTTTGGACATATGTCTGATCTGCCTAGTATTAGAAATCAGCACTTTAGTTTTTCGATGCTGTTCAAATCTGATTAAATACTAAAAGCATTCTGTTAGACAGGAGATAGGAAAGATACGATTTAGTTATTTATGATTTTGTTCCAATTCTGTCAGATGCCTCGACATGTTCTAATGATCTTTTGCACTTTTTTTTGTGTGTTTCAAGTTAAGGTTCCTGCCAAATTTAAGAATACTCAATGTTTTACGACAGAATAAATCTCTCTATAAACAGGGTTAAATTGTAACTTAGACCTTCAATAATAAATGAGAACGGACTTTGCCTTTTGTTTTCAGTGAATATAACACTTTCCTTCATCATCATTAACCTCAGTAAGTATCTCTGGTTCTTCATAAAATGTTGCCACACATCATCAGGACTTTGGATAGTGAATAGGTCATAGCTAGGTTACACGTGACTCAACCATATGGCAAATATCTCTTCTAGCATTAGATGTATGAAGCTCTGGAAAGTGATAAATTGGAGAGTGATAAACTACCAACCAATCAGCTCCCAACTGTCATTTTTCGAACACAGCCTATAACATGACAGTCAGGAGCTGACTGGTTGGTAGTTTATCAGTGGCCCCCCGCACCCCCATAGTGACGCACTGTATGTGGCACCCTAGGAAGGGCTGACACTGACATGTCGGCACCTCCTCAGTGACAGGAGCCGGGGGCTGCAGTGTGACATAATCCTGCAGCACTATAGGGTGTCCTGCTAGGCCACGCCCCTTTATTATAGGCCACATCCCCTTTTCTCTGATGCAGCCCAAGACAATAGCACACAGTGCAGAAAACCAATACAAGTCAGCACAATAGTATAACCTGATAAACTGGACAACCACCGAGCATAGAGTATAACAGCATAAATAACCTGCATGCACTGTCCCAGCGGTATGATGTAATGAAGACCGCGGCTGAACTCGCCGGTTTAGCACTGAGGAGTAACGAGTTAGTATACAGCATGGAAGCTGTTGCACTGATAGATGACGGCACACAGTGGCAGATGAAAGGTGATATACTTGATGGCTGAGATGAAGTGGTTAGTACAGGTCTGTATGCAGCGTGGACACTGCAGAGGTGACAGATAATGGAACACAGTGGCAGATGGAGGACAGTATACTTGCAGGCTGAAACTAAGTGGTTGGCGCAAGTCTGTATGCAGCATGGACGCTGTGGCGCTGACAGGTAATGGAACACAGCGGCAGATGAAAGATAGGTCTGTATGCAGCATGGACGCTGTGGCGCTGACAGGTAATGGAACACAGCGGCAGATGACAGATAGGTCTGTATGCAGCATGGACGCTGTGGCGCTGACAGGTAATGGAACACAGCGGCAGATGAAAGATAGGTCTGTATGCAGCATGGACGCTGTGGCGCTGACAGGTAATGGAACACAGCGGCAGATGAAAGATAGATCTGTATGCAGCATGGACGCTGTGGCGCTGACAGGTAATGGAACACAGCGGCAGATGAAAGATAGGTCTGTATGCAGCATGGACGCTGTGGCGCTGACAGGTAATGGAACACAGCGGCAGATGAAAGATAGGTCTGTATGCAGCGTGGAAGCTGCGGTGCCGGCAGATAACGATACTCAGTGCATATAGTAAATAGGGAGAAACCTGTAGCAGATAAAGCCATGGAGAACACGATGACAGGATACAGGAGTAAGCATGGAGACTAGAACTATCCTGGGAATGAACACATTGTTCAGGCGATGGGTTGCTCACAGGAACTGGTGTAAATAGGAAGTGGTCAATAACCATTGGTCTAGCTGATAAGGTGAGCACACAGGTCCAGTAGTTAATCACAAGGAGGCGTCCCTGGGATATCTCGGAAACTGAAATAAATGAATGTCCGAGTCTGAAAGGAATGCTAAGACCTTGATTCGTGACAGGGGCTCTATGGCCCGTATTCAATTAGCCGCGAAAAGCCGAGATCCGCAAAAAAGTATCGCCGATTGCGACTTTTTGCCTGTCGGTAACTTATCTTCGTATTCAATTCCATCCGCTTTTCACGTACGCGGAAACTCAATGCAATGTAATATGTGAAAAAGTTTTGCCTCTGTATAGGTGGAGAAAAGAAGTGCAAAATGTTTATTTTGTAGTGTAAAGTTGGGGAAACCACTCAGAACCCTTGGGACAGCTCCCAAAGGACAACTGTGTCAAAACATTCCAGAAAAAGACTTAAGAACACCCCAAAAAAGTACTTTGAATTTTGGGGGTGAAAAAGCACAAAGTGGGGGGACGACTTCGCAGACTAGCAAAATAAGGTTCTAGGGGTGCTCTAAGAAGGGGTCAAGTGTTTTGGGGATTGCAGGTGCTTTTATGAGGGAGGGATGTCACTTTTTTTTAAACTGCACTTTATAGACATTAAACAATGCTAGCACCCATTGTCAGTACCCCAAATTTGCTAGGACTACTTATTTTCTCCAAAAAATACTGCTTTATGCCATTCTTCACCATTTGTGCAAAGATGCGAATTAGAGGCTATTGTACAACTTAAGTACCCCAAACAGCTTTATTAGGGCTAATTGGGCACTACTACATTGATCCCCAATGTTTCTGCATCTTTTTGGGGGGTTCAGACAGATTTTCCTGATTCTGACACCACTTTCCACCTGTTCTGACTTCGCGTGTCGCCGTTTTCGGGTCTTTTGGAATTGAATAGGGCGAATAGCGGAGAAGCGCACGATAAGTTTCCGGGGTTAAAATATGTGATGTAGGCAAAAAGTCTGGCAGGCGGAACTAATTGAATACCGCCCATGTACCAAACCTTGGAGTGAGAGAAAGCTGATGGAGATAAAGTCCGCACAGCCTGTAAACTGACAGGAGCTGATTGGTTGGTACTTTATCTCTCTCCAAGGCTTAGGTACATAGTCCTACAGGATTGGGGGGCATTTACCTGCTTAAGCTTTAATTATGTTTTGCTAAGCACATTGGACTCTTATGCGCAACAAAGAAGACCGTTGTGCCTGCCAAACTACAGCACTACGTGTGAACTTCAATGAATCTTTTAAAGGGTTGTCACATTCATTATTTCATAAAAGCAAACTTGCATTTTCTCATAGCCAGTGTTAAAGCGGGGATTGTTAGTTTAATCAGACATAAGAAATGCGCAGTAAATCCTGGGATTAGTAATTATCATTCTCCCTGCCCTAGGGAAAGTGAAGTCAACTGTACAATAGGTTTGCAACCAGGCAAATGTATTCATTATATACTGTAGGCCAAATTGCATTGATATACATTTGATTAATAGCACCATACAGTATTGTACATATGACATATGCAAAGTCTGAGTACGTGACACAATATATACTAGGGCTCTGTGTATTTTGATTTTCCCATTAAAGTCATATAAATCTTTACCTCTTACTTACTTTCCAACAACTCCTACAACTCCTGAAACACATTAACAAAATTAGTGGGAGATCTAAAAACAATTTGACTACAGTAACTTTTATATACCAGGCAAATGTCATGTTATATCATGTTTCAGAGGTATGCATGTATTGAAACCAGATGTTCACGGGAATACAGGCAGATGTTTAAATAAATCTGTATAGAGTGTAACAGAACTATAGTATTATGTTGTGTTGGGGAGGTGTATTGTTCTATGTTTGCATAGAGCATAACAGAATTGTATTATGATTATGCACGGTGATCACGTCATGTTGGTGAGGGGGGATGTGTAGTCTCCCATGTTTGAATAGGTCAGTGTGATAGAATTGTATTATGATCATACCCATGGTCAGGTCATGTTGGGTAAGTGCATTGTGATATGTCTACATAGTGGAGTAGACTAATATTAATTGGTAGTTTACAGGAACCTACAGTATGACGTGCAACATTCTTTGTCCTATGGAATATGCTTGTCACCTAGCAACATCTGGTGTCACAACTCACGTATAAATAGTGGATGTTAACTCGTATTTATGTATTGGCGAGACCTAGTACCGAGACGTGGAGTCTAAAATGGAAGCGGTAGTCACCAGGTCCCCTGAAAAGAGGTTTGCACTTAGCTGCATACGACACACAGGTCGCGGCCCCCAGACTTGGTTCCAAAATACAGGTGCTGGTGTTCTCTGGATAGAAGTGGAGTACGATGAAGACATACAACTTAGTTGACAAGCCAGGTGAGAACCAAACAGACAAGACAGTACCAGGGAGCAGACGTATGGAGGTCACAGAGGCTAGCCAAGGGTCAAAACCGGAATACCAAGCGCAGTACCAGGGAGGATTCAGAGTCAGGTCACGACCAAAGCTAAGATCAGGAATGAGCAGCAGAATCACAGGTGAGAATGCTGGAGTAAGGTTTGGGAGCCTATACTCTGGCACTGAATAGTGCTCAGAGCTGTCCTCATATAGGGAGGAACTTCAAATTAAGTGCCAGTGTTATGTCACACGTGGTGCACCTGGCCCTTTAAATGACATTTAGAGCTACGCACACTCCCCTATAGGAGCCGCGACTGCCCACTCACCGAAGCAGACAGCAGCCGCCGGGACTCCCTGACTGCTGCCCACCCATCGGCTCTGACGGACCCCCACCCGTCGGCTCTGAAGGACCCCCGCCCACTGCGGAAATACAGGAATCCAGCACTGCCAGACCTGGTAAGAGGGATCGGGAACCTGGCGTGCTGTGACACCTGGTGAGTGATAAACATTAAACAAGTATAACGACTACCGCTGGAAATAGGTAAAGTGAAAAAAAATCACTTAGCTTGTTCCTACACAGGAGGGTGAGGCCGCGCCTCTGTTCTCTGAGCTAATGGTCATGTGACTGCACAAGTCCGCTGATCAGGTAGATACTGATGGAAATCCCAAGCTCAGACTTGGATAATGAAGGAAGGCACATCACTTCAAATACAAGGATAAGAAAACACTGACATGAGTCTATCTAAGTTGAACTGTTTTTTGAACTATAGGCCCAAATGGAATGCAAGTGAAAGAACAGATGTCAACATGAACATTATGTGGACAACCAGATAGTAAGACATAGGGCTCTATTTATTAACATTATTTTTACTAAAATAAAGTGAAAAAGGTTGCTTTCAGACCCTTATCACATTATTTTAGTATCACCTATAGTTATTACAGGGCAATTGGAGTAGAATTCGTAAAATTCTACTCCAACCCCTAAGTATCACTTATTTTTAGTAAGCACATCGGATTTCCCATAATTGTAATGGGAAATGTGATCCGACCAAAGTTACTAAAAATAAATTGTAAAAAAATACCGGAGAAAGCCCTGTGATAATAACGCCACCTGGAGGTGGCGTTATCCAGGGTCTCCCCCAGTTACTGGGCTCCTACTCTGCTCTAAAAGGCAGAGCAGAGCCGGGAGCCGTTCCCAGTAATCAGCTGTGTGGTCTAAACATACCGCAAGCTGATTACTGTAAAAAAAACAAAAAAAAAATTGTCAAATTTTTTTTTTACTTACCTGACTCGAGGGACCGGTGATCGGGCCTCCGGTGATGTCTCCACTCCGGTGAGCTGGTCTCCCATAGTGCACTGCGGCCTGGTCATCAGGTGATAGGGTCCCAGTGCAGTATAGGAGATCACCTGATCGGAGGCATGGAGGCCCGGATCATGCAGGTAAGTGTAATTAAGGACTATACAAACATGGGAAGCGGGGGGAAGAGAAAACACAATTGCACAGGAGTAAATACCATACAGTATCTCCAAAATAGGGATAAAGAAAAAGTTGAGAAAATCAGGGGGTGCTCCCTGGAGTATATATTATGGTATGTAGGAGGGTAAAGTAAAAAAAAAAAAGAACTTG
Source organism: Taudactylus pleione (assembly GCA_031769625.1). NCBI lineage: Eukaryota > Metazoa > Chordata > Amphibia > Anura > Myobatrachidae > Taudactylus > Taudactylus pleione. The sequence continues at coordinate 1,886,797 of JAUIMM010000517.1, read as the reverse complement.
TATGAGGCACACCCCGGATAATAGAAGGAGAGAGAAAAATTAAAAATTATTTTATTATATATATATATATATATAAGAGAGAGAGAGAGAGAGAGAGAGAGAGAGAGAGAGAGAGAGAGAGAGAGAGAGAGAGAGAGAGAGAGAGATGGAAAATATAATAAAAATTAACCTTTAATTAGTTTATATAAATCTAAAACCTAGCATAGACCAATAGGCAATAATCAATCTACAAACACACAATACTGAGACAGTATTAAACCTGCAGATATATCTGCATATTAAATCTATTAATACATGTACCAAAACCAGCCCATATCATAATACTCCCTGAGCCAATATTGTAGCTACAGCGACCGGTTAATTAGGCATGAATTGTAAGCATCTAGTATATAGAATTAAATTGATAACATTCAATATTCATAGAGGTATGCATCCCCTTATGACTAGGCAAAAATATAACAAAACAAAAATGACAATACAGTGTAAACACAACACATAATTAAAAAGCTGTACACCTAACCCAAATATCACCTAATAATTCTAGGGTATAAGATAATGAGAGGCGTCCCTCTATTTAGAAAGTATGGAGAATATATAATGATATCTATATAGATGTGAAAGGTAAATGTGTGTTCTTATTAGGGGTGTGCACCGGACACTTTTCGTGTTTTGTGTTTTGGTTTTGGATCTGGATCTTTCTTCGTGTTTTGGATCTGGATTGGTTTTGCCAAAACCACCCTTACGTGTTTTGGGTTCTGGGTTTTGTGTTTTGGATCTGTATTTTTTTAAAAAAAAGCATAAAAACAGCTAAAATCACAGAATTTGTGTGTTTTTCGGCTCCTATGCTATTATTAACCTCAATAACCTTAATTTCCACTCATTTCCAGTCTATTCTGAACACCTCATACCTCACAATAGTGTTTTTATATCCAAAAGGTTGCACCGAGGTAGCTGGATGACTATGCTAAGAGATACGAGTGGGCAGCACAAACACGTGGTCCATCTAGGAGTGACACTGCAGTGGCAGACAGGATGGCAGTTTGAAAAACTAGGCCCCAAACAGTACATAATTCAAAGAAAAAAAAGAGGTGCAAGATGGAATTGTCCTTGGGCCCTCCCACCCACCCTCATGTTGTATAAACAGGACATGCACACTTTAACAAACCAAACATTTCAGCGCCAGGGTCTGCCACACGACTGTGGCTGAAATGATTGGTTAATTTGGGCCCCCACAAAACAAGCTGGCAATTAATCTGTCCCTGCACAAACTGGCTCTACGGAGGCAAGATGTCGTCCTCATCCTCCTCATCCACCGATTCCTCACCCTCTTCAGTGTTGTGTACATCCTCACAGAGTATTAATTAGTCCCCGCTGGAATCCACAACCACAGGTCCCTCTGTACGTTCTGTAGGCTGGTCTCCCTGGAAGAGTTGATAATTCATTTTATGAACATCATCTTCTCCACATTTTGTGGAAGCAACCTCCTACGCCTCTCGCTGACAAGGTTCCCGGCTGCACTAAACACTCTTTCGGAGTACACACTGGAGGGGGGGCAACTCAGGTAAAATAGAGCCAGTTTGTACAGGGACCTCCAAATTGCTTCTTTTTCCTGCCAGTACAGGTACGGACTGTCTGACATGCCTACTTGGATGCTGTCACCGATGTAATCCTTTAACAGACAGACGCACGCTTGTTGCTGCTGCTTTAAGGATGCAGGTGCGGCTACAGCCCACACATTTCACAAAGACAGAAAAAAAAAAAGAATTTTTTTATTGTTTGTGGAGCGCACTTTGAGGGTTACACCACCCTTTAACAGACAGACACATGCTTGTCGCTGCTGCTTTAAGGATGCAGGTGCAGCTACTGCCCACACATTTCACAAAGACAGAAATAAAAGAAGAATATTTTTATTGTTTGTGGAGCACACTTTGAGGGTTACACCACCCTTTAACAGACAGACGCACGCTTGTCGCTGCTGCTTTAAGGATGCAGGTGCGGCTACAGCCCACACATTTCACAAAGACAGAATAAAAAAGAAGAATATTTTTATTGTTTGTGGAGCGCACTTTGAGGGTTACACCACCCTTTAACAGATAGACGCACGCTTGTCGCTGCTGCTTTGAGAACAGTATCATATGCAGTGACAGTAGACTTGTCAGAAATTGTTGGCACGTCCTTCAGTCCGGACCAGATGTCCAAACCGGCCCTTGACTTATGACACAGGCGCACGCTTGGCACTGCTACTGTGTTGATGCACGTGCGGCTACCATCGCACACAATTCACAAACACATAAAAAAATAGTTTTTTATTTTTTGGAGCACTTTGAGGGTTACACCACCCTTTAACAGACAGACGCATGCTTGTCGCTGCTGCTTTGAGGATGCAAGTGCGGCTATAGCCCACACATTTCACAAAGACAGAAAAAAAAAGAAGAATTTTTTTATTGTTTGTGGAGCGCACTTTGAGGGTTACACCACCCTTTAACAGACAGACGCACGCTTGTCGCTGCTGCTTTAAGGATGCAGGTGGAATCTAGACGGGATTTGGAACCGGGGACACACTACCTCCATCATTTGTCTAAATCCCACTGCACTAATGGCGGATACCGGACGCACGTCTAACACCAACATAGCAGTCAAGGCCTCAGTTATACGTTTTGCTTCAGGATGACTGCTGTCGTACTTCATCCTCATCGCTAGGGACTGTTGGAGGGTCAATTGTTTAGTAAAAGTAGTGATGTTCCTACTTCCTCTCTGGGATGATGAACAACTCCCAGCAGCAGCAACAGCACTAGGAGGAAGTGGCTCTTGATCTTTCCCTATTTTATTTTTATCGGAGAAAGTTTGGTCCTCCATTTATGTTATATTGATATATACGTGCGGCTAAAGCGCACACAAACACAGAAAATATTTTTTTATTTTTTCTGGAGAGTAGTGCACTTTGTGGGTTACACCACCCTTTAAGAAATGAGCCAGCCGGCTCTTTACTTATGGGACACAGGCGCACGCTTGGCGCTGCTCCTTTGTTGATGCACGTGCAGCCACAGTGCACACAAGTCACAAACACAGAAAATAATATTTTTTTTGGTTTGGACTGGAGTGTACTTTGGGGGTTACAGCACCCTTTAACAGTCAAGCCAGCCGGCCCTTTACTTATGAAACAGGCGCACGCTTGGCACTACTTTGTTGATGCACGTGCGGCTACTGCGCACACAATTCACAAACACAGAAAATATATATTTTTTTGGTTTGGAGTGTACTTTGGGGGTTACAGCACCCTTTAACGGTCAAGCCAGCCGGCCCTTTACTTATGACACAGGCGCATGCTTGGCACTACTTTGTTGATGCACGTGCGGCTACTGCGCGCACAATTCACAAACACAGAAAATATATATTTTTTTGGTTTGGAGTGTACTTTGGGGGTTACAGCACCCTTTAACGGTCAAGCCAGCCGGCCCTTTACTTATGACACAGGCGCACGCTTGGCACTACTTTGTTGATGCACGTGCGGCTACTGCGCACACAATTCACAAACACAGAAAATATATATTTTTTTGGTTTGGACTGGAGTGTACTTTGGGGGTTACAGCACCCTTTAACGGTCAAGCCAGCCGGCCCTTTACTTATGACACAGGCGCACGCTTGGCACTACTTTGTTGATGCACGTGCGGCTACTGCGCACACAATTCACAAACACAGAAAATATATATTTTTTTGGTTTGGACTGGAGTGTACTTTGGGAGTTACAGCACCCTTTAACGGTCAAGCCAGCCGGCCCTTTACTTATGACACAGGCGCACGCTTGGCACTACTTTGTTGATGCACGTGCGGCTACTGCGCACACAATTCACAAACACAGAAAATATTTTTTTTTTTGGTTTGGACTGGAGTGTACTTTGGGGGTTACAGCACCCTTTAACGGTCAAGCCAGCCGGCCCTTTACTTATGACACAGGCACACGCTTGGCACTACTTTGTTGATGCATGTGCGGCTACTGCGCACACAATTCACAAACACAGAAAATATATATTTTTTTTGTTTGGACTGGAGTGTACTTTGGGAGTTACAGCACCCTTTAACGGTCAAGCCAGCCGGCCCTTTACTTATGACACAGGCGCACGCTTGCCACTACTTTGTTGATGCACGTGCGGCTACTGCGCACACAATTCACAAACACACAAAAAATATAATTTTTTTAGCACTTGGGGGGAGCACCCCTGATGGACAGAGCACCCCCTGGACAACACTACAGCACCCCTTTAGGACTGGGACACTGCACAGGACTTTGGAGTGGACACAGCCCCTATGGAGAACTGACTGCACAACACAGTCCAGCCAGCCCCTATGGACTTTGAAGTAGTGGACACAGCCCCTATTAACAACAGCAGCACAGCACAACACAGCCAGCCCCTATGGACTTTGAAGTAGTGGACAAGAGCAGCACAGCGCAGCACAGCACAGCACAACACTACTCTGCACAACACTACACTACACTACACAGCCCAGCCAGCCCTAACTCCCACCCTCCCTCTTCACTGTCCACAGCCGAGTGAGAAAATGGCGCCGACGCGGGTACCTTATATAGGATCCAAAACCCGCGAGACTCGGAAGGCGGGATGATGACGTTTTGCCTCGATTTCAGATCCGAGTCAGGCGGGAAAAGTCGAGCCTGACTCGGATCAGCCTCGGATCGGGGTGCTCGGGGGGGTTCGGATTTGAAAAATCCGAACCCGCTCACCCCTAGTTCTTATGGGTCAGAATCTGCTGTTCCATATCATATAAATATAGAGGACGTGGAATGAGTTTCACTGGCACCTGACACACATGGAAACATCATATTCAAAAAGACTTGAGGCTGTAATTGCTGCCAAAGGTGCATCAACAAAGTATTGAGCAAAGGTTGTGAATACTTATGTACATGTGATTTCTTATTTATTTTATTTTTTATTAAATTTGCAAAAATCTCAAAAAAACTTTTTACACGTTGTCATTATGGGGTATTGTGTGTAGAATTTTGAGGACAAGAAATAAATTTATTCCATTTTGGAATAAGGCTGTAACATAAAAAAATTTGGAAAAAGTGAAGCGCTGTGAATACTTTCTGGATGCACTGTATGTGACACAATCCTAAGCAGTATTGATACTTATATTTTCTGAGGGATCCCTCTCCAGTCCTTGCGGCCAGTGTTGGACTGGGGTATAAAGGGCACACCAGGGGAATGCAGTAACTTGGGCCCATGCAGAGGCTAACCATTAGGCAAATATTGATGTAGGTTCTTTAGAAGCAAAGCAAGAACCAATGTTTATCAATGATCCACCAAGTAACTGACCCTCTTATAGAGTAACAATGTCCAATTCAGTGCACAGTCTGGAACATGACCCCTAGGGGAGAGGATAGGGCCCTCTGGCAGTGGGGCTCACCAGGGATTTCCCCTGCACATCACACACACACTTGTCAAAATAATGTAGGGGCGCAGGATCCTGAATGCACAGTAGTTGGGCTGGCCATCTTGGTGGCTGGCTTGCTTCAGTGTAGAGCAGGAGACAGTGCTAGAGCGCTCTTCTCTCCAAAGGCTAAAGGCTGTCTCTGGCTACCCATACATACATTTTACCTTATCATGTACATTTTTGATAAATATCCTGTAACCAGAAGTAGGGGTTATATATCAAAAATGAACAATGAAAACATATCAAGTACTGTTCAGTCCATATTTCCCTATGAACATACTTAGAAAATGTGACATTGATCCCTTTGTAAACATATCTGCAGGATTATTTTTACTTGCTACAAAGGTAACACTGTTTAAACTAATGCGGGCATTGTGTAAAAGGGGCACTACTGTGTGTCGTAACATAAATAAGAGACACTACTTTATGGTGTAATGTGAATCAGGGGCACTATGTGATGGAATGTGAATAAGATTGTGCACTGTGACTTCTAGGGCCGTAGCCCACTATGTAATAAGTACTGCGATTCTGCTGGCCGTACCCCACTGGGTGGATGCACTACTTTTCATTTCTGCCACTGCTGTGTGGCAATGTTTCATAGATGTGTTTTATGCTGTGGTGTCTGTGCCGCTGATTTGTCGCTTGGTACCCAGTCAGCTCACTGCAACCTTTGGCCAATAATGATGAAAACTATAATTTAAACTGTGAGGTGGTCTAAATGGACTGTAAATGACTGGAAATTAAGGTTATTGAGGTTAATAATACTCTAGGAAGAATAAAAAGACCAATTTTATGTGATTTTAGCTTTTTTTTTGTCAATTTTTGTAAAAAAATCCAAATCCAAATCCAAATCCAGTCACCGCAGTTTGGCAAATACAAATCCAAAGCCAGACGATGAATTAGAACCAAATCCAAATCCAGCAAAAATGGTACGGCGCACATCCCTAGTTTATACACACTGACCAACCATCACTGCCATCTAAAGATATATCTGTTTGCCAAATCTTCCTGCAATTTACATAATGGGCTGGCCTTCCAAAGAACCAACAGGAAAAGGAAATAGGATTTTTTCTGTTATCCTCTGTTGCCATAACTACATTTGTGTCACAGTACCTTGTGTAATTTTGTAAAGTGTTTTGGGGGTGCAGAGGGATGGATGGCTGCAGGTGTGTGGGGCAGTGGCAACAGCAGGGCAGTGCACAGGGGCAGCAGAGGGGCTCACTGACACTGATGGTCCCAGCCCTGAACTGCTTTTTAAGGCCCCTACACACAAAACGATGTGCTCACGATGCTATATCGTGAACTATTTCCCTTGAACTTTCCCCGGCACTCCAGGACACGATATGGTGCTTAAACAGGCACATTTTGGCATAAGATCTATCATGTACGATCTAAAGATTTGCATATCTTTAGATCGTGCATGATAGCTGACTGCATGCACAGATCAGTGCGATCAATGTGGCATGCATCTGAGAAAAATAAAATCAATTAGACACAGATGCATGGACGGACCAGTGAGATCCATCCATGCGCCTGTTTTAAAAATGTAATAACGTGTACATTTTTTTTTTTAAATTGCGTGCCCCCCCCCAAAGCACAACCAGCCCCGGGATTTTCACTGCCTGTTCTGTGAAAATACAGGGGACAAACAACATAGGGGTCCCCTGTATTTAGCACAACCAGCACCTGGCTTTTCCGAGCCAGTCCTGGTTGTCCAAATACAGGGGACAGTAGATGTAGGGAGGGGTGGGTAACACAGCCAGGGGATTCCTTTCACCGGGTCCCCCGGCCAAAGTATTACCCCTGACCGCTAGTCAGTCCAGGCCTCTGGGGGGGTGGGGACCCCCAATAAAGGGGTTCTCCTCTCCAGTGCACCCCAGGCCTGGGCTGATAGCCTGGGGCTATCCCCATCACCCCTAAAGCGGTGGGTGCTGGGTTGATTTGTGTAATATATGGTGTAAAAATAGATTATCAAATATTGTCTTTTGCAGGTGAACTACAGGTCCCAGCAAGCTTCCCCCACATGCTGGTACTTGGAAAACCACAAGTATCAGCATGTGGGGCATTACGGGCCCATTGGTAACTTTAGTTCACTTGCAAAAGAAATATAAAAATAAAGACAGTACACACACACACACACACACACCGTGAAAGTACAACTTTATTAAAGCTTACATGCACACACACATGCACACTCACACACATGCATACTCACCTAATATCCCTGAAGTCATTCACGTCCCCCTCTCCAAGTAGTAATCCACGGGTACCTGTAAAAAATACCATTAAAAACTACCAGGTACCAGGTACGGACAAAATGAATAAGCCACACATGTACACAGAGATGGAGAAGGCGGTGCAGAGGATGGGAAATTGGGAAAGAATCAGTGAGAGATAAGTGGAGAGGGTTGGGGAAAAGAGAGAGAGTGGAGGAAACGGAGAAGGGGTAGAAAGAGAAAGAGAGAGAGAGACTGGGGAGGAAGCTATTTTTTTTCCCTCCGGCCGCTCATAAAGCTGTGGGAGACCACCCACAGCTTGTGCGAGTGGCCAGGACCATCGGCCTTGCGACGAGACCCTGAGGTAGGGTCTAGGCTGCCGCAAGGCCGGAAGCTGCGCATGCACAGTGCCTAAACATCGGGCCGCTTGATTTAAAATATACACACTTATTAAAATGTGTGCATATATATATATATATATATATATATATATTATGTATATATATATATATATATATATATATATATATGCACACGCACGGACGCACACATATATATATATATATTAAAAGAAAGTGGTAACGGCGCTTAGTCTCAGTTCAATCAGTTCAATGTCTCAATAATCATCAGTTGATGCACTCCCCAAGTCTTAAGGGTGGCAGCTCCTCCTCCCAAAAACTGTTGTTCAGACAGCGTATTATCCTATAAGACAAAAGGGTGGAGAGAGAGCGCCTCCTAGTGCAATATTTTAAATTTATGGTAGCCTCCACCAAATGTAAACACCTCTATATGAATGGGGGTGTACCTTAATAAGTGGAATACACCACTTTTATATCAGCATAAATGACCTTATAGATCCTTGGACCCAGATCCTGTGAGCAGCCCGGTATCAGTTCTTTGTAGCTCAGTCGTTCCCTACTCCAGTCCTTAGAGAGCACTAGCAGTGCATGTTTCCAGCTCTCCTGACTTGTGATCCTGTCAGGAGAGCTGGAAGCATGCTTGTGTCGCCCGGAAAGAGAGACACCACATAGGCTTTAAACCTAGGATCGAGCACGGTGGCCAAAATGTAGTGGTCTGATTTCAACAGATTGACCACCCTGGAATCCTGGCAAAGCAAATGAAGGGCTTCATCCACAAGTCCCACATGCCGAGCGGAATCGCTCCATCTTAGCTCCTCCTTCACTTTCTCCAGCTGCTTCTGCAAAAGCCTGATGAGGGGAATGACCTGACTCAAGCTGGCAGTGTCTGAACTGACTTCACGTGTGGCAAGTTTGAAGGGCTGGAGAACCTTGCACAACACGGAAATCATTCTCCACTGCGCTTGAGTCAGGTGCATACCACCTCCTTTGCCTATGTCATAGGTGGATGTATAGGCTTGAATGGCCTTTTGCTGCTCCTCCATCCTCTGAAGCATATAGAGGGTTGAGTTCCACCGCATCACAACCTCTTGCTTCAGGTGATGGCGGGGCAGGTTCAAGAGTGTTTGCTGGTGCTCCAGTCTTCAGCACGCAGTCGCTGAAAGGCGAAAGTGGCCAGAAATTTTTCGGGCCAACCAAAGCGTCTCCTGCACGTCCCTGTTGCTTTTCAGAAAATTCTGCACCACCAAGTTTATTGTGTGAGCAAAACATGGGACGTGCTGGAATTTGCCCAGATGTAATGCCCGCACAATATTGGTGGCGTTGTCAGATATCACAAATCCCCAGGAGAGTCTAAGAGGGGTAAGCCACTGGGCGATGATTTCCCTCAGTTTTTCTAAGAGGTTGTCGGCGGTGTGCTTGCTACTGAAACCGGTGATACACAGCGTAGCCTGCCTTGGAACGAGCTGGCATTTCTGAGATGCTGCTACTGGTGACGCTGCTGTTGCTGCTGCGTAAGGTGATACATCTACCCAGTGGGCTGTCACAGTCATATAGTCCTTAGTCTGCCCTGTTCCACTTGTCCACATGTCCGTGGTTAAGTGGACATTGGATACAACCGCATTTTTCAGGACACTGAGGACACTTTTGTTGACGTTTCTGTACAGTTTCGGTATCGCCTGCCTAGTGAAGTGGAATCTAGAAGGGATTTGGAACCGGGGACACACTTCCTCCATCAATTGTCTAAATCCCACTGCACTAATGGCGGATACCGGACGCACGTCTAACACCAACATAGCAGTCAAGGCCTCAGTTATACGTTTTGCTTCAGGATGACTGCTGTCGTACTTAAAGGACTGTTGGAGGGTCAATTGTTTAGTAAAAGTAGTGGTGTTCCTACTTCCTCTCTGGGATGATGAACGACTCCCAGCAGCAGCAACAGCAGCAGCAGCAGCAGGAGGCGTAGCAATGCAGGATCCTCTGGAGGAATCCTGGATAGGAGAGTCAGTCATGCCAGTGACATGGCCTGCAGGACTACTTCCGATCCTGACTCAGGAGGAAATTGACGAGGAGGGAGTTGAAGGTGTGGTTTGCAGGCAATTGGATACAACAGGACAAAGGGATTTAGGTGTCCCTGGACTACTTATGGTCTTAGCCAAAGTTTCTGAACTTGACAGTAACTTTTTATGAACGCGCTGCAGGTGACGTATAAGGGAGGATGTTCCTAGGTGGTTAACGTCCCTACCCCTACTTATTTCACCTTTACATATGGTACATATGGCAAAACAGTTGTTGTCCGGATTTGGATAGAAATATTGCCAGACCAAAGAGGTGGAATGTTTGGTCTTCTGCCCAGGCATGACCGTGATGGGCTTTTTCATCCCACGGACAACAACTGTCTCCCCCGAAGCCTGATTTAAACAAACCACATCACCATCAGAATCCTCCTCGCCAACTTCCTCCTCAGCGCCAGCTACACCAGTATCCTCATCCTGTTGTACTTCAACAGTGACATCTTCAATTTGCATATCAGCAAGTGGACTGTGGGTGCTCCTATCAGCACATGCAGAGGGCGTGCAAATGGTGGAAAGAGCCACCTCTTCCCGTCCAGTGCTGGGAAGGTCAGGCATCGCAACCGCCACCACACTTGGGACCTTATTTAGAGTCGGTCGCGAGCGCTGAGCGCTCGCAACTGACTCAATGTTGGTCCACAGGGCATGCGCACGACGGAGACAGCTCCGTCGTGCGCATGCGCGAGCCCCCGCTAACGACGGATCACCCATCGTTAGCGGGCTCGAAGCAGACGGAGCGAGCTGTCGATGTTGATTGACAGGTCGCTTCGTTTGCTTGCGGGCAGGGGGCGTGCCCGGCCAAACGGAGGCGTTCCTTTCGGAACGCTTGCCGTTTTGTGGGCGTCCCCACTGACATCATCAGTGATGTCAGTGGGGAGCTTCTTGCTCAAACAGAGCAGGAAGCTCCCTGGGGTTTAAGGTTGACGAGACCCTACCCTAGGGTCTCGTCGTAAGCCCCGATGGTCGCGATGGTCTTGACCATCACGACCATCTCCCTTAGCGGTCGTTAGAGCTGTGGGTGTTAACCCACAGCCTAACGACCGACACGGAGGCGGCCGTTCAGGATGCAAGTGGCCGCCCTGTTTCTGAGCGACAGTTTGCATCCTACGACCGCCTCTGAATGAGGCCCTTGGACTCTCCTTGAGGATTTGTGATATCTTCTTAGAACGCAAAGTTCTTCGCTGTGCTTTTGCCAGCTTAATTCATTCGATTTTTTTTGCAGGATGAGGGATTCCATCTTCATGTGAAGCTGAACCACTAGTCAAGACCTCAGCCGTTCCTTGCCAGTCCGTTTCGTAAATGGCATATTGGCAAGTTTACGTTTCTCCTCAGATGATTTAAATGTTTTTTAAGGTCATTTCCTGAACTTTGTCATTTGGGATTGTATATGCCCTCTACTATGACATTGGGCATCGGCCTTGGCAGACGACGTTGATGGCATGTTATTGTCTATGTCATGACTAGTGGCAGCAGCTTCAGCACTAGGAGGAAGTGGTTCTTGATCTTTCCCTATTTTATTTTTATCGGAGAAAGTTTGGTCCTCCATTTATGTTATATTGATATATACGTGCGGCTAAGGCGCACATAAACACAGAAAATTATTTTTTATTATTGTTGGAGACTAGTGCACTTTGTGGGTTACACCACCCTTTAAGAAATGAGCCAGCCGGCTCTTTACTTATGGGACACAGGCGCACGCTTGGCGCTGCTCCTTTGTTGATGCACGTGCAGCTACAGTGCACACAATTCACAAAGACAGAAAAAAAAGAATTTTTTATTTTTCGTGGAGCGCACTTTGAGGGTTACACCACCCTTTAACAGACAGACGCATGCTTGGCGCTGCTGCTTTGAGGATGCACATATAGTGCAGACAATTCACAAACACAGAAGAAAATATTTTATTTTTGTTGGAGTGCACTTTGGGGGTTACACCACCCTTTAACAGACAGATGCACGCTTGGCGCTACTTTGTTGATGCACGTGCGGCTACAGTGCACACAAGTTACAAACACAGAAAATAATTTTTTATTTTGTTTGGAGTGCACTTTGGGGGTTACAGCACCCTTTAATGGTCAAGCCAGCTGGCCCTTTACGTATGACACAGGTGCACGCTTGGCGCTACTTTGTTGATGCACGTGCGGCTACTGTGCACACAATTCACAAACACAAAAAAATATATATATATTTTTTTTGGAGTGCACTTTGGGGGTTATAGCACCCTTTAACGGACAAGCCAGCCGGCCCTTTACTTATGGAACACAGGCGCACGCTTGGCGCTGCTCCTTTGTTGATGCACGTGCGGCCACAGTGCACACAATTCACAAACACAGAAAATAATTTTTCATTTTGTTTGGAGTGCACTTTGGGGGTTATAGCACCCTTTAACAGTCAAGCCAGCCGGCCCTTTACTTAGGACACAGGCGCACGCTTGGCACTACTTTGTTGATGCACGTGCGGCTACTGCGCACACAATTCACAAACACAGAAAAAAAAAAATATCATTTGGAGTGCACTTTGGGGGTTACAGCACCCTTTAATGGACGATCCAGCCGGCCCTTTACTTATGACACAGGCGCACGCTTGGCGCTTCTTTGTTGATGCACGTGCAGCTACTGCGCACACAATTCACAAACAGAGAAAAAATATTTTTTTTTACACTTGGGGGGAGCACCCCTGATGGACAGAGCACCCCCTGAACAACACTACAGCACCCATTTAGGACTGGGAGACTGCACAGGACTCTGGACTGGACACAGCCCCTATGGACAACTGACTGCACAACACAGTCCAGCCAGCCCCTATGGACTTTGGAGGAGTGGACACAGCCCCTATGGACAACAGCAGCACAGCACAACACAGCCAGCTGGACTTTGGAGGAGTGGACACAGCCCCTATGGACAACAGCAGCACAGCGCAGCACAACACTACACTGCACTACACTACACAGCCCAGCCAGCCCTAACTCCCACCATCCCCCTTCACTGTCCACAGCCGAGTGAGAAAATGGCGCAGACGCATGTACCTTATATAGAATTCAAAACCCGCGAGACCCGGAAGGCGGGATGATGACATTTTGCCTCGATTTCAGATCCGAGTCAGGCGGGAAAAGTCGAGCCTGACTCAGATCGGGCTCGGATCGGGGGGGCTCGGGGTGGTTCGGATTTCAGAAATCCGAACCCGCTCACCCCTAATATATATATATATATATATATATATATATATATATATATATGGCATGTCTATAAAATAACAAGACTGTGATTCCACCTAGTAAACAATGCAGTCAGGACCGGTTCTAACTGCATACGTAGTAACCTTGAACTCTTCTGAACCTGCATGACAAGCAGCAACACTCTATGACGTTCACTTGATTGTGAGTCGCCATTTAATTTGGTTGTGTTTTCTGCAGAGTGACGAAAAAATGCTAAGTTTAAAAGTTGAAGGTGTCAATTTGAAATTTTTAGTAACATTTTTTCTGTATCAAGGGTGTAATTTTGCAAGAATGGGTTCCAGAAGGCACAACATTAACCAGCATTATTATTATTATTATTATTATTATTATTATTATTATTATTATTATCCTTTATTTATATGGCGCCAGAAGGGTTCCGCAGCGCCTTACATAGTACATAAACATAGTGCACAAAGATAGTACATAGACATAGTACATAGACAGTTGAGCAGAACAAGAAAACAGTGTCATACAGTTTAAGACAATGCAATACAAGTACATGGTATATAAACACTGCTGCAACAGAAGCAGGATGGCAAAAGTCACGGGTTAGGTGCTTTTGAGTATAGAGCAGATAATATAAGTAAAGAAAGGATAAGCACAAGAGGATAGAGGGCCCTGCTCGTGAGAGCTTACATTCTAGAGGGGATGGGCAAACAGACAGGGGTGACACGGATGGGGTAGAAAGTGAGCATGGGACAGAGGGTTAGGATGACAGATGGGTGGATTCCTATTTTACAGTATGTGTGGAAGTCATTTGAATTAAGATTTATGCCACTGACATTCTACTTTAAGAGGCAGTTTTTGTAGGTGTCTGTGGAGAGCCATGGCTGTTATATCAGTTTACGTGAAGTCTGACGGGTGGCTGAAGCCACTTCATGAAGGGCTATTTAGAGAGTTTGGTTAACGTGTGAACCAGCAGTCTCAGGTAAATGTAGAAATTGGTAAAAGTAGTTATTGTAAAGAGATGTTCAGATGTAAAATAATAAGTTGTGATCAAGTGTGAATTCTATAAGGCACATTTATTGATTTGGAGGGTGATGGGAGACATGTGAGGTTTGCAGGATATATATTCCATAGTAAATCCGCTGTATGTGTGAGGGGCCTGGATTTGGTGGTATGTCACCAGATAATAAAAGCAGAAGGATGGAGAAGTAGATATAGTTGTAGGTGTGTAAACATTTTTTATAGTGACACAATGAGGCTGTAATAGTCAATTTTTGATGAAAAGAAATCTCATTAGTTTTTAGAGGAGGTGAGTGACTCAATAGGGCGGCAGTGTGCCCAGAGAGGGGAGATGCAGGGAGAGTTAGGGATGTTATACCCTTAGAGAAAATACAAAGGAGGGAGTTGATAAAAAGAAATGTGTAGTACATTGTGAGTTTTAGGTTTGTTTTTTGTAGACAAATTTTAAAGTAATCAGTATCTTAATCTGAAATGACCTTAGATGTTGGTCAATGTTTGTTCAACTGTTTGATTAACTGTTATGTAGTCACAGTTTGTGCATTTAACACTTGGTGTTTTTAACCCCAGCTGCAAACAGCCCCAGCTGCCCCTAGACTGAATATAAGGAGTGGTAACCCTTGATTAAGACAGGCTACAACTGACTCAATTGCTCTGCTGATCAAAGGAGATAACTTGCTCTGAGTTGGAGCAAAAACCAGGCCAGATATATACCATAAACTATGCTTCACTGACCAATATAGACTATACAGGAAGAGAAAAAAAAAAAATCTAAGCAAGAGATACAGTCACATACATTTGAATCCACACACGATTGCAAGCATGAGGTTCTATGCAGAATATCGGTGCAATAAGCAAGATGAGACAGTCACATACATTTGAATCCACACACGATTGCAAGCATGAGGTTCTATGCAGAATATCGGTGCAATAAGCAAGATGAGACAGTCACATACATTTGAAATATAAGGACGTTTTGAAAAAGCTGAGAGTGAGAGTCAGAAAGAAATGGCCGGAACTGTGGAAAAATGGTTTCATTCTCACCAGGACAATGCGCCTGCTGACAAAGCACTTTCTGTGAAGCAGTTTGTGACCGACCAATCACATTTCTACTCTTGAACATCCTCCATATTCGCCCAATTTAGCACCTTGCGACTTTTATCTTTTCCCAAAAGTTAGATCAGTGCTTAAAGGGACACATTTTGAATCAGTTGATGCTGTAAAGAAGAAAACGGCAGATATGTTTAAACAACTAACAGAAATTGATTTGCTCCATGCCTTCCACCAGTGGGAAACAAGACTACAGCGAGGTATTAGTGCAAATGGGGAGTATATTGAAGGGGACAAACACTACATTTGTAATACCAATAAATAAAGATGAGTTACTTAATCAGTCTCATTATTTAATAGACATACCTCGTATATATACAAGCACAGAGCCAGTACTTATCCGTAATGTAGTTAAACTCGCCCTGGTGTCCTCAGAAGTAGTGAAATACTTGATATACATAAGAAGCAATGCAGCGGCACTGGCAGGTCTTGAAATACAGGATCACACCAAACTGGTTAGTTCGTTCAACGTTCCAGTCACTTCTGACTTTTATCAAGAACGTTCTTGATAAAAGTCAGAAGTGACTGAAATGTTGAAAGCTCTACCCAGTGTTGTGTGATCCAGTAACACACACACACTATATATATATTATAAGGGTACAGTCGTGCACTTATATTAAGGTTGCATCTAAACAACTGCAATTCACCCATAGAGAATTCTGGAGGGGGGGCATGGTGTTCAAGGGGCTACACCTCAAAAGCTATTGGAGGTACTGGGCTGAAATTTACACATATACATACAGTATGTATATTCACGTATACATACAGTATATATATATATATATATATATATATACAGACATACAGTGTCTACAGGTGTGTGTGTGTGTGTGAGTATATATATATATATATATATATAAACATACACTATATATATCTATATATTGTGACACAGTTAGGTTAGGGGGTCCCTCTCCTGGGTAGAGGACTCCTTCCTTACACACACACACACAGCAGCAGGGAAGCAGCACACCAGTCTGGATGCAAGTACAAGCTGGTCGGTGCCAGTCTTTATTGTACAATGTCAGAAACATAAAGAAAACATAAATATAAATCCTAGCCCTGTCGGGGCACTAACTTCACAGGTAGTTCCCTCACTACCAGAACCTGGCAGGGCCTAATGCCCTCGCCAGCAACAAAAGCACAGCACAACACTCATGGTTAGGTTTCCAAGTGTCTCTGAGCAAACTCCCTGCCTGCTCTCCCAGGTGAGACAATCAGCCCTAAACAAACTAGGCTTATATTGGCCACCCTCAGGTGGGAACCCAATCAAGCCTGTTACCAGGCTGCGAGAACCAAAACCTGGAGTGGACGTGGGTGGAGCCCTCCCTCTCCTCTCACCCACAACCCCCAGGTCCCAAACCGGCTTTTCAAAAAGCCGAAACTCAAGCCTGCTACACTGCAGACTTTCTCCTGGGGGTTTAGAACACATAAGACAGGAATCTGGGACAAATGTACGTGCCACAGACCACTTTACCAGTGATCCCATCACAATATATATATATATACATAAACATACAGTATATATACATATAGTATATTTAAATATGCATACAGTATATATACCGGGGCACCTGGCCGTGACCCGCTCTAAGCTCCCTCGCTGTGGCTCGGGCTCTGACTAGTCGGGACATGCTGAAGTCTTCTTCAGGCAGGCTGGGGCTCCTGCTGGCTGTGTCACCCACTGGCTGCTTCCTCCTGCTGGCTGGGGCTCTGACCGGCCGGGACACCTCCTGATCTCGCCATGCTGATATCACCTTTGCGCTGGCCGCGGGGCACGCGCCCCTAACCCTCTGACATTATCTGGTCCCCCATGGCTTTGCAACTGCAGCTCCCCTGTCAGAGGACCGGTTCGGATCTCTAGTAGCCTCTGAAGTTGATCCCATGCTGACGCCGGCAGCCTGCAGCTCACACGAGGGCTCCAGGAGTTTGCTTCTTTGCATAATGTAGCCCATCCTGAGCGGCCAACCAATCGTGTGGTCGGCCATACACACAGCACGATGCCCAATATAAGTGCAGATATATTGGGCATTGGCTGTGTAGCACAGCCGACGCAGTATGTCTGTGAACGACGTCATTCACAGACATATTGTCTGTACACACTGGCCGACCGGCACAAGATATATTGGCCGATCAATTGATCGGCCAATATATCTGCCAGTGTGGGTCCAGCATAACTCTTTTAGATCTGGATGAAACTATCAATGTATAATGTGACAACAGAGATGCAATTGATCTGTCCTACAGCACCAAGCACATTATTATTAGACGCCACTTTTTCTGTGAGCTAGTGGAGTGTGGAGCTATTAGATCTAAACGAGTCAGTACTTCCTTTAGCTGCTTCTGTAAGTGCCATATATTCCGCCTCAGTGATGTATAGGGTTACAGTGGGTTGCTTTCAACTTATCCAGCTGATGGCTGCACCTACTGACACAAATAGATATCCCATGTAGGAACGACAATCATCCTCATCTGATCCCCAGTTGGCATCACAGAAAGATTTTAATGTGGAATTTCCAGATCTGGAAAACTCTAACTTTAAGGAAGAAGAACCCTTCAATTATCTGAATATTCTATTAACTGCTGTCCAATGTTGCTTCCTTGAGTTGACACCAAATTGGCTCACCTGGCTCACAGCATGTGTGATGTCTGGACGAGTTGCTACACTGGCATACATTCAATTTGATAACGTACATCTTTTATGTCCTCTAATTCTGCTTCACTTGTGGGTGACATGGCTTTGGTTATTTTAGAGCTTTTGATAATGGGAGTGGACATTGGTTTCACATCTGACAGCTTATACTTCTCAAGTGTTGCTTCAATGTAAGTTTGTTGATCAACAGTGATTGTTCGTGTCGCTAAGCTTTGTGAAATTCTTAGGTGATGTGCAGGTCCTAGGTCTTTCAGCTTAAATTTCTGTTCTAACAGCTGCTTGACACTGTTATGTGCTGCTTTTGGCTTGTAGTAACAAATCCTTTGAATGTACAAAGTTGATTTCAAGTAGCATAATGTACCAACAATGACCACTTTTCTTTAAGCCATAGAACATTTTTTTTTAGTAAACAGACTTCTCCCTCTTGGAACAAGTTTTCACAGTAGCGTTTGGGAAGTTCTATTTAAATATCTTCTAGCAATTCTCCATTAATGAAAGCTGATTCAAAGTCTAATTGGTATAGCAAGGTTATACAGTACATGACAGATATGGCAATGATTAAACATAATGTACTGTATGTCACCACAGAAGAGAAGATCTCATCGTAATCAGTCCCTGACTCCTCGTATATCGCTTTGCGATAAGACAATCTTTATAACGGGCAATGGTCCCGTCAATTATTTATACATAATTATCTCATGACTCATGGATAATATCAAATGGAAGGTGCACCCTAATAGTAGATATATGTAAGAAAATAAGAGAAAAGAAACAGTACTCCCTGATGGAGCACACTTCCCAGCAAGATTAATGACACAAACAAGCTAAAAATACAGGTCCAAAAATGAGAAAAAGTGTCTTGAAAATACATGCAACTGAAACAGTCAACCACATAATACCTGTGGCCGTATAAGCTAAATGCATGCAATTGAATCAATTAAACACATAGGGCTCTATTTATCAACATTATTTTTACTAAAATAATGTGAAAAAGGGTGTTTTCACACCCTTTTCACATTATTTTAGTATCACCTATAGTTATTACTGGGCAATTGGAGTAGAATTCGTAAAATTCTACTCCAAACCCTAAGTATCACTTATTTTTAGTAAAGCAGATCGCATTTCCCATAATTGTAATGGGAAATGTGATCCGACCAAAGTTACTAAAAATAAATTGTAAAAAAATACCGGGGAAAACCCTGTGATAATAACGCCACCTGGAGGTGGCATTATCCAGGGTCTCCCCCAGTTACCGGACTCCTGGCCTGCTCTAACGGGGAGAGCAGAGCCGGGAGTCGGTCCCAGTAATCAGCTGTGTGGTCTAAACAGACCTGCAAGCTGATTACTGAAAAAAAAAGAAAAAAAAATAGTAAAAAAAAATAATTACTTACCTGACTCCAGGGACCGGTGATTGGGCCTCCGGTGATGTCTCCCTTCCGGTCAGCTGGTCTCCCACAGTGCACTGCGGCCCGGTCATCAGGTGATCGGGCCCCAGTGCAGTATAGGAGATCACCTGACCGGAGGAATGGAGGACATAACCGGAGGCCTGGAGCATGCAGGTAAGTGTAATTAAGGGAGGGGGGGTCCGCAATCGCGGGGGGGGTGTAGCGCCGGGGGGTGGGGCTTAGCGCTGGAGGGGGATTAGCAGCGGGCACTTAATCATGGTATTTTTTGCGAAAACACCGTGATAAGGCTACGAGGGTGATTCGCAGGGACAGAGCTTTATCGCAAGCTCTGTCCCTGCAAGGGATTTGTAGTAAATCCCTGTGATATTGCCTGAATTCGCAATGCGAATTCAGTCGGTAATATCACACTACAATCTGCATTACAAATGCGGATTGTAGTAAATAGAGCCCATAATACCTGTGATAGCATATTCTAAATGTACATATGATAAGATACTATCTCACACTGAGAATAGATATGTAGACAAAAAGGTGAAGAAAATGCAACTGCATATTAAGAAATATAACACGTCATGGGCTATAAAGCAGAGATACTCCTATAATAATCAAGGAGTGCTCTGAGAAGGCGAAATAGTAGTGATAATAAACAAAAGGTAAAGGTGTGGGTCATACAGATTAAAATATCACCACGAACATGAATAATGTCTAATAATTAAACCCAACTTGGTAATAAGCAGCTAAGGCGTCCCTCAATCTTATCTAGGGTGGGTAGTTGTAAAATAATGATACTCCTATATGAATATAATAATTCAGAAAAATAAAGCCTGAGGGCCTCATTCAGACCCACTCGCAAGCGGCTGTCCGCTCGCAAGTGGGTCGATGGTGTGCACTGCGCATGCGCACGACGGAGGGAGCTCCGTCGTGCGCATGTGCCAGACGCGACGAGCGAAGGACTTTCCTTCGCTCGTTGTGTCTGATCAAAGGGGGCGTGCTGTCGATGTTGATTGACAGCACGCCCCCTTTGGTGGGCGTGCCGGGGGACGTGCCTCCCAGATGGGGCGTTCCCAAGGGAACGCTTACCGTCAGAAGCCGGCCCACTGACATCACTAGTGATGTCAGTGGGAGTGATTTTGGCTCTGATAGAGCCAAAATCACTCCGGGCCTTGCGGTTGAGAAACTCAACCGCAGGCTCCGGCTCGCAGTGGCGATGGTCGCGATGGTCAAGACCATCGCGGCCATCAACCTGCACGCTCGTATAGGCTGTGGGTTATAGCGCTCTGGTCAGAGCGTCCGTATAGCGCTCTGGTCAGAGCGTCCGGCTCTGAATCAGGGCCTGTGTACTTACCCAAATGAGGATCTGCATTCTCCCTTCATGCAAAGCATTGGACGAGAGATTAGAGTCCTTATTAGTCGCACAGAGAAATATAGAATATAGAAAGAAGCTGTACCTACTGTCAGCATAAAAGCACCTTCAGACCCCTTATGCTGTGCAGTACAGGGCAGTCTGATATGTGCACAGCTGATGAGAGGACAGTAGAAATTTACACGTGAAAGTCCCTGAAAGATGTTTTCCCTATAGAAAGGAGTTTGTGGTGCGAGGATCATATTTGCGCACAAAGACACCCCCATTGGATGAGCTCATAAAACGTGTTTCGCCAGTGCCAGAACTTTTGCTTTGTTGTTGTGTGTGGATATCTGTATTTTCAGCTTCTGATTCAGACACACTTTCTGCTGCTTGCATATCCAACGTAACAAACTCATTCTGTAGTACTTGTTTCAGCTTTATTTTAGGTGGTGCTGTTTTTTTAATACTTAGGGCCATATTCAATTAGAGGCGAAAAGCCTTTATCGTCTGTTTTTTTGAGAAAATGTAACCTAAAAAAATTTCGCCAAATTCAATTCCAGGACAATTTCGCCTAAGCGGAAACTCGATGCTTTGAATTCTCCAAAAAAGATTCTCCAATCAATTGCAGAAGTGCAAAATCTTTATTTTGGGGTGCAAACATGGGGAATCAACTCAGAACCCTTGGGACAGCCCCCCAAAGGACAAATCTGCAAAAAAAAACCCCTAAGGACACCCCAAAAAAGACATGTAATTTTTAAGGTAAAAATGTAAATAGTGAGGGGACAAAGATAAAAACTAGCGAAATTGGCTTCTTGGGGGGCTGCAATAATGGGTCAGGTGTTTTTGGGATTGCAGGTGCATGCAGCAGGTGGATTTTTCATGTTTTTTAAGAGTTCACTTTAGAGACATAAATATATGCTAGCACCCATTTTCAAGTACCCCAAATTTGACTGGACTACTTACTTTCACCAAAAAATACTGCTTAATGCCATTCTTCACCACTTATACAAAGACGCTAATAGCAAACAATTTACACAACTTAAGCCCTAATAAAACTATTTTGCGTACTTTAGTACACATCTATATTGATTTCCTATGTTAGTGCATCTTTTTCTGGGGTACAGACTGATTTTCCCAATTCTTTCAGTACTTTTCGCATGTGCCGGATTCGCCTAATTCTGTTTTCGCCTGTTTTGCAATTGAATTAGGCATAAAGCAGGGACGCGCATGGAATGATTTAGTCTCTAAAACAGGCGAATGAGGCGAAAAGTCGGACAGACAAAAATTTTCCGACTTTTCGTATCTAATTGAATACCCTTCTTGACTTTATGAGCTTTTTGTTTGTGGTGTCCCAAAGTCTTGACAATATCCAAGCATGATACACTCTACTGATTTGGGATCCAGCTTGTGTATTTTCTGTTTAGGTATGTGAGCATATGCTTTGCATCCAAATACTCTGAGTTGGTTGAAGCTTGGTTTAGTTTCAGATCACACTTCTAATGTTGTTTTGCTTTGTACTGGAACTTGTGGGTGCATGGCTTTTTAGGTAGACTGCTGTAGACACTGCTTCTGCCAAAAAAGCATTTTCTAGGTTGGAGTCATGTAGCATAGACCTTGCTCGTTCTACAATTGTGTGGTTGGCATGCTCTCCTACCCTGTTTTGTTCTGGCATGTATGCAATTGTTAATTGATGCTCAATTCCATTCTTCTATAGAAAGGTTGGTGTGCTCCTATTTTCGTATTCTCCACCATTGTCAGATCTAAAGACTTTTATCTTCTGACCAGTTTCAGCTTCTTTCGATCGCTTGTAATCTGCAATTTTATCTATTACTTCACTATTTGCTTTGATGAAGTACAAGTGTGTCATTCTTGTGAAGCCATCAATGTATGTCAGAAAGTATCTGTATCCACCTATCGATTTAAGTCCTTTAGGCCACATACGTCTGTATGCACTAACACTACAGGTGCTTTAGCTTTGGTTGCTGACTTTGGAAAGGGACAACTTGCTTACCCATTATACAACTTTTGCATGTTGGTCTGTCTGTGTTACTCATAGTTATTCCTATCACCATTCCATCAAGGAGTTTCAGGATGTTATCATACTCCATACGGCCTAGCTATCTGTGTCAGAGTTCCACAGATTGATTTGAATCAGAGATCATCATTGCATAACACTCTTCTGTGTCTAGGGCATACAATTGTTGGCATCAGGTTGCTGTTACTATCACAGTCCCTCTTTTATTTTGCACAACACATTTGCCCTCTGCAATCTTGGCCTTGAATCCTTTTTTCTCTGGGAAACTTATTGCAATGAGGTTTGTCTAGTGTCAGACTGGGATATGAAGAGCCTACCAGGAGATTGCAATAGTAGGGGCCCACTGAAGGGGCGTAACCATCTGCCAAAGTGAGTGTACCCATTGAACAGAAAGGTGTGGCAATAATATGTGCACAACCTACAGCATGGGGACACCTTAGTGATATACACTTACTACAGCTTGTATACACCAACACACAGCTCTATATCAGGCCTGCAAATAGGGGGGGGGGCTGAAGGTGCACTGCTGCACCCGCCGCCAGTGTCCTCCAGCCCGCCGCCGCAGGGAGGCTCCAAACCGGATGCCCACTGAGATTTTATTACCAGTGGGTGCCGGCTCCTTCCCTGCAGCGCCGCAGTAGCCGGAGGCTGGAGCTCTCTTAGGGTAAAAGCAGCCCCTATATACACACAACCCCTACGGGTAAAAACAGGCCCTATTTATAGAAACACCTATAGGGTAACTCAGCTCCTATATACAAACACAGCCCCCCTATAAAGTATAAGGTAACACAGCCCTTGTATACAGACACACAGCCCCCCTATAAGGTAACACAGCCCCATTATACAAACATGCCCTATAGGGTAACACAGCCCCTATATACAGACACACACAGCCTTTATATACAGACACGCAGCCCCCTTTAAGGTAACGCAGCCCCAATATACAGACATACAGCCCTCATATAAAAACAACCTCCTATAGGGTAACAGAGATCCTATTTACAGATATACAGCCATTATATACAGACACACAACATCCCTATAAGGTAACTCAGCCCTTATATACAGACACACAGCCCCATATACAAACATTCCCTATAGGGTAACACAGCCCCTATATACAAACAACCTCATATAGGGTAACTGCCCCCATATACAAACAACCTCATATAGGGTAACAGAGCTCCTATATACAGACACACAGCCCTTATATACAGACACACAGCCCCCCTATAAGGTAACACAGCCCCCATATACAGACACACAACCCTTATATACAGACACACAGCATCCCTATAAGGTAATATAACCCCTAAATACAGATACGCAGCCCCCATATACAAACAACTTCCTATAGGGTAACAGAGCTCCTATATACAGACACACAGCCATTATATACAGCAGCGGTTTTCAACCGCTGTGCCGCGGCACACTGGTGTGCTGCGAGCGATTGTGAAGTGTGCCGCCTGACCGCCCGGCACATTTGACAATAGCGTGGCCCGGGCTGCCTACTGAGCTCCTCTGGGAGCCTCAGGTGTGCCCGGGCCGTGAACTGCCTAGACGCGGCGGCGTGACATCACAGGTCACGCACGCCGCATTGCCCGCCCGCTCCTCCAGTGACCCAGTCAGCCCAGCCCTGGTCGCCCAGCCAGTGGCCAAGCCAGCTCTGCCCACTCCGCCAGTGACCCAGCCAACTCTTTCCGCCCCGCCAGTGGCCCAGCAGTTACCCAGCCAGCTCTTCCCGAGGGCCAGTGACGCAGCCAGCTCTTCCGACCCGCCCCGCACCAGTGACCCAGACAACCCATCCTGCTCGCAGCCAGCCCTGTGGTGTAAGCCAATCTTTTTTTTTGTGTGTGTGTGGAGAGCAATGTTTTTTTTTTCTCTGTGGAGGTCACTGTGTTTTTTCTTTGTGGAGAGCAGTGTGGGTTTTTTATGTGGGTGCCAATGTGATGTTTTTTTTTCCAATGGGGCCAGTAAATGTGATTTGTTTAATACCTCTGGGGCCAATGTAGTGTGTTTTGCTCCTGCGGGTGTTTGTTCTTTCATAGGTAACGCACGACGCATCGCCGGATGGTGTGCCTTGGCAATCTTAAAATTTTGCGTAGTGTGCCTCGATTTGAAAAAGGTTGAAAATCACTGATATACAGACATACAGCCCCCTTATAAGGTAACACAGTCCCTATATACAGACACACAACCCTTATATACAGACACACAGAATCCCTATAAAGTAACACAGGCCCTATATACAGACACACAACCCTTATATACAGACAGAAAGAATCCCTATAAAGTAACACAGCCCCTATATACAGATACGCAGCCCCCATATACAAACAACTTCCTATAGGATAACAGAGCTCCTACATATACAGACACACAGCATCCCTATAAAGTAACACAGCCCCTATATACAGACACACAACCCTTATATACACACACAGCATCCCTATAAAGTAACACAGGCCCTATACACAGACACACAACCCTTATATACAGACACACAGCATCCCTATCAAGTAGCACAGGCCCTATACAGACACACAACCCTTATATACAGACACACAGAGGAGCTTATTCAGAGGCAGCCGTACGGTCTACGGTCCTCGTGCGCATGCGTGAGACCCGCTACGACCGACAGCGCTGGTCGTAGCGGGTCTCTTTTCAAAGGGGGCGAGCTGTCGATGTTGATTGACAGCTCGCCCCGTTTGGAAGGCAGGCCGGGGGGGTGGCAGCCCAAACTGAGGCATTCCTATGGGAACGCCTGCCGTTTGGGGGAGGTCCCACTGACATCACTAGTGATGTCAGTGGAGAGCTTCCGGCTCAGACACAGCCAGAAGCTCTCCGGGGCTTACGACAAGTGAGACCCTACCCTAGGGTCTCGTCGTAAGCCCCGATGGTCGCGATGGTCTCTGACCATCGCGACCATCACCCGAGCGGTCGTTAGAGCTGTGGGTGTTAACCCACAGCCTAACGACCACAACAGAGGTGGGCGGTCAGGATGCAAGTGGCCGCCCAGTTTCTGAGCGACCACTTGCATCCTCTGACCGCCTCTGAATGAGGCCCAGAATCCCTATAAAGTAACACAGGCCCTATATACAGACACACAACCCTTATATACAGACACACAGCATCTCTATAAAGTAACACAGGCCCTATATACAGACACACAACCCTTATATACAGACACACAGAATCCCTATAAAGTAACAAAGCCCCTATATACAGATACGCAGCCCCCATATACAAACAACTTCCTATAGGATAACAGAGCTCCTATATATTTATTTATTTATTTATTTATTAACAGTTTCTTATATAGCGCAGCATATTCCGTTGCGCTTTACAATTGGAAACATTGATAGAACAAAACAGGGTAATAACAGACAGACATAGAGGTAAGAGGGCCCTGCTTGCAAGCTTACAATCTATAGGGAAACAGGCATTGATACACAAGGATAGGTGCTATATATATTGCAATTTGGTCTGGCCAGAATGCAGAGTTTCTTGGTGGGCTGCTTGATCCAGTCACATAGGAATGTCGGCAAAATGTCAGGAGTATGTGAAAGAAAGACAATATGTGAGGTTATGTATGGACTGTGAGAGGGGATGTGATAAGACATGGAAGCTATGAAGGTTATGTGGTCGGTTCTGGAGTCTGATAAGCTTGTCTGAAGAGGTGAGTTTTCAGGGAACGCTTGAAGGATTGAAGAGTAGAGGTAAGTCTTATTGTGTGTGGTAAGGCATTCCATAGAGTAGGTGCAGCCCGAAGAAAGTCCTGTAACCGTAAATGGGAGCAAGTAATGCGTGGGGATGAGAGACGCAGTTCTTGTGCTGAGCGGAGAGGTCGGGTTGGGAGATATTTTGAGATGAGTGAAGAGATGTATGTTGGTGTAATTCGGTTAATGGCCTTATGTGTAAGTAACAGTATTTTGTATTGAATACGGTAGAAAACTGGCAACCAATGGAGGGACTGACAGAGCGGGGCAGCAGATGATGAACGTTTGGCAAGGAAGATAAGCCTCGCAGCTGCATTCATAATGGATTGTAATGGCGATAGCCTGTTTTTGGGAAGACCAGTAAGGAGACTATTGCAATAGTCAATGCGGGAAATAATGAGTGCATGGATTAGAGTTTTTGCAGTGTCTTGTGTGAGATATGGTCGAATTTTGTATATGTTTTTTAGATGTATGTAACATGATTTTGAGACAGATTGAATGTGGGGAACAAAGGACAATTCAGAATCAAGGATGACACCAAGGCAGCGAGCTTGTGGGGTGGGGTGGATTGTTGAGTTATCAACAGTGATAAAGAGATCAGATTGGTAACTGTTATTGGCCGGTGGAAATATAATTAATTCTGTTTTAGAAATATTAAGTTTCAGGTAGCGAGATGACATCCAAGATGAAATGGCAGAAATACATTCAGTGACACGGACCAATACAGATGGTGATAAATCTGGAGAGGATAGGTAGATTTGAGTATCATCCGCATACAGATGGTACTGAAATCCAAAAGAGCGGATTAGTTTGCCAAGAGAGGTGGTATAGATTGAGAATAGCAAAGGACCTAAGACAGAGCCTTGCGGTACTCCAACTGATAGAGGTAGCGAAGAGGAGGCAGAATCAGAAAAACGAACAGAAAAAGAGCGATCAGATAGGTAGGAAGAGAACCAAGAAAGGGCTGTGTCCTTAAGACCTAGGGATTGTAATGTTTGTACGAGAAGAGAGTGGTCAACAGTGTCAAAAGCAGCAGAGAGATCTAGAAGAATTAGAAGTGAGTAATGGCCTTTAGCCTTGGCAGTGACCAAATCATTTACTACCTTAGTCAGTGCTGTCTCTGTGGAGTGCTGGGAACGGAAGCCAGACTGAAGTGGGTCCAATAAGTTGTGGGTGTTAAGAAAGTGTGTGAGGCGGGTGTAGACAAGTCTCTCCAGTAGCTTGGAGGGGCATGGGAGCTGGGAGATAGGACGGTAATTAGAGAGAGTGTTAGGGTCAGAATTTTGTTTTTTCAGAATGGGAGTAATCACTGCATGCTTGAACAGTGATGGAAAGATGCCAGTAGAAAGAGAGAGATTACAGATTTTAGTTAGGGTTGGGATGAGCACAGGAGACAGAGCTTTACTAATTTGTGAGGGTATAGGATCTAGAGGAGAGGTAATAGAGTAGGAGGATGAGAAGAGTGTAGATACTTCATCTTCATTTGTGGGGTCAAATGAAGAGAATGTGCCAGAGGGTTCAGGTAGGGAATTGAGTAGGTCACTAGCTGAGGAAGAGAATAACATTTCATTTCGGATATTATCAATCTTGTCCTTGAAATAGGAAGCAAGATCTTGTGCACAGATAGTAGCAGGTGGCTTGGGTGAGGGAGGGGTAAGAAGCAGTTTAAATGTATTAAAAAGTCGCTTGGGGTTAGAGGCTTGAGCAGAGATTAGAGATTGGAAATATATTTGCTTGGCAGTGTCCAGAGCAGTACGATAAGAGTTGTAGATAGACTTATATGTGAGGAAGTCACTTGGAGTGCGAGACTTTCGCCACTGACGTTCTACTTTACGTGAGAGTTTTTGTAGATGCCTTGTTAAGTTAGAATGCCACGGTTGACGTCTGAGTCTACGCGGAGTGTGATGGGTAGCTGGAGCTACTTCATCGAGGGCTTTTACTAAAATCTGGTTTAGCTGTGATGCAGCATTCTCAGGAGAAGTGAGTGCTGAAATTGGTGAGAGTTGTTGTTGTAGAGAGGTAGATAGTTGTTGAAAGTTAATCACATTAATATTTCTGCGGGTTTTAGTAGGTTTGGTTGATTTCACTGACATTGAGGTTGATGTAATGGAGGAAAGTGTGCAGGTGATAAGATTGTGATCTGAGAGAGGGAAAGGAGCATTAGTGAAATCAGAAACTGAGCATAGTCTGGTAAATACAAGATCAAGGCAGTGGCCCTCCTTATGAGTAGAGGAGTCAGTCCATTGGGAGAGGCCAAGAGAGGAGGTTAGAGATAATAGTTTGGTGGCATGAGGAGATTGTGGACTGTCAATGGGGATATTGAAATCACCCATAATGATGGTGGAGATGTCTGAGGATAGGAAGTGAGGGAGCCAGGCTGAAAAATGTTCCAGAAATTGGTGCGGTGGCCCAGGCGGGCGATAGATAACAGCAACTCGCAGAGAGAAAGGGGTGAAAGTCCTGATAGAATGTACTTCAAATGATGTAAATGTGAGTGAAGGTACCTGTGGGAGAACTGTGAATGTGAAAGATTGGGAGAGTAATATTCCTACCCCACCTCCTTTACAATTGCCAGGCCTGGAGGTGTGTGAGAAGTGTAGGTTACCATGTGAAAGTGCAGCAGGGGAGACAGTGTCTGATTGTGTTAGCCATGTTTCTGTTATTGCCAGAAGGTTGAGGTTGGTTGAAATAAAGAGGTCATGGATGGATGTTAGTTTGTTGCAGACAGAGCGTGCATTCCATAATGCACATTTTAGTGACTTGGATGGTGAAGGGAGGCATGCAATATTTATGAGGTTAGCTGGATTTATAGTTTGTTGTGGGTGTGGCATGTGAGTTGGGCCTGGATTTGGAGATATGTCACCAGCTAATAGAAGCAACAGGAGCGAGATATAAATATATTTGTGGGATTTGACAGAATGTTTGTTATGGCGAGAGGTTGTGGATGTTATTGTCAATGTGTTTAGATAAGTTAAAAGCTCATATGTGTTTGTAAGAGAAGAGGAAAGTACTGAGGCAGCAATATGTACAAAAGGATGAGCTGCAGGGAGAGTAAAGGATGTAGTAGTCTTAGAGATGATTCCATGGAGTGAGATCATTAATAGAAGTTTTTGATACATTTTTGCAATACAATCAATAATGCACAGCACACAAACTACTGGTAAGGAATGATATTGTAATTACCTTGTTGTAGATGTTGTTCATTGTTTGTTCAACTGTTTTTTTTTAACTGTTATATACTTACACTTTGTGTTATAACACACTTAGTGCTTATAATACACGGCTGCCATCGACATCCACGGCTGCCTCTATACTGATTCTAAACTTAAAGAAAGTCTGATTGAGACATGCTACAGCTGACCACAAATGCTAACTAATCAATGAAGAAATTTGGCACTGGGTTTGTGTAAACACAAGCAGTATCCTACCATAAACTAGGCATCACTGAACAACATCCCCCACCCAGGTAATACAAAATACAATCAAGTCATTACATCTATATCTTTGCTAACAGAAATAAAATCCATTATGCAGAAATGTAAGAGCAATATGTTGCTTGCTAGATTAGAATGGGTAACATACTTTTTAAAATCCAAACAGCTGATCTGAGTGATTGCAAAGCACTAGTTAGACTATGCAGCTTGTAGAATGGGTAACATACTTTTTAAAATCCAAACAGCTGATCTGAGTGATTGCAAAGCACTAGTTAGACTATGCAGCTTGTAGAATGGGTAACATACTTTTTAAAATCCAAACAGCTGATCTGAGTGATTGCAAAGCACTAGTTAGACTATGCAGCTTGTAGAATGGGTAACATACTTTTTAAAATCCAAACAGCTGATCTGAGTGATTGCAAAGCACTAGTTAGACTATGCAGCTTGTAGAATGGGTAACATACTTTTTAAAATCCAAACAGCTGATCTGAGTGATTGCAAAGCACTAGTTAGACTATGCAGCTTGTAGAATGGGTAACATACTTTTTAAAATCCAAACAGCTGATCTGAGTGATTGCAAAGCACTAGTTAGACTATGCAGCTTGTAGAATGGGTAACATACTTTTTAAAATCCAAACAGCTGATCTGAGTGATTGCAAAGCACTAGTTAGACTATGCAGCTTGTAGAATGGGTAACATACTTTTTAAAATCCAAACAGCTGATCTGAGTGATTGCAAAGCACTAGTTAGACTATGCAGCTTGTAGAATGGGTAACATACTTTTTAAAATCCAAAATATATACATACAGCCCTTATATACAGACACACAGCCCCCTGTACAGTTACACAGCCTCTATAAACAGACACACAGCCCCCCATATAACATGAATGACAATCACCTGCTGGACCAGCTCCTCACCGTCACCGTTCCCCCCCACCGGCTGCAGACATCATGCTCCTGGGCTCCGCTCTACGCTGAAGCCGGCTCTCTCTCCCTGGGCTCAATGACTGCCAGGTACTTCCCCTTCCTCTCACACAGGCCCCGCACCCAGACTGAATGCAGCTCTCATTTCAATCTGGAGAGAGGAGAGCAGGGAGGCAGTCTGCAGCAATTCGGCCCAGGACACTGGGGCCAGGGGCGGATCTAGACTGTTCTTTTAGGGGAGGGCGATTTGATGATTAATTATGACTCCTCCTCTTTCCTCTATTGGCACCACCCCTTTCTTGTCCCAACGCCTCCCCTTTACAGTTTTTTTTTTGTGGCCACATTGATTATAACAATGTATATATTTATGTATTCACTATGTGACTGTGAATACACAGTTTTAGTACCAGCAGCCTTCTCCCTGCTCGCGCTGCAACCCCCCTTCCTGTCCTAGCCATCCTACCCTTTGTGCAGGTGCAGAAGAAGCCATCTCCCTGCTCCCCCAACCATCTCCCTGTTCCCCCTTCCCCAGCCATCTTCCTGCTTCCCTTCTCACTCTGGACCTCATTCAGAGTCGGTTGAAGCGGCCGCACGGTTGTACGCCACCGCTGTTCACTATACTGCGCATGCGTACAGTTCGCAATGCGCGTGCGCAAACTAGCCGCTACGATCAGAAATTTCTCTCTCCTTGAACACAGCCAGGTCGGTAGTTTGAGTGACAGATTGAGGCGTTTGTGGTTGGTAACAGGGGAAGGTGCTTGAAAACGGGGGAGTGGAGATCCGAACGCAGGCGTGCCTCATTATGTGAATGGCGTTTTGTGGGAGTGCATACAGTTTATGGGAGTGCATAATTAACAAAGTAGCGTCATGGCACATGTGATATGGGAGGTTTTTACACTGACATGATCGTAGAGAGGGTATGGTCAACCTTAAGCTCTACGACCAGTTTCGATGGTTGCCGATGGTCTCGATTAATCCTTATATGCCCGGAGATGACGTGCAATGTGTACGAGAAGGGGGCGTATTTTTTTGTCTTCCGACCGCTTCCTCCCCTTGGTCGGTCAACTACCGATCCGAACTTAGGGACGCAACTTGCGAGGGAATCATTTGCATATACGGCCCCTTTTCGCGTACGACCGTGCGGCCGCTTCGACCGACTCTGAATGAGGTCCTCTGCCCGAAGGCAGCAGGAGCCATGCCCCCTGCCCTCTGTGCGGGGGGCAGTATAGCAGCGGTGTAGGACGGAGGCTGTAACGTCTCCCTGCACAGTGTCAGTAGCGCACAGACAGTGCCACTGTGCAGGGATGACAGTCTACTCTCCGCAGGGCAGGATTAAGGCTTGTGGGGGTCCTGGGGCAACTAAATTGTGGGGGCCCTCACCAAGCCACATGGAGCCTACCCCCCTCCCCCGCCACACATTAAACACGCACACACATATAATACATATGTAGCAAACATATGTTTTCTATAACATACATACTAACACACACATGTACAGTATACACACACAAACACATACACAGTAACACATACATACACATATACACACACTAACACATACAGTTCTGTATACAGTATACAATAACACATACTGTATATACAATAACACATACACATATACACACACTAACACATACAGTACTGTATACAGTATACAATAACACATATATACACTTAAACACATACATATACACATATAGACTATAGTAAACTTACATTCTAATATGCAGCTGCTGCTCACTTCATTAGTCTGTTCATATGGGGGCAGGGCTTGTCATGTTGGCTCCGCCCCCATTTCGACAAAAGTTGAAGGGGGGATTGGTCATCAGGGACGGGGTTTCCAGGTACTTAGTCAGTCCTCCGGTCAGTATAGTTGCCAAGTCCGCTTATAATAAGCGGAATTGGGCTTGTTTTTTTTTTTGCAAGCTGCTTCTTTATTTTGCAAGTAACTTGCTGCTTGTTTTTGGGCTTATTTTTTCCTGTGCATTGCAGAGGCACCCCTGGAGGTAAGTAAGTGTGTGTGTTTGTGTGTTTTGCACTGGTAGTGACTGAGAGAGGGGGGTGGTTCTGTCTGGGGAATAGAGGGCAGTAGCTGGAGTACAGGGGGAAGTTGGAGGGGGCAGGCAAAAAGGAGAGGTAAACTAGATGATAGAAATGAGGCATGTACATGGGGGCGAGTTAAAATGACTGAGGCTGTTATAGTGAGGGGATAATGGAATTAGACATCTGACAGGAATGAAGGAGGTAAGGAAGAGGGGTGAGAGAAATGTGGAGAAGACGACTCAGGTAAAGGAAAGGTGGGTACACACTAGACGATATGTCACCTGATCCTGCTGATTGGGCTGACATATCATCCACATCAACCAGTGTGTAACCACTATGCGTGACCCTGCGCACTCCTGCGAGTCGTCCATCGTGGTCATTCCGTCGGCCTGCATTTATGGCCGATGGAACGACCCAGATGCCGACACTGGTATAGTGGATGGAGCCGGTGCCTGACATATCGGACGTTTGGTCACCACATCGTGCAGTATGTATCGACTGCCCGATATAGCGTGGTCGGGCATCGGCAAGTGTGTACCCAGCTAAAGACTGACAAGGGAATAAGGTATGAAAAGAAGGAGGAGGTAAAAATATGGCGGCTGATTTAGAGGGAGAAAAGCAATATAGGCAGATAAGGCTGTGCACACACTAAAATATTTAGGTTAGAGAAGAGGGGGAATAAGGGAAGTTAAGCAGGTAGAGAGTGAGGACAAAGAGACACCCCCATAAATTGGGATTTTTTATTGGGCTTTTTGTTTTGGGCTTGTTTTTTACTTATAGGTTGCTTGTTTTCCATTTCAGAGTTGGCAACACTGCTGGTCAGTCCTGCAGCAGCATCAGGGTGCAGGGAGCTGGCTGGCTGTGCGCTCTCCCTCCTCAGCGTGACACTGACACCCCCCCCCCCCCGGATCATGCACTGAGCTGAGCAGGCTGTGTTCAGCCTGTGCTGTGATTGGAGCCTGTGTAATGTGTTGCCCGCGCATTACACAGGCTCCGATCACAGCACAGGCAGAACACAAACACAGCCTGCTCAGTGCATGATCCGGACTGTGCGAGGGGGGGCGATCGCTCCAATCCCCCCCCCCTGGATCTGACTAGGGCCCTCCTTGCCCAGAGAGAAGGAGTGGCAGACAAAGTCCTGGTGGTCCAATCCACCCCTGTACGCGCGCCCCTATAAGTTCCGCCCCCTCTAAGAAAGGGGTGTGGCCACAACACAGTGGGGCCCACCGGAGAATTACCAGATTCCCCGGCGGCCCAGTCTAAGCCTGGGTTTGCCCTCATATCTGGTACAAATACCAAATACTGAATATCTGTGACTATGGCTCACCTCTTATTCTGAGGCAAACCGTGATTGTCCTGACATTGAGGCTGTAAGAACCTTGCCCCAATTTCTCTGAGTTTTATAGGATCACACGTGGTTAGTAATGTACACCTCTCCAGGGGGTAAATTTACTAAAGTTCGATTTGTTATTCGTTTAATCAATCTATAAAATCGACTGAAATCGAATTTATATCGTACTGCAAAATCCCTTAACAAATCCCGCATTTACTAATATTCGATTTTGCATTCGATTTTCAAACTGAATTCGATTTTGGGCAAATTTAAGAAGGGATTTTGTGTTCAGTTTCCCCATTAAAATCGAATGCAAAATAGAATGCTACATCAAACTCAATTTCCTCATTCAAAAGAAAAACTACAGTATGTAAATTGCGCTATACTGGGTGGTGTTAGAGATCAGGTGAAGAAGTCTGGTTTAAAAAAACAGATTTATTCTAAAATGCATAGAAATAAACATACATTTAAAAAACAAATAGACCATTACTTCATCACACGATCTACAAGAGGATATGAATATCTACAACAATCCCAGCATAGCTGGTAAACCTGATGAAAAAATTGTCTCTGGGGGTAAAGTCAAGGACCACCTGCTCCGTTTATTCCAATGATTCTGGGAGCCTGTTAGTATATATCCAAATGCATACAATGTATCAAATCTCCTCACGCATAATAGATTCAGACCAGCCGTAGTATGCAAACATAAGGGACACTCTGTAATGATTAGAGTGCTAATTGAAGAAAATAACTTCCCTCCTCCTCACTGTACAATTCCAGCGTCCAGGTCACTGGCTTGTGCACAAGCTCAGTGACATTAAAGTACTCAGTCAAACCTGGACATCACCAGGATATTCGCAGTGTTGAACAGTAATGATGAATATTTTAAGGGGAGCTGATCTCAACCCCAGATCTGTCACTACCACAGGCAGAATGTCTTAATCGGAGGTCGCAGTAGTGTAGATACAAGCAGTAGATAAAATTCCTCAACTAGCAAAGTCAGACTTTCTGCGTCCTGACCGAACATGTAGTGTGTTCCAGCTGGAAGCGCTGCAGCGTTGTGAGGGGACGGGGAACAGGATCTTATGACTGGCAGGTGTGCCTTGCTGCGTGTATTGAAGATCCCGTCAGGCAGAGGTCTGTGGCTTGTAAAATGCCAATAATAGATGCGGGGAGAGTAGTCAGGGAGAATCCAAATCCTAACGTGTTTCCCTTCGATCCTGGTTTTGGAGGTTGCAGATACCTTTTTAATTGCTGCAATTTGGGTGTGTGTTTTTGATTTAATCTATAGTACATGCTTAAGTCAGTATTAGTTTTTAGTGCCATCAGATTTAATTAGGTTTTTAGTACATCAATTTCCTCATTACTTCCTATTGGGCCAAATGAATCACATGCACACCATGGGGGGGGGTCTGTGTGAACCTTTGTTATGGGGCTCCCAAACAGCTAGTTACGCCCAGGGGCTGGGTGGCAACTTTTAGCCTGGGGGGCAAATGCATGCAGGTGGCCCTGGCAGAGGAGTAGCATGTAGCCAGGGTGCCCGGAGCACATGCGTGCTTAGGCGCCCCCCCCCTCGTGTTCCAGGGAGGAGGCGGGTCCATGTAAAGTAATAATAAAGATATGGGGTAGCCCCCTGTAGTGGTGCCCATATGCAGTGCCCCCTGTGCCCCAGGAGAGGACCCTCTTATACAGGCCACCAGTAGTGATCCTCCTATGCAGTGCCCGTTATACAGTGCCCCCACTAGTGGTCCCCCCTGTGCAGTGCCCCTTGTGCCCCCAGTAGTAAGCTTCTTCTATAGTGTCCCCAGTAGTGGTCCCCCCTGTGCAGTGCCCCTTGTGCCCCCAGTAGTAAGCCCCTTATATAGTGCTCCCAGTAGTGGTACCCCCTATGCAGTGCCCCCAGTAGTAGTCCCCCCTTGTAGTGCCCCCAGTAGTAGTCCCCCCCTTGTAGTGCCCCCAGTAGTAGTCCCCCTTGTAGTGCCCCCAGTAGTGCTCTCCCCCTTGTAGTGCCCCCAGTAGTAGTCCCCCCTTTGTAATGCCCCCAGTAGTAGCCCTCCCTTGTTGTGCACCCAGTAGTAATCCCCCTTGTAGAGCCCCCAGTAGTGCTCTCCCCCTTGTAGTGCCCCCAGTAGTAGTCTCCCCCCCTTGTAGTTCCCCCAGTAGCAGCCACCCCTTGTAGTGCCCCCAGTAGTGCTCTCCACCTTGTAGCGCCCCCAGTAGTAGTCCCCCCCTTGTAATGCCCCCAGTAGTAATCCCCCCTTGTCATGGCCCCACTAGTAGCCCCCCTTGTTGTGCCCCCAGTAGTAATCCCCTTGTAGAGCCCCCAGTAGTGCTCTCCCCCTTGTAGTGCCCCCAGTTTAGTCTCCCCCCTTGTAGTTCCCCCAGTAGCAGCCCCCCTTGTAGTGCCCCCAGTAGTGGTCCCTCCCCCTCCCACAGTACACACACACACGTAATAAATAATAAAACAAAAAACCTTAATCCCCGCTCCCGCCGCCACAATCCGCTCCTCCATCTGTCCTCCCGGGCTGGGCCGATCTGCATTATGGGAGAGACGTCATATGACGTCATGACGTCTCTCCCATTACCCACTGCAGGAGCTGGAAGATGGAGCGGCTCCTGCGGTGGGCGCAGCAGCAGTCAGTGAGAGTCTGACAGACTGTCATTGGCTGCCACTCAA
This sequence comes from Taudactylus pleione, assembly GCA_031769625.1. Taxonomy (NCBI): domain Eukaryota; kingdom Metazoa; phylum Chordata; class Amphibia; order Anura; family Myobatrachidae; genus Taudactylus; species Taudactylus pleione. Next base: position 1,849,830 of record JAUIMM010000517.1, on the reverse strand, counting down.
AACAAACACACATCTGCCGGAGCCGGCGTGTGTGTGTTTGTAACTGTGTAGTGCTGACCGAACTCCGTCTGCGGCCCGGGGGGCACATGGCACCCTGCCCCCCGGCCCAGCCCACCACTGGTTATGCCCCTGATACCACAGGTAGATGCACAGCATAGCATAGCCTTGAGCAGCCATTATTCCTACAGCCAGACAGTCCCACATGCTTTTGGGAACTTTTAAAGGCATCACAATCAATTTCCAGCCAAAAGAATTATGTTTAGAAGCTCAAATCAACTGTCTCTCATTATTCTATTCATTTGGGGATTTTAAGTTTGATTTTGAGTTTGATTTAAGGACCTGATTCAGACCTGGTCGCAAGACTGCGTTCTCACCCAGCCATCGCCACTCAAAGTATGCAAAGCCCGCGATCGCTAGCAAGACATTAGCACGCCCACTATGTTTTTTCTGTGCAATCGCGGTATGAAATTAGACGCCCACCAGCCTGACACAAGACGCCCACTTTCCCTTAGTAACATATGTCATCTCCAGGAAGTGTATTAAACAAACGGTAACATCAGCTGACATCGGACCCATACGCACCACTTGTGGTTGACCATACCCTACAGCAAGCACTGCAAGTGCAACTGTGTTTAATTCAGCCATGTGACGTGTATGCTGATGATGCGTCTTAATTATGCACGCCCCTGAACGGTGATCAGATGCACAGACCCGCCTGCGTTCACACCACCACACCCCAGTTTCCATCAACCACCCCCTGTTACCACCCACAAACGGCACGTCCTGTCACTCATGCTTTCGAAGCATCTGTGTACTGGCTTCAAACGCTTCCCAATCGCAGCGACTGGTTTGCGCACGTGCACTGCATCTTGTATGCATGTGCAGTTTGCAAACATCGGCAGGCTGCGTGTGAACGCAGCCTTGCGACCGGGTCTGAATCAGGCTCTAAGTTCAATTTGCAAATCAAATGTTAGTAAATGAAGGAAACCTATATTTGACTATGGGAAAACATTGATGTTTTGCCTATATTTGATTCTGAGTGAAATTCCATTTTCTGTTCTTTTTGACATTCTATTTATCTCCAATATCAAAATCAAATGGAAATTGAATCAAAATCTAATGGTAAATCGAACAGAATCTAAAATCGACCTTTAGTATATATAGCCCCTGGTTACAATTGAAGTGTCTTGTTGCTCCCGAGTCTATGTACCAACAGTCTCTTCTGTGACTGTCTGTGACGCTTCGGGCTGACTCATTTTTATTATCACACTTCTTTTGCTGCACAGCATTCACATCTTTCAGTTTACATTCTAAGGCCTTGTGTCTAACTTTGTGACATATGAAACATCTCTACTTGGGTCTTTTGAGCTTGGAATCCTTGTGTACAATATTCTTGGCACTTCCTTCAACTTGTACACAACAGTTTAGTCCTCATGATCTCTGTTTATAGTATGGTTGTATTAGACTATAGAGCTACTACTAGGGAGTCAAATTTAGATATTAGGTTCTGTAGCATCACCACTACGACTTCCTCATCATACAGATGTTAGCTGCTGAGATATAGACAACATGTTATCCTTATAGTCATTAATGTCTTTGCAGCAGGCAATGCATGCACAGACACATACTTTTTTGCGGAAAATACAGTGAAAAGTATGTGAACTGGATTCACTTTATCGTAAGCTCTGTCCCTGCATGAGATTTTTGATACATCCTTATCATGTATTCAAATATCACATTGCGATATTTGGCGAATTTCTCACAGTCAATACGCATCTAAATATGCCCCCAAATGACTTGTATTGCAAATGGCATTACTGGGAGGTGGCAAGTGGTGGCTCCAGAGGTGGGGCTGCAGCGCAGTCCAAAATTAAAATAGGGGAAATACACCAACTGCCAGTAAGTCCCAGCTCTGCAATGTCTAGCAGCGTTTGGGGTGGCAGTTGGTGTTGTTTTCATGTTAGAATTTTGGACTGTGCTGCAGCTCCACCTCTGGAGCCACCACTGGAGGTGGCTATTTAGATGCACAAAGATGGTCCATCTTATGGTGTGTTATGGGAGTCTCGAGGTCGTGTCTCCGAAGTGTTTGCCTACACAGATGCCTAATACCTCACATTGGAGACCATACATCTGGAAACGCTCTAAGTGGGCATCTCAGTCCTTGCACATTTCTAAGCACAGATGTACAGAAGGGAAGGGCTTGTAGCGGTATTAGCAGATCGTGTGATTCAGAATCAGGAGCATAGCATAAATAATCAGTATGCACTAAGTATAAAACAGAACATATAAATTAAATATAGGGTTAATAAACAAAACCTCAATAAAGAATATATGCAAGATTTTAAAAAATCAACGTCTGTTATAGGGCAGTGCCTGCATCAATAATTAATAAATGTGTACTTGTGCTGACATATAGTATATGACTGTGCCAGGAAAGTCTTTCTCACGGGAGAGATGTTGGGATAATCCCAGTGCCAAATCCCGGTGTCTGTAGGTTCCCAGTTTATAGTGAAAAGAAGAGACAGCAGCTTTGGCTAACAAGTCTCTATGATTAGCTCATTATAATAACCTGAGACCTTGGGTCCAAAGTATAAATGGCTCTGTGCAAGTGATTGTGCGGTCCAACAGAGAACGGGAGACTGATAAGTCCGCAGTCATTTTTGTAAAAGAGGCACTGTAGGCTTCCAATCTGCTGCACATGCGTGACCTAGTATGTGCATTTGCCTGCATCCTGGTATGGCAAAGTGGTAACTTCAACCTTACCACTGCCAGGTCTTCACCCAGAGGTTATTATAATTTTTATAAAAAACACAAACACGGGAAAAAAAGGCACATTGTCCTCCACAGGAAAATTACACACTCATTGGCCCCCACAGGAAAAAAACACACTCATTGGCCCCCACAGGAAAAAAAACACACACAAAGGCCCCCACAGGAACAAACACACAAATTTGTCCCCACAGAAAAAAAAAACACATTAGGCCGCACATAAAAAAAAAAATCTAACACATTGGCCCCCACACAAAAAATCTCCAACAAATTGGCCCCCATAGGTAAAAAACAACACATTGCCCCCACAGGAAAAAAAATAAACATACATTACAGTAATTGCCATAGCCCCCCACAGAAGACTGACCTGTTGGTATCAGAAAGAAGTCCCTCCCTACCCACAGGCGGTATCGGCACCCAGCAGTGGAAATTTGCTTCAGAGTATTGTGCAGGTCACAGCCCTGGCCATGTCCGAGCAAGCGAAAGTTAGAACTGGCGAAGCGGTTGCCTTTAGGCCCACCAGTCTTGACTGGTCCACGGTGCACCCAATGGGTTGGCACCCTTGTGCGGTCACTCCACTGGAACAGTGCTCGAGCAGGCCCAAATCTGTTGTCAGTACAATCGCAAAGTATATTCTGACATGACACCAGAGTCAACTGAATAAGCAGGAAAATGGAAAATGGTGCGGGATCCAGTGTTCTAGTGATTTCTCTACTGCGCATGCCCAGATCTTCGGGAAAATGGCACCCGCGCAGTTTTCCCAGAGGCGTCGCAGAGAATGAGTATAGGTTATAGGTGCAGGGTGTACATTGTGGGCCTTGGGGAACAGCACACTGCATCCATAATAGATATGCAATGCCTTCACCCCAGAAAAGCTTTAATAGTAAATATCGAAGACAGAACAATCTTGGCTATCACGCAGGCTATAGATATATGATGTATGCACGCAGGCTATAGATATATGATGTATGCACTCAGGCTATAGATATATGATGTATGCACGCAGGCTATAGATATATGATGTATGCACGCAGGCTATAGATATATGATGTATGCACGCAGGCAGCTTCACAATTCCATCCTTGCTAATAAGCAAATGCTGCAGGAGGTGTATAACACCCCCTGCTGCATTGCAATCCCAGCACTGCCATTGAGGTCGCAGGCTGTGATCACCACCGTCCGTCGCAAGCCCCAGAGAGCAGGAAGCCTTTTAAATGGAATCGGTATGATTTACCGCCGGACCCATGCCCAGCGGTTGGAATCCCGACAGCGGCATCCCGGCAGAGGAGGAAATCCCGATCGTCAAAGGCAAGTATATACTAACCTATTTCTACCCCCTAACCATAACCCTCCCTTAGGGGTGCCTAATCCTAACCTTCCCCCCCAGTGCCTAACCCTAATCCCCCCTCTAAGTGCCTAAACCCCCCCTTCCCCGCCACCTAACCCTAAGTCCCCCGGGGGGGTGCCTAACCCTAAGTCCCCCCGGGGGTGCGTAACAGTAACCCCCCCTTCCCCTAGCCTAAACCTAACCTCCTGGGGGGGTGCCTAACCCTAAGTCCCCCCCCGGGAACCCTAAACCTAACCCGCCCCCCCCCCCGCGGCTATCCCTTGCCGGGATATGACAGTCAGGAAGCCGGTTGCTGGGATTAGGTCCGCCGGCTTCCTGACTGCATACCTTTTAAATGACCTTAAAACAATTGGGCAGTCTTGCCATCCGCAGGCTATTACATATACCCCATAGTCTGTACATGACTGTACATTTGACCTCACAGTCTGTACATTTCTGCTATTTGTGCTTACTAATGAATTAAATGGTTTTATTTAATACCAAATGTTCCTTTATTAAGACTGCTTAGCCCCTCTAAATGACCCTATGAGAAGATTAAGATGAAAAGTTTCTCTGTGATAAGAGGCTTCCAGACATACATGGAAAATAATACGACCTGACAATTAGAGAAAGTGTGAACCAAGAGAGGTTTATCACGTGAAAACTCTGCTGAACTTTGTGCCTTTGAAAGGGGAACGAAATGAATATGAGCTTGCTCATAAATAAAATATAGAAGGTAATATCAACAGGTATTGTAATTTGTCTTTTAAATATCAAATTACTTACAACAAATTATTGTCTTCTACACAAAAATGTCCCATAGAATGTGGTATGAAATTCTACTGATCCCTATACTGTGCAAGAACTCAACAATCTCTTTTATTTCCCAACATTTGCTAATGGTAATAAAACCAAATATACTATCTTTTCAAGACAAATTTATGATTCTGCAAGAAAAAATAGGGCTTAACGGACTGATAAACCCCTGAATTAAAATGTTCATGTATAACACATGGTGGTAAAATATATTAGGGCCCATTTATTATATTTGTGGGGCATCTCGTTTTTGGAGGAGTACTCACAAATATAAAGTATCTGGTGGGGAAGGGGGGCTGCCAATATCTGCTACTACAATACCCTGTTTTGTCCACAAAAGCACTGGAATGTTTAGGGTCACCCGACTCTCACCTACAATCGCCATCGCTGACTGTGACGTCAATGATGCAGATGGTTTGTGCGGGAGCAGGTGCAGAGAGCCGGGTACCTCTAAACATTGTCCCAGCATGCACGGACTGTCAGCAGATCCCAACAGTACCCCGATGAGCCAGTCTATCTCTGTTTCACAGGAGAAAACTTACTGTAAAAAGAATACTTAGCTCTTTGTGTTACATAGTGGCTGGATTAGATGACACCTGCTTACCTTATAACATATAACTATTTGCCTTTTCATTATGTCCTATAGAAAAAAATTAAGATTTTTGGAAGTGAAAAAGTTAAATATGATATAATTGTATGTTTTTCAGTGCCCATGTTGTACTAGCAGATATAATGGCCTTTGTCGTATGAATTAAATGCAGTTGTGCAATTTACCAAACGTCGAAATCCAAATGTTTCAGAGCTATACTCCAATAGCTAACTCCATCTTCAAGATGACGTTACCACACATTTTCCTATAAAAGCACCAATCACAGGGCCTGATTCAGAGCCGGACGCTCTGACCAGAGCACTCGCTCTGAATCAGGGCCCTCCTACCTAATATTGGAGCGGCCTCCTGGCCGCTCGCATAGCTGTGGGTGAGCACCCACAGCATATGCGAGCGGCCAAAAAGATGGTAGCGATGGTCAAGACCATCGCGACATTCGGGCTTGCGATGAGACCCTGCGGTAGGGTCTCGCTGCCGCAAGCCCAGGAGTGCTTTTGGCTCTATCAGAGCCAAAAGCACTCCCACTGACATCACTAGTGATGTCAGTGGGGCCGGACCCAGACGGTAGGCGTTCCCATGTCACTCACCATCGACAGCACGCCCCCTTTGGTGCGAGACCCATAATGATGGCTTGGCCGTCGCTATGCGGGTCTCGCGCATGCGCACGACGGACCTCCCTCTGTCGTGCGCATGCGCACTAGGGCACCATCGACCCGCTTGCGAGAGCTCGCGAGCGGGTCTGAATCAGGCCCACAGTGTGAGAGGGATCTCATCAAGGGGCATATTCATCATACCTAAAAATTCGATGTAGGTAATTAGGTTTAGAACTCACATAGAGTTATACCTAATTACCGGAGGAATTCATCATTCCTCCTCTCCATAACTATCTATTTCAAAAAGATGTCATTTTTGCGATGACAGCTTTTCGGGAAATAGATAGTTTCCCCTCTCTACACTAACTTACCGCAGCTGGTATCTGTGCTGCGCATGCGCTGTTACATCTGTAAAACCAGCGCATGTGCAGCACTGCCTACACCTGCGGTAATTTTGTGTCCCCCTCACTCCCCCTCCCCTCTCCGAATACATTCCCCCCGTCCCCGCACTTACCTGTCCGCTGCAGCTGTCTACGGCTCCGGTGGCTGGTCTGACACATGGTCTCCCAGCAGCACACAGTACAGTTTAGGGGAAAAAAAATATATATTTTTCTCTAAACTTTATTGTGTTCTGCTGGGAGAACACATCTCAGAACAGCCACCGGAGCCAGAGGAGGGACCAGAGCGACGGAGGAAGACGCCAGGGGACCTGCCCACGCTGACACAGGTAAGTGTTACCTTGCTATTCGCCACCTCACAGTGGCAAATAGTAACTCCATCAAATTCCAAAAATACATAATTTTCGGAATTTGATGAATACCATAATTTCCATATCCCCATAATAATGTACTTATGTATGGGGAGTGGGGAAATTAACGCAGGGGGACTTAACCAGGAGATATCAGTGATATCTCTGGTGTTAAGTCTCTTCACGAATACTAAAATAGCGTTAAGGAAAATGTCCTTAAAATTGTTATTTTAGTGTTGATGAATAGGCCCCCAAATCATACTTGCCTACTTTTTTTATAGTCTCCTCTGTAGGCTGCGAACCCCAGTATTATCTCCCCATCCTGTCCACCTACTCTTTTTCCAGGGGTGCAGGGGACTATCTGAAAAATCGTGAGTTTCCAGCAACTTTACGGGAGATTATGCATGTATTCATCAAATCCTACCAGCTTTATCATTGCACATGTGTTACCTGACGTTGCATAAGCGCAGAAACACTACAGGACCAGAATGTATAGCTTTTAACATTCACAGGGACAACTGTTGTTGTTCCAACATGAATGCTTTCATAAATAGCCCCGGAAAAAATAAATTCCAAATTGCTATGTTTGCCGGAACGCAATTATTAGTATACAGGTAGCAATGGCGAGTGGTACCTTAGTTTGCACAACCTGGATATAGCAGCCTCACACATACAATGCCCACTCCCCCAAATACAAATACCAAAAAGAACTATAGTAGGTGTGATTGATCCTAAACAACCAAGAAGATGTTCATGGAAGATCTTGTTCAAACACTATAAGCCCGAATGATCGGGGTATAGCACATAGTGGGAATAAGCAAAATATGCAAATTTATTCCACAAAATAAAAAAGTATTGACATACTCCACATATATTCACATAATTGGCAAAACAATGGATGTTTACAGCATACACCCCGAGCGTGCTTAAGGTTTCTCACCCTCTACCGCTGCTGCGGTGGACTCAAGCTTAAAATACTAAAAATAAAAACAAACTAAGAATGTATGTTGTACATGTAGCCGCACCGACCTCATGAGCCTATATGAGCTCACTAAGTGATCTATTCATTATGTTAATTATCGGGGTCCGAACGCCTACAATAAGCAGGTGAGATTCAGAACTGGAACATGGAGCAATGGAAGAAGGTAGCCTGGTCTGATAAAATCACATTTTCTTTTACATAATGTGAACAGCCAGGTGCGTGTATGTTGTTTACTGAGGAAGAGATGGCATCTGGATGCACTATGGGAAGAAGGCAAGCCAGAGGAGGCAGTGTGATGCTCTGGGCAATGTTCTGCTGGGAAACCTTAGGTTCTGCCATTCTTGTGGATGTTACTTTGACAAGTACAACCTATCTAAATTTTGTTGCAGTTCAAGTACACCTTCATGACAGCAGTATTTCCTGATGGCGGCTGCTTCTTTTAGCAGGATAATGTGCCCTGCCACACTGTAAAACATTGCTCAGGAATGGTTTGAAGAACATGACAAGGAGTTCAAGGTGTTGACTTGGCCTCCAAATTCCCCAGATCTCAATCCGATCGAGCATCTGTGGGATGTGCTGGGCAACAAGTCCGAGCCATGGATGCCTCACCTTGCAACTTACAGGACTTAAAGGATCTGCTGCTAAAGTCTTGATGAAGGATACCACAGGACACCCTCAGAGGTCTTGTGGAGTCCATGCCTCGATGAGACCTACACAATACACAGTGGCACTGGTTCTAAAAAGTCTCTTCTCAGTGCAATCTTTCAATCTTTCTTTTTTGCAGTTGAATGGAGACCATTAATTTCTATTGTGAATTATATTGTGTGTACTATATTACATTGTAGAATTTACTAGAGGTAAAAAAATAAGAATACTGCATTATATTACATTATCAATGACCTAATAGGTATATATGAACCTTATATAGTTATCCATTAACTCTTCAATATCCTGGCTTACAGATGAGTGAACATAGCAGAGCACTGACAAAGGGAGCAATGCAGGTTATGTATCCAGTCAATAAGCAGTTTCACTCTCTCATTCTACAGATATTCGGTGGGGGGTTTGCCTTAAATTTGAGTAACCTTATCACAATCCTGTATATAAAATTCATTGGTCTGTTTGCTTGTTTGTCTGTCCTGTTATGCATTCGGACACCCTTGCACCAATTGGGATGAAACCAACATGAGGTGGTCCCGTTGGATCCTGGCCAGGTTTTAGAGGGGCTAGGGTCCTGGTCGGATCTCCCATTGGTGCCAGACCCAATAGCGGCGCCATATCACAATCTTCCTGTAATGTTGTGGACGTGATGTAATGATGTTGCGACACTGCTGGTAAGAGGAGGGCTGTTTAGAGCCATTGAGAGAGGGAGCAGTCTTCTCTCTTTCCCTGCTCGATGTGCAACTCACCAGGACAGCGCCATCACAACTGTAGCATTAAGTGCAGCACTCAGCTCCCGACACTGTGAGGGAGCTGGCACTGCACCCCCCCTCCCCCAGTAATAAGCACAGGACTCAGGCAGCGAGGCCATGCCCCTTCCCACATGGCCACGCTCCTGTCTGAAGGCCACATCCCCTCACCCCCTTTTAGATGGCACACAGCATCCTTCCCTACACCAAGTAACACCACGGGGAGGGGCGCCACTGCACCAGGGCACCCGCAGGGCACCGCCAACAAGCCCAGACCTGGGTAAAGCATAATTTAAAAGAAGAAAAATATCAGCGCACACCTTGTCTATAATAAATAAATAAAAATCAAATCTGTTTATTAAATTGTATAGATTTTATTAAAAATAAGGGTGTACATAACTATCAACATACTTCCTATAAGTGGTCTGTTAAAGTTGTGCAAGTTAATACCGTTATACACACACATTACAACATTATACATAAATTATAAAGTATAAGAGGCTATTTCAGTTCCAATCCAGGTATTGGAGTGTGTGGAGAATACGCCCTAGCGTTTTACTTCCCCTTAGGCTTCTTATATAAGCATCTCCAAATAGTAAACATAAAATGTTGCGTGCAGTATGGATAAGGTGCAGCGTATAGTCTTTTAAATCTGCTTATTAGTTACGAATGGTTCTCTCCCTGAGAGCTAGCTTATTTAACTGAGTGGTGGCCCCTTTCCAGGCGTATTGTGCAGGGCTGCGACACCAGCGGACACAGACAACAACGTTCATCTTTATTAATAAGCTGCATTCAGGGATATCATTACACCTGAAAAGGTGCAGTTCTGAGTGCAGGGACCCGGAAGCAGCATTGGATCCGCTGCAGCTGTAAGGAGCAGGTAGGTGGATGATTTTTAATAAAGCCGAAACGTTGGAGTTTGTGAACACATTATACTTTTGTTAACCCTTCCAGGTCCTGGAGTGCCAACCCCATCCAATTTTGGGGTGATTAAGTAGGCACCTTGGCAAGTTTGCAAGTTTTCTGCTGTGCATAATAGAAGTGCTGGTTTCAGTGTTCCTGGAGACATCTCCACTGCCCGCCGCGCCATTGTCCGGGTGATTAGAATCTCCAGCACTGGCCAACGCGGGACTCTGGAAAGGTAAGTATAATGTATATGGCTGCGTTGGTTTCATCCAAATCGAGGTAGGGGTGTCCAAATGCATAACTGGACAAACAGACCAATACATTTTGCATCACGTTATATCTTAATGCATAAGGGGACGGACAAACAAACAGACCAATGATTTTTATATATAAGATATGTTATATAAAAATTTTTGATCTCTTTGTTTGTCTGTCCGGTTATGCATTCAGACATCCTTGCACCGATTGGCATGAAACTAACGCAAGGTGGTCCAGTTGGATTTTGGCGAAGATTTAGGGGGGTTAGGGTCCTGGTCAGACCTCCTGTTGGTGTACGCTGGGCAGAACTTTGACCGGGGGAGCCTGTTCTGTGCCTTCCACTGGATGGATTTGGACGAAAACTTCACAGAGTTCTAACATTGGATCCCAAAAGGCATACTAGGTGATTGAGGACACGGTCGGACCTCCCGTTGGTGTACGCTGGGCAGAGGGGTGGCAATTTGTCTGGGATGCCTGGCAATTTGTCTAGTGTGCCTAACTTGAATATTAGGTCCCAGTCGGAGCTCCCGTTGGTGTATGCTGGGCAGAACTTTGACCCGGGGAGCCTGTTCTGAGCCTTCCAGTGGATGGATTTGGATGAAAACTTCACAGAGGGGTGGCAATTGGTCTGAGATACCTAACTTAATAACGTGAAGATTTCAACCCGGTCAACGCCTGGTACCTCAGCTAGAATATATATAGTAAGCTCTGCCCTTATGAGCTTTTTCTTCCATCACCTATATACCATCATCTCCTCACTCCATCATCTCCGCCCCACTGACTACTGTGCTGCTTATTTGGATCTGCTGCAGCAATGTTTATAGACCTTGTCCATGTCCTGCAATGTTTTGTACTCTGTCACTTTTTTCTTGTTTTGTTCATACTGTTCATGTCTATGTACTTTGCAAGGAGCTGCGGACCCCTTGTGGCACCATATGAAGAACAATAATCATAAATCTATTTATCTCTCTCTCTCTCTCTCTAGTCCGCTTCCATACAAGTGTATTATTGTTAAGTTGCATGCATGCATGAGGACGGGGAAATGGAGGCAGCAGAGCAGACATAAGATAATAGCAGCCAGGAAAGCAGGATGTAGTTATGTCAGTGGGCAGCACACACAGCTGCTGGCCCTGTGTCACTGACAGAGGTACCTGTAACTAAGCTGCATGGAGAACTTCGGGGCTGTCATCAGGTTTGGCAGTACCCCCTCCCATTATCACACTGCATGATAACCGGCTCAGACTGGACTGATGTCAGGCAAGGAGGTGAAACGGGGAGGAGGAGGAGAAGGAGGAGGGAGACAGGAGACACAAAATCTATTGCTTGCAGTGTCTGCAGAGTGTGTACCCTGGAGCTGAGGGGAGATGGAGCTGGCAGCCCTGAGGGTGCTATCACTGCCAGCCAGAGCCGGGTACTCCTAGCAACATGCACACAGGTAACATGGCTTCTTTCTATTCATCCCTGGGCTCTTCTAACTACTGATACTGAAAGGACCATCATCAAACTGCCCAACTAAGCACAGTAACAGGCTGCTGCGGTTATTCTGACTGAACTTGAACCTAAAGGTTATATCTGTCATTCATTCTCCTTCTGTTTTAAGCTGCACCATGCTGTATGTGTGTGTTGCTGTCATACATAGTTGTCCCTCATTTAGAGGGGTGATCTCAGGTGATTAACACTAACCAGAGGAATAGACTGTTCCTCGAAATATCTGTTCTTCGAAATGTATACTTACTGCAGCAATATTCTGCATATTAAATGCAGTGCTCTTCAATTATTTATTAGGCTTTGTATATTAGTGTGAAGAGGGCTACAGAATATGCTAGTGCTTTATGAATTAAAGGTAAAAATACTTAATGAAGATGTGTATATAATGTGTGTGTATCTATCTATCTATCTATCTATCTATCTATCTATCTATCTATCTATCTATCTATCTATCTATCTATCTATCTATCTATTCTATCTATCTATCTATCTATCTATCTGATATCTATCTATCTATTTATCTCATATCTATCTATCTATCTATCTATCTCATATCTATCTATCTATCTATCTATCTATCTATCTATCTATCTATCTATCTATCTATCTGATATCTATCTATTTATCTCATATCTATCTATCTATCTATCTATCTATCTATCTATCTATCTATCTCATATCTATCTAACTATCTATCTAACTCATATCTATCTATCTATCTATCTCATATCTATCTATCTATCTATCTATCTATCTATCTATCTATCTATCTATCGCATATCTATCTATCTATCTATCTATCTATCTATCTCATATCTATCTATCTATCTATCTCTCTATCTCTCTCTCTATCTATCTCATATCTATCTATCTATCTATCTATCTATCTATCTATCTATCTCATATATATTTATCTAAAATCAATGTATAAGGGGCCTGTACATTATGTCGCCTGGTCCCAGAAAATGTACAGTCTGATTCACCACGGGTGCCGGAGCAATTCATCATTGCTCCAGTGCAGACATCAGTTTTACCTTGCGAATCCTTTTACCGCTTTAGTAGTGGTGACAGTTTGCACTGCCGCGTCTGACTCGGCACTGTGCTACTGCGCAGGCGGTGGCTGGCGGAAGGAGTCGACAGGGGCAGAAGTATCTGAAAGGACCACTTTTCGCAAGCTGGGACGGGAACAAACGACATCTGCAGATGGTAAATGTTCCAGCATTCAGGCTCTGTAAATATTGTATTGGACAGCGGGCCACATCAGGGGGTGAAAAGTAAGCAGAAGATATCTATGATATCTCCTGTGTTACCTTTATAATGAATGGCCCCGTTCCTTAATTCATACAAAAGTAGGTGCAAATGTTAATTTCCTCTGCCTATGTGTAAGATAAGTGATGATGAATAGACCTCGAAATTTGCGTATTTGCTATTATTCCCTTTTCAGCATCATTGTATACTATCTGCCTAGACAATTTGCTAGAATGAAAGAATCTCTCTCTCTCTCTCTCTCTCTCTCTCTCTCTCTCTCTCTCTCTATCTCTCTCAAGTATACACACAGTATATAGTAATGATAAAGTTTAGCACTGTAGTTTCAGCATCATACAGTCAACTGCACATCATTTACTTATTCTCTCCCAACCTACTGGGTTATTTACTGTATGTCAATTAATGTTCTACTGAAATAAACAATAATTGTGACCTCTGATAGAGAATTGTCAGCACTCAGTGTCCTGCTGGACTAGTCACTGTCCCTAATAAACTGTCACCTGCTGCTTCTCCAGTCCCTGCTCCATCCTCTTCTGTCTCCGAGCACCTGACTCTGCATGTTTCCAGTGCTACCTCTCTCTGCTCTCACACATTGAAAAGGAGATGTATCAAACCTATAAAAGAGATAAAGTGGAGGTGAACATAGCAACCAATCAGCATCTCACTGTCACTTCATAGACTGTGCTAGATAAATGACAGTTAGAACCTGACTGTTTACTTTGGACAACTTCTCCACTTTATCTCTCTCCAAGGCTTGATACATCTCACCCTTAGGCAGCAGTTCATAGCAGGGCAAGAAGATGAGATGGGTGTCTGTGCTCAGAAGTGATGGCGGCAGTTCAGTAACAGGAGCAACAAAAATGATTAGGAGACGTCTGATGGATGATTAGCTGAGGTGAGTACTGTAGCAGAATAAGGAGGTGCACGGGAGGGTAACTACAGTATAAAGCTGCAATCTACACAAAATGCAGAATTTACCATTCTCATGATAATATAACACTTTCTCTCGCTCTTTACTTTGCACATAAACTGAAAGTCAGCCAATGTAGTAAATCTTTACAGCTCCAGATACCAGAGATTTGTTATTCCTGGCAAAGACTTTAGTGATATACTGAGGCTTAGACCTGCAATTTATTCTCAGTAATAGCCCTTATCAGGGGCCCCATAGAAACATTTGCATTGAGGGGCCAACAAAGCAACTATAGCCGCCTATAGCTCTTGGGGGCTATTCACTACCCTTGGGGAGATAAAGTGGACAGAGAGTACCAACCAATCAGCTCCTGTCACTTTACAAGCTGTGTTTAAAAAATAACAGAGGCTGATTGGTTGGTACTTTATCTCTTGTTTGAAAAATAACAGAGGCTGATTGGTTGGTACTTTATCTCTCTCCACTTTATCTCTCTCCACTTTATCTCCAAGGCTCAGTGAATAGACCTCTTCGTCTGCTTGATCCGGGGCTTCACTGCACCACCTGCTGTGTCCAAAGCTGGGATCCATGATATGGTGATCTGGAATTGTATATATATATATATTTATATTTAGAAATAGAATCGGCACTCACCAGGTTTTTAGCAAAATATAAAGGTTTAATTACCACTCATAGGCAAAGATAAAGTGCACGGACCTTCCTCAGGACAGAGCAGCGGAAGTAACCCAATAAGCAGCCACACATACAGACATACATACACGCACATATATATATATATATATACACACACAATATATATACTTAAATGCCTAAACAGACAAATGATTAATTAAATATTTAATACATAGGCAGCATTTCAAGTCAATGATATCATTTATTATTGGGTCTAAATAAATTCTTATTGTACGATATATAATTATGTCATTCATAATAAGGAATAGTCTTGGGCTGACTCTTGTCTGGTGCAGTCACTTACTCTTCTGTATTGGTTCTTCTGTCCTATTCAGCAACCTATAAATAAATAGAGATACCAGTTCAGATAATATTTCATTAGTGCAACATGTAGTTTGGGATCTATGGGGTCAATCCTATTAGGTGTGATGATCTCGCGTGTGTGAGTCATCGCGGCAGTGGCCGCACTTTAGGCAGCCTGGATTCACCTAATATTGCTCGCAGCCCCATAGGTCTCCGAGTAAATCTATGCGAATCTAGACCCGGGTCGGGTAGCGAAGGGTGCGAGATGCGCTGACGTTGCCTGCATTTAAAAATGCTGTGGCACCCTTCGCACCTAAGTGGATTGACCCCTATGTGTTTTGCTGAACATTTTGTAACACACTTTCCTAAACCTCTTATCACACAACATTCATTACATTGGCAAGTTGGTAGCTGTCATTACTGAGTAGCAATGTTACTACTCTACCCTCTAACCTCAACCATCTGGAAATGCCAATGTTGCAAATTCAAGACACCTGTCTTGAAGGGTTGTACTGAACAGCAGCCATTCAATGTTCTCATTAGATTGATGTTTTAATATTTTTTATTTCCAGATTTTGAAACCTAAAATTAATATTTGGCTATGACACATGGGGATTTTTAAGCAGTATATGCAGATTTAAAATTGTCATATTGTCACACACATTACTAAAATCAAATGTACATTGGTTATATACAGCGTTATGTTTTGTTTTAAATATTCAAAATTTTGAGTGCTTACGTCATATTTTGGCACCTGTAAGAATCAGCAGCTGGGCTCACAGAAGCGAAGCAAGGCCCTCAAACAAACTTGAGAAGTCATAATTGAGAGTAGTCTGGAAAAGCCAAATAGAGCTGGAAAGATGCTCAAATCTGTTGCTGGAAACTTGAACAAGTCAGGAAATTTCGGGAAACATTTGTTAAAAAGCTTATACTGTGCAGAATATAAATGATTCCAGTGTGATAAGCTAGTAGTATATGCTGAATACGCAGTTGCTACAAACCCTCACTCTCCCTACAATTTGCATTAACCACAAATTTATCTTTCAATATTTTTTATTGGCAGTATCACTACCACTTGAACCAAGAGCACTTAGTTTTACAGGTGCCCAGAATGTGTGCTGTAGGGAACATTCTCCTGGAGAAGCACAGATAATGTGCGGCCTATAATAAAATAATCACAGCAGTGTTGCGTTCTCATCATTTATTAACTAAATAATGTGAATTTACATACCACAGTAAATGTGCTATGAAAGCATACTTAGGGGGTACATTCACTAAAGGTCAATGTAGATTGATATAAAATTGGTTTAAATCGATCAACATCAACGGGCACAATTTGTATATTTATCATCCATAGGGATCGGAAAGCCCATCGATGTTGATCAATTTAGATCGATTTTAAATCGATCTAAATTGACCTTTAGTGAATTTACCCATTAGACCAAGTGTGAACCATATGAGAAATGCCCATGCATCTCCTAGTATAATGCAGGACAGTTATGGCCATGGGAAAATAAATTATCTCCTCATTTTCTTCACCCATTCTGATATTATGGCTGCGCTTTTTCTCATAGGGTTGATTTAACCCAAGAGGATCTTCCCTGTGGCCTTTCTCAATAGCACTGCAAGTTGTTGGCAAACCATTTTGTGGCATTCAGATGGCCGGTGTAGGTTGTGGAGCAATGCAATTGCGTCATCGTGGCCCTGTCCTGTGTCGCAATCCCGCAAAGCACAGCGCAGAGGCCATGGGACAATGATGACGTGATATGCTGAGAATCACGTCTTCATGCCCCCTCATCCCAACCATTTCGCCAGTAAGTGCGCTGGATGCTGGAGTGTGAGCTGTTCTCACAGAACTCCCCCAAATTCAGGAGTCATTCCCGGGCCAGCAGACAAGTATGAAGTGCACAAATATTTATGTCAATGTAGCTTATTATTTCATCAGGACTAGTGGCTTCAATGAGACATATCGTGGACGTTTATGATAACTGGTGCACTGGAAAACGGTATTGTATCCCTTAGCGACCCATTATGTATTTGTCTTCATTTTCTGAACTGTACTGGGAAAATGATAGCTAGAATTGGTTTCTATGAGATACAGCACCTTTTTCCTATGTACTTTTAAAAAAAAAATCAGTCTCATTTATGCATCGTGACTCAGTGATGTCACTATTTCAAAGTGAATTAATTGATAGGCTGCATTGTCACAAATGACAAAATGACTGTCTCTGCTCATGAAGGTTTCATGACAGCCATAAACATTGGCTGCTAGGATATGCTACTGTTTTGAGGCCAGGTGCATTGAGGCACAGTGACTTGTGAATTTGAATAGAGTATTTGTCTCTTAGGCTGCATCAAGTCTCTGTGATCTCAGCATTTACCTGTACTGTAGAACCTGAAAGCTGCTAGACAAGTTGAGGATGATGTGTTTTTTGACCATTCACATTTACTTACCGGCTGTTCCTGTTGACAGATATAAATGAAGATTTCAGAAAGACTGCAAGATTCCTGACTTTCACATCTTCATCTGTAAGTGACAGTACTGCAGTACTTTGTTTTTTTAATGACCTTTCACATGCAAGTCTTTTACTTATGGAACGTTACACTAAAAGAATGCTTCTCTCAAAGGGAAATTATGCAAAGTTGTATGTACGGTATACAGTCAGAATGTTGACACAAGAATGTCGATATGGCCTGATTGTCGACATGTACCGAATGTTGCCATTCTACATGTCGAGATTTATAATTTCAACACTGAAATAACAGACATTGTCAGAATGTCAACATTGTGAATGTCGACATGCAATTTTAGGGTTAGGCTGTGTTTAGGATTAGATTAGAGTTAGGTTAGCGTTAGGATGTGATTAGGATTAGATTAGAGTTAGGTTAGGGTAAATCTGTGGGGTTATATTAGAGTTAGGATAACGTTAGGCTGTGATTAGGATTAGATTAGAGTTAGGTTAGCGTTAGATTGTGATTAGGATTAGATTAGAGTTAGGTTAACATTAGGCTGTGATTAGGATTGGAGTTAGGTTAACGTTAGACTGTGATTAGGGTTAGATTAGAGTTAGGTTAGTGTTAGGCTGTGATTAGGATTAGATTAGAGTTAGGTTAGCGTTTGGCTGTGATTAGGATTAGATTAGAGTTAGGTTAGCATTAAACTGTGATTAGGGTTGGTTTAGAGTTAGGTTAACATTAGGCTGTGATTACTATTATATTAGAGTTAGGTTAGCATTAGTATGTGATTAGGATTAGATTATTAGAGTTAGGTTAACGTTAGGCTGTGATTAGGATTAGATCAGAGTTAGGTTAGGGTAAATCTGTGGGGTTAGATTAGAGTTAGGTTAGCGTTAGGCTGTGATTAGATTTAGGTTAGCATTTGGCTATCCTAATCACAGCCTAATGTTAACCTATATCGGTTAACATTAGGCTGTGATTAGGATTAGATTAGAGTTAGGTTAGCGTTAGAATGTGATTAGGATTAGATTAGAGTTAGGTTAACGGTAGGCTGTGATCAGAATTAGATCAGAGTGAGGTTAGGGTAAATCTGTGGGGTTAGATTAGAATTAGGTTAGCGTTAGGCTGTGATTAGGATTAGATCAGAGTTAGGTTAGGGTAAATCTGTGGGGTTAGATTAGAGTTAGGTTAGCGTTAGGCTGTGATTAGAGTTAGGTTAGCATTTGGCTATCCTAATCACAGCCTAATGTTAACCTATATCGGTTAACATTAGGCTGTGATTAGGATTAGATTAGAGTTAGGTTAGCGTTAGAATGTGATTAGGATTAGATTAGAGTTAGGTTAACGGTAGGCTGTGATTAGAATTAGATCAGAGTGAGGTTAGGGTAAATCTGTGGGGTTAGATTAGAATTAGGTTAGCGTTAGGCTGTGATTAGGATTAGATTAGAGTCAGGTTAGCGTTTGGCTGTGATTAGGATTAGATTAGAGATAGGTTAGGGTTAGGCTGTGTTTAGGATTAGATTAGAGTTAGGTTAGCGTTAGGCTGTGATTAGGGTTAGATTAGAGTTAGGTTAGCATTAGGATGTGCTTTACACGCTGGGTACATATTTTTAGGCTGGAGACTAGGGCAGCAGATGGATGCTCCGCTGTCAGACAGCTACAGCGGCTTCAATAACTGACTGAGCCCTGCACCATATTACTTTCTGGAGCTATCACGGACAAACGGATACAATTTACCAGTACAGGTATCATTGTAGCTGATGGATATATTTTTTGCAACTGTTGCATCCATGTACTTATGAATTACAGAGTGCTGATTTTACTTGCTACTATTGCTACATTTTAGTGTACACTAAATACAGACCTAAGATTCGGGACAATTACCTGTTATATTAATGACAGTGAAGACTATCATATTGGGAGCTATTCACCACGCAGTGTCCCCCTTTTTCTGACACCATTCAAACTATCTAATACCTTCATTTATCTACCATTGTTTATTTTTATTTATTCTTAGATTTTTAATTTGTGTATTATATTCTTGTGATTTATGTGTTTATTGTCATATATGTGGATTTTCTATATAAGATTCGACTATTAAATATTTGGTATATTTGTATATTAGCGCGGTTTTTCTCTTTTTATCTTAGATTAGAATTAGGTTAATGTTAGGCTGTGATTAGGGTTAGATTAAAGTTAGGTTAATGTTAGGCTGTGATTAGGATTAGATTAGAGTCAGGTTAGCATTTTGCTGTGATTAGGATTAGATTAGAGATAGGTTAGCGTTAGGCTGTGATTAGGGTTAGATTAGAGTTAGGTTAGCATTAGGCTGTGATTAGGGTTAGGTTAGAGTTAGGTTAACATTAGGCTGTGATTAGGGTTAGATTAGAGTTAGGTTAGCGTTAGGCTGTGTTTAGGGTTAGATTAGAATTAGGTTAACGTTAGGCTGTGATTAGGATTAGATTAAAGTTAGGTTAACGTTAGGCTGTGATGAGGATTAGATTAGATTTAGGTTAGGGTTAGGCTGTGATTAGGATTAGATTAGAGTTAGGTTAGCGTTAGGCTCTGTTTAGGGTTAGATTAGAATTAGTTTAGCGTTAGGCTGTGATTAGGGTTAGATTAAGGTTAGGTTAACATTAGGCTGTGATTAGGATTAGATTAGAGTTAGGTTATCGTTAGGCTGTGATTAGGGTTAGATTAGAGTTAGGTTAGCATTAGGCTGTGATTAGGATTATATTAGGGTTAGTGTTAATGTGAATGGGAAATCACATTGTCGACATGCCGGATGTTTACATTCTGGGAATGTCGACATTATGTCAGTGTCAACATTGTTGACACTGTGAATATTGATATTCAAATCATGTCGACATTCCAGAATCAATATTCTGAATGTTGACTACACATACCACACCCAAATGTATGCCTATTTGCAACCAATCAGATTTTAGCTATTATCTTCTGGAAGGTGCTAGTTAAATGTTAAGTAGAATCTAATTGGTTGCTATGGGCAACATCTCCATTTCTAAAAACTCTAATTTTTGTAAATATACCCCTACATATAAATAAATTATACTTTAATATTAAAGTATATTTACCATTACCTGAGGCAAATCAATGAATAGTAAGGCTTTTCCTTCCCTTATGTTTTCTTGTGTGTTTTAGCAATGTACAAAGACTCCTTCTTTTCTTGGTGATATATTAGGTGTGCCTCATCTGCCTGGGGAAATGTTTTTAGCTATGAAATCTTCGTGTCATATTTTACAAGTGTTCAGGGGTCTGTCGCATAGATATACTATAGGCCTATACACCACAGTTAGAAATTATTCTATCACTGCAGTTTCATTAATACAGATTGAGCTGCTCAGCTCTCTGGCGATACTAAATAGAGGCCTACATAAATAATTGCTGACAAAGCATTTTTCAAACCATCAATTTTACTTATTGCTTAAAGTGATCTTTGTGACAGGGCCTGCATTTATAAAATTGATTGCTATGAAACATGGGCTCACTATACACACATTGCATGTAAAAAGTTGCTTGTGTACTTCAGACGCTCATATTACAACTTGTGTTAAATGCAGGGTAAAATACGTCTGCAACATTCACCTATGTGCTAGAATCCAGCTTTAGTATAAGGCTATGGATTTTAAAATGTAAGTCAGGAGAAGGCAGGTCATGAGGTCTTTGAGGGAGAGAGCCTACTTTACAGGGGAATTGTACCCGAAATCCTAGCAGTTTGAGGCGATTCTGGGTACTATGGGTCTGTTTCAGAGATGGACGCAACGTCGATATCGGACAGAGTGGAGTGATTTTCTGCTACATCAAAGATGCACTGTGCATATGGGGCAGTGGATTAGCAGAGAGGATTGATGTGCAAAGTGAGTGACAGGTACAGTAGCCAGTGTTTAGGGGAGGTATTGGGGGGTGGTTAGAAAAATGCGTGTTGGGACCGTTTTCTGGGAGTGGTCTAGTGAGCCTCTGCTAATTCGTTCACAGCTGCAGAGAGCCTGGTGTCTTAGGAGAGCCGCATTGTTTGAGACTGCATAGGCTTACTTAGAAGTTCCATGTGCCACCGATTTTCCTGCTTTTGTACATGAGCGGTGGATGTCAGATGCCAGACGTGGGCTTCTCAGTGCACAAGACAGTGGCTGAGATGCCCACGTCCAGGCTTATTTTTGCAAGTCCGCTGCATAAGTGCATCTCTTAATCAGGCCCTATGAGTGTAAGCACAACAGATGCTTTAGTTAAATTTACATGCACTGAGGGTTTTCATTTTTTAAGAGACAGGATCATGTAATATTCAAAAGAGTGTAAAAATGTGCATGTTATATAAAAAATATACTAACTATGTGGAGTTGTACTTGAAAATAAAAACAGATTTATTTCTTGAGTCAATGAACTCTAAGATTGCTAGATTATCTCTCAAAAGAAACTACAAAGACAAACTCTAGAATGTGTATCGCTAATCTGCAAACAATGCAATAGTCAGCCATAACTATGGTGGGGATGAAGTCATGTGACCAGCTGCCTCACAATCCCGACTGCGGAATGCCGGCTAGGGATTTATGATAGGCGTCGAAATACCGGCACTTTATCATAATCTCGATGCCGGAATCCAGGACAATGCGTGCCCGAATAAGGTAAGTCCGGGGGTGCCCCTTCCTCTTACCCACGGGGCAGGGGGGGGGGAAGGTTAGGTTTAGGGCAGTTAGCAGGGGTAGCGGTAGGTTTTGGGGGGGATGGTTACAGTTAGGCACCCCCAGGAGGGAGAGTTAGGCACCCCTAGGGGGGAGGGTTAGGGTTAGGCATCCCCAGGGAGAGGTTAGCGTTAGGCACCCCCCCTCCCCCGGGAGGGTTAGGTTTAGGGAGTGGTAAGGGGGGGTTAGGGTTAGGCACCCCCTGGAGGAGGTTAGGGTGAGGCACCACTAAGGGAGGGTTAGAGTTAGGGGAGGTTTCAGGGAGGTTAGCATACTGACCTGCCTCTGTCGGGATTTTCATCCTGTCGGGCAGCCGCATGTCGGGATTTGAACCGGCGGCTAAACAGCTGCCGGCATATCAATCCTGTTCCCTATGGTGATCTAGTTAAAATTAATCATATAATAGATGTAGAAAACTATACAATCATGGCAGCTTAAGTTTCATTGGCCAAACAGACTGATGCAAGTTTAAATTATTCTTTAAGTGAGAACTATGTATAACATGAAAAGATTAAGTAATATTTAAGGTATAAAAATCACCAGCAAATGCACCTGGTGCCAAAGGCGTTATCATCACCAGCATGTATTTACGCCTGCCTTGTATCAGGTGCGGTAATTACGCCCCATAACAGATGTATTTGTGCTTCTGCAGGTTGGCATGACTCGTATGTGCCTGAACATGCCCTTATTGTACTTGGCCTACGTCAAACTGACCCTTCCTTCTCCCTTTTTGCTTTTCCAGTAGTAAGGATGTGCAAGTGACAGATATGCGCAGGTCAGCATTGGCGCATATACGAGCATTACCCTGGTAGCTATATATACTGCGAATTTAGGTTTTCTGCACAGACTGGCATAAGTTTAAAACAACATTAGGCCCATTGTATAAAATATATAGCGTATTAGGGGTAAATTTACTAAGCTGAGAGTTTGGGAGAGTTTGCAAACTCTGGAGAGTTTGGGCATTTTTTCCCACTCTCGGATTAGTCCTCTCCTTTGCTACAGGAAAATACTGGAGAGTTAGCAAACTCTCTTCAATTCACCATCGGCAAAACTCGAGAACTCGAGAACCTTTTCTAGCAGAGAGTTTCTAAACTCTCATGATCGGTGTTATCCATGTATGTTTCTGCCTGTAAATATAGATAAAAAATGTAAATATCAGAAAAAAATGACATGGGGTCCCCCCCAAAAGCCTAACCAGGCCCAGGCTTGCCAGCCAGTCCTGGTTTCTAAAATTACGGAAAGGGTCACCGGGCTGTGGCATTACAGCCCGGCCATTTTGGGTCCGGTGCTGGTATTAAATATAGGGGGTACCCTATGCATTTTTTCTTCCCCCTATATTTAAAACCAGGACTGGCCTTGCAACCTGGTGCTGGTTTCTAAATTACGGTGGAACCCTACACATTTTGTTCCCTGTAATTTTAGAAACCAGGACTTTAGGGGAGGGGGGGCTATGTCATTTTTTTTTTTACTTTTAACCCGTTTTTTTTACAGGCTAGAACACAAGCAGCCTTCACATATCATATCTCACTGATGTGTGCAGGCTGCTTGCTGGGGAGAGTTTTGCAGAGAGAAGACACTGCAATCTCAGGTGAGTCATCTCCTGCAAAACCTGCTACTCGAGGAAGAATTCCCCTGGAAAACCTGCTACTCGGGAGAGAAATCTCGTTCTACTTCACTATCGGCCATCTCACTCTCAGCTAAACTCCCTTCTTTGTAAATTTGCGAGTCTCAGGAGCTTCAAATCACCCGAGTTTCGGTGAAGCTAATCGAGTTGAAAAAAAAGCAAACTCTCCCAGACTCGATTCTTAGTAAATTTACCCCTTACAATTTATAAAATAAAAACATAAATATACTATAGGCCTATACAATATGAAAGAGAAGCAATGTATATTCCCAGTGTAAATAACACCTTGGACGTCTCAAAGCTATGTTAATATAATGAAGAAGGATATAGCCCACAATTTTTTTTCTTTTTTTTTCACACAACTCTTGGCTAGAAACCAGTAATGAATCTCTATTATACTGGATCACTGAGCATACTTATTGTAATTATGAGGTAGAACTAAAAAAAAAATAGTGAAAGAGTAATATATTGTTTTTAATTCTTTATGGTATATATAGTTTTTTATAATAGAGCACCAGTTCCTACAAAATATATAAGATTATTCCATGTTATGCTTTTCCCTTTCTCATATTAAATTACTGTAACTTAGTACATATTTTCTTTTATTTTAACAAGGTACATTGTTCTCTTTTTTTTTTAAATACCGTTTAATGAATGTTAAAAAATAGAAAAATGTCAAAATGAAGCACTTACTAAACTCAAAAACAATATATATATATATATAATATATATATATATAAAAATTAAATGAATATAGTAAAAAGTATAAAAAGAATAAAACTTAAAACTCTGTGGGCCTGATTCAGACCCGGTCGCAAGGCTGCTTTCGCACGCAGCTTGTCGAGGCGAAAATATGCTAATAACCCCATATGCAATGTAACCGCAGCACAATAAGTAGACACCCAACACTACATAATGCCGCCTACTTCCCTTCACTTACGTTCTCGCAAGACAGCAAAGACATCGGTAACATCGAGAACCATCGGACCCACACGCACAAGTTGTGGTTGACCTGACCCTACCTGAGACATTGCTAACGTTTGTGTGTGTAACTAGACTTTAGGGTGTATGCCGTCACTGGTGCAATTATGCCTGGCCCTGAAACGGCGTCTAGACACCCAGGCACGCCCGCGTTTCTCTGACCCCCCCCGTCACCACCCTCAAACGGTAACTTCCTGTCAATCACTGTATGCAGGCTCTATGTACTCGCTGCGGTCGATTCCCGATCACATCGGCCGGTCCGCGCACGCTCACTGCGATGCATACGCATGCGCAGAATGCAAACATCGACAGTCTGTGTGCGACCGGGTCTGAATCAGGCCCTGTGTTCCCAGCAGGGAAATCTTGTAAATCGCCCAGATATTAGACAAAATGCTGCTTCAATCACAGTCACAACTTTACTAGAAATAACAACCTCACAGAAAAGGGGACGTGCAAATTTCATCCAGCTTCTTGCCAGAATCTAACGGAACATAAAATATTTCCCACAATTGTAATGACATAAAAACAAATACACATTTATTGCACACAGGGCCTGCGACTATCGCGATCACCGCTACCTGATGCTGCGTCTTCAGGCACAGCAATCGCAGGTGCATGCCGGAGGCGTCTATATCCTACGGACGCCTCCTGCTGCGTTTGCATTTTAGTTGTACGGTATTGCACATGGCTTCCCTGCGGCAGTGCAATACCGTGCGCATCAGAATCAGGCTCACAATTTACACAAACACATACCTATGCACAAACAAATGCATCCCTTTATGTATCAATTGCAGCCACACACAAGATACGCAAACAAACAAACAAGAAAACAAAAACATTGGTGAAATACTAGTTGGATTAATTTGATTTAGCAGCCAGTGCATCATGTAAGCAAGGAGAACGCCATCCAAGTTTATCTACCCACCGGAACCCCCAGTATCAGTAACTGGCTGATGCTACATAAGGAGCTGTGTAACTGCCAGACACTTAGTGGTTGGAAAATGACTTTTTTCACAATTGTTAAACTTTCACTTTGTCTACACACCTTTAGTCATTATGATGCAAGGTTCAACTTGGCAAGGATCTCTACTAATCATATTGAAAGAGAGATGGTGACCTAATATTTCTGCTATCAGAGAAGGGAGAGTGATTGCATGGGGGGACGCGGGATGAAACGGAATCTTATTGGGTGGAACCAACATTCTAAAGCTATGTCACGCAGCATATAAACCATGCCACAGAGATGTCATTTTTAATGTTCCTATGTTTCTTTCTTTTCCCATAGAACCTTAGACAGTAGCCCTTCTAGAAATGACGTATCATAAGCCACCAGATGGAGGATGTGGCTGGATCATTGTCACAGCCTCGTTCTTTATCCAGTTTCTGTGCTATGGTTCTCCTCTGGCTGTTGGAGTTCTCTATGTTGAGTGGTTAGATGTCTTTGATGAAGGCAAAGGGAAGACTGCATGGGTCGGGTCCCTGGCTGCTGGAGTGGGACTACTTGCAAGTAAGATTTATTTATTTTTGTGCATCTACAAATCTGCATTCGCTACCAAAAAATATCATCACTGTAGTGTATCAATTAGCATTTATATAGTGCCAGCATGTGTCATTGCGCTTTACAACTGAGAGGGATTTATGCCACAATCCTCTTAGTGCTTGACAGCCAGGGGTCAGTAAAATAAAAAAAATGCTCTATAATTAAAATAAAGCATTTTTTTCTGTTTTGTTTCCAAAAAAATAATAATAATATATATATATATATATATATATATTTAAAAGAAAATTCTTAATTCATTATCCATGAAAATTGAAGTGGAAGACCAAGTGCAGGCATTCAGTTCCACTGCACATGTGCGAACTGGCAAATCAGCCCATGTTAAGCAGTAGGATCCAAGACTTGCCAGCGATGAAGTAAGAGTCTTCTTACTGCTTCTAGCCAGTACCAGCCAGTATCGTCGGGGCGCTGAGCCTAAATCAGCTGCTTTGGCAAACTTTTATTAGAAAGATGTGGCGATATTAGATTAAGTTAACATGACAGTGGAGAAGAGTGTGTCAGCTCAATAAGCATTTTAACTTTTTATGTTGCCAAGAAATTATGATACTCTAGACGCTGATGCCAGTCTCTCTGGGTAATTGAGCACTTCAGAACAAGTTCAGCTCTCACATTAACTGGGTGTAGTCACATCATTAATATTGCTGGAATCACAGCTTCTCCTAGAAAAAGATTCTCAGAAGATCCACATTTGTTTTGTACATTCATGATATTATGTATGAGAGGCTGTTCATTCTCATTATGGTGATAGTAGAGAGCTGTTCTTTCACCCCGACGCTGGAATCCCGACAAGGGAGTTAAGATAGGTGTTGAAATACTGACGCCTATCTTAATCCCGACTGTGCGGCGCAATCCAGGAGGACGCGTGCCCGAACCAAGGTAAGCCGGGGCGCCCTTAGTGTTAGCCATGGGGGGAGGGTTAGTTTTAGGTAATTTAGCGAGGTTTGTGTTAGGGTTTGGCGGGGGAGGTTAGGACTGGGCACCCCTAGGAGGGGGGGTTAGGGTCAGGTACCACTGGGGGGGGGGTTAGGTTTAGGCATGAAGGGGGAAACTTAGGTTTAGGCACTTACGGGGAGGGTTAGGGTTTGGGGAGCGGGGTTTTAGGGTTAGGCTACAAGAAGGGGGGGTTAGGGTTAGGGGGAGAAGGGTAAGTATACTTACCCAAACCCTGTCGGGATACCAACCATCTGGATGCCGCTGTCGGTATTGTGACAGGAAGCACCCCGACAGCCGGCATTACATACCGATTCCGTTTTTCCACTGTACATTAAAATAATCAGACACACACACTTATTTAATGCATTATTTGCTCTTTATGCATATGCAGATCTGGAATGTTACAGCTTTAGAGTTACTCCCTTTTTCTGTAAACAAGTCTTTATATAAGCCCTCCCTCATGTGTCCTGGGAAGGTTTACAACTATACCTGTCTACTCTTCCGGATCGACAAGGAGGCTCCTGCAAATCGGGTGGCGCTCCCAAATGTCGGCAAGAGAGGGCAAGTCTCCTGGACCGGTCACCACCCGCTCACCCTCCCCCCCAAAAACTGCCCACTTACAGATTAAAATTGGGTGGTTCGGGGGACGATTACGCGATTCAGTCGGCTAGTATGTTTATAACCCTGTATGACAAATCCTGTAATGGACTAGTCTTTAGTGTCCGTGTGTACTGTGTAGGAAAGACTATATAATGCAGTGAAAAAGAGTCACAAATGCCCAGGGAGAATTGTTCCATCTATGTGTGAAGAGAGTGCAATAAAAGGTTAAGGCTCACTTACATTGTACAGCTTAGCTGTTGCAAAACTACAAGTCCCAGGATTTCCATTTGAGCTTAGTGGGCCTGATTCAGAAGTGCACTGCTGAATGCAGAGTCCCGCTGTTTGGGAATCTGCGCAGGTGCCAGATCCGTTCTGCGCATTTGCAGAACGGGTCTGCGAGTCCTCTTGCAAACTGGCAGCAGACTGTCAGTGATTGAGAATCTGCTCCCATTTGTCACTGACAGTCTGCTGCCATTTGGGGGTGGTGACAGCCTCCGTTACCTGAAACAGAGGTGTGCATTGGGGGGGGGGGAGAGGCCAGGATCTCCACCAGGAGATTTCCTGGCCTCTTCCTCTAAACTGCGGCGGCCGACTGCGGGACCCTATGGGTCACCGCAGCCGGCCGATGGTACGCAGATTATCCGATGCTGCATTGAACAATGCAGCTCGGTTAAGTAATGCGCAGGGGGCGTGATGTCTCCTGTGCTTTGCCATATCTGCAAAGGATCGTAATTGCAAAGCTGCCTGAGTGCATACATCATGCATCTGTAGCCTAGGTGCAGCTTTGCAATTACGATCCTTACATAATCAGGCCCAGTGTCCACAGCTAAATCATTCCCAGATGGGCTAGCATGTCAAATACAGACAAGCTGTCATCAGTTTCGATCATGAACAACTGGTCAACATTGTCAATAATACAATTTACATATGTATAGCCTTTTAAATAAGCAGTGGCATTAAGGTATGGCATATACATCCTGTTTAGGTACAAAATGACATGTTGGGCCTGACTCTGAATTGCACGCAAGTCTGAATGTGGCCGCATCTAGTGATTTTCTGCATACTGCACATGCATCTTGGGCTGCGCACGCATCTTTGCGAACTTACAAGCGATTGAGAGTCGCATGCATTGCGGCTCTCTCTTTACATCTGGGTGGCAACAATGCCAACGCACGCAAGAGAGTCGGTGTGTGTTGTGGACATGTAGGTAGAGCTGCGTCCTATTTAGAGTGCCATGCACTGTGCGAATGCACGGCACATTCAGTCGCATCCCCTGCTCCTAGCACTGAGTAGGTGGAGTGCTGATGATATTGATGATGCCTGCTCTCATGGATGGAGGAGTGGGATGGTGTGATCACATAGATACGTACGACTCACAATACGAGCCTATACACATGTACCATTCTATTCCCATTCCGTTCGGATTACGTACAACTTCTATATCTGTTAAAAATGGCTTCTTTTTTTCATTACATATTAGTTGCCTCTGCCTGCTTGAAATGTTAGAATTTCAATCATTCGTTCTATTCATAGCATGTTAAATAGAGGTCAGCAATGTGCAGCTGATATTTACTGCAGAAAAATTCTTGCCAAGATTAATGTGGTTTCGTCTGTTTAATTCTGTGGAATTAAAAGGGATTCAAAGTTTGTTTGATAAAGCAAGGCCTGTATTGTATCCATCATCTCTGATCAACACTCTTGAATCAACAGATAACTACTACATATGACCAAATGATCAATGGTCCATTTAATATTGACTTGGATGTCATGGTATTAGGCGTGGATGTCACAACATAAATGTTTTTGGATGTCCTTGTCTGGGTGAATGCTGCCCTTGGGTTATATATTTGTTTCAATGTCAGTTTGAACATAATCAGTCTTTGTTCAGTTGATGATGTTTATTTTGTGTACAAAGAGCTGGAATGATATTCCATTGGACACTTAGGGGTCTATTTACTGAGCAGTGTTAGGAGACAGAGTGAAAAGTGATAAGGTGCCAGCCAATCAGCTCCTAACTGTCATGTCACAGGCTGTCTTTGAAAAATGACAGTTAGGAGCTGATTGGCTGGCACTTATAACTTTTCACCCTGTCTCATAACACTGCTTAGTAAATAGACCCCTTAACTTCTCAATGGAGAGCAAATAAAGAAGGAATAGTGAATACTGACTGGCTATCCTGGATGAAGTGCATTTCTTACCAACAATGTTGCACTAGCAGGCGCTATTGAAATGTAGCTTTTGTAATGGGGATATGTATCAAACTTTGAAGAGAGTTAACATGGAGAGAACTGAAGCACCAACCAATCAGCTTCTAACTGTAAATTTCAAACGCAGCCTGTAACATGGCAGTTAGGAACTGATTAGTTGGTACTTTATCTCTCTCCCTTTTTTCTCTCTCCAAGGTTTGATACATCTCCCCCTATGTCCACTGAACATCTCTCCCTGTGTCCACAAGGTAGATGTTCAGTCACCAGCCCCTCCCCCACACCAGAAGAATGATAGGGTCCATCTCTGAACTGAGGGCCTGATTCAGAGCCGGACGCTATTTAAGAACGGTCATTCAGAAAAAGGGGCCGGCTATTTAAATTGAGCGCTCGCTCTTTGCAGTCTGTTGACGCCTCTATGTCTGAGTGAGCGAACGAAACATGCGCTCGCTATTTTGTAAAGACGCCCCCTGGCTGTTCGCATCATACGTCATCTCCGCTATTTATTAGATTAATCGAGTACATCGAAAGGCGTCTGAACTGCTCGCAATGCTTGTTGTAGGTTTTACTTCCCGCAATCACTGCAAGCAGTTCAGGCTAAAAGACAACCAAGTGACGTGGTCGATGACGCTGCTTTGTTAATTATGCACTCCCATTAAACGCCCATTTTGACCGTTTGGCACGCCTCTGTTCGGATCTCCACTCCCCGTTTTCAAGCACCTGTCCCTGTTACCACCCACAAACGCTTCATTCTGTCACTCAAATTAGCAGGCCCTCGCTGTTTTGCGAGCGCGCGATTTCCGACTGCAATGACTGGTTGGCGCATGCGCATTACGACCCATACGCATGCGCAGATGTGCGAACATCGCTCAGAGCGAGCGAGCGGTCGCTTACGAGCGGCTCTGAATCAGGCCCTGAATCCTCTCCCCATATCAACAACATTGTACAGTGGAAGTACAGAACACATGAGTGTTGGTCCTGTCCTGTCAGCTATTGTGTTAGAAATGAACACAATGCGGTTTACATTTGTACTCTCCCATATAGTCTACTCTCCCATATAGGGCCATATTCAATTAGAGGCGAAAAGTCTGAGGTCGGACTTTTCGCCATCATCGCAGGTTTTCCTGGGGATAAAGTATCGGGCGCGTGCCCGCGTATGCCCATATTCAATTTGGAGTCGGCGAAAACGGGACCCGACGAAAAGGTAAGTATCGAAAAGTCCTGTCACTTTTTGGGAATTCAGCATGTCACCCCTCAAAAGATGGTCTGACATGGGGGATCACTATGGGTATGAATTGACCTGCTAAAAGTATTCGCGGTTTTTAAACGGTGTTGGCAGGTACTTTTATGTATCTTTAAAAATGTGGTGAAGAATAGCGTTTAGCAACATTTTTTGGGGAAAACAACTAGCCCCATCAAATTTGGGGTACATGAAAATGGGTGCAAGCATATTTTGAAGTCCCTAAAGTGAACTTTAAAAATTCTTCAAAAATCCACCTGCCACAATCAACCGCAACCAATAAAAAACACCTGCCGCATACTTGGTGACCCCCCCGTTTTTTGACAAAGACTTTTCGCACCTGCAAAAAGTCTTTGAAATTGAATATGGAGAAAAGTGAAAAAGGCGAACGCCGATAGCGGCTCTTCGCAGCCTAATTGAATATGGCCCATAGTCTATAATCTCAGGATTTTGGGATTCATTAACCCATGGTAGCGACATTCTCCGCTGCTGTGTGTGCAGTTAACTGCAATGCTAACTTGTTCTTTTGGCCTGGGCAGCAGTGAGCTCTCAGATGCGGCCCGGACCCTGACGGGACCGCGGCGGTTATATGTCAGCGGTCATGCAGCCACATTCCAACCCACACGGTGCACTCTGAATGCGCAGAGATTTTGCAGACAGTGAAAGTGAAGTGACTGAGGCGGCTGAGGCAGGCAAGGGAGGGACTCTCTTCTTGCACTCTCTGATGCCTGTTGAAGTGGCTGACCCTGAGAGTGTCACAGTGAGAGTCTGACACCAGGAAGTGAGATCAGCGTTATTCTTCAGGGGGGGGCTTGGGGGCAATGAATGTATTTTATTTATTTTTTCCTGTAGGGGCCAATGTGTGTGGTTTCTTTTTTTTCCCGTGTGGGCCAATGTGTGTGTTCGGAAGTCAGGTTTCCTGCTGAGCCGCTTGGGTCTTATGCTGGGTACACACTGGCAGAAATATTGTCCGATCAATTGATCGGCCAATATATCTGGTGCTCGTCGGCCAGTGTGTACCAGCGATATGTCTGTGAACGACGTCCTTTACAGTCAAATTGCGATGGCTGTGCTGCACAGTCGATGCCCAATATATCTGCGGATATATTGGGGCATCGGGCTGTGTGTACGGACGGTTAGCCAATTGCCAGTACAACTGCACCAGCACCCATGGGGAGGGTGGTGTGACACGCCCCCGGCCAGTGGGACCCGCCCCACTCCAACATACAGAACACAGATGATGGTTGTTCAGTGTGTATGAACAACCATCATCTGCAGATATATCTGCTAGGTGTGCACCCAGCTGTAGAGACCACCGGCTCTGCTGCTCCATGGACTTGAGGCAGTGCAGAGTGCTCCTCACTAATAGTCAATAAAAAGAGAGTATCTGATTCAATATTATCTGGGATGAGAGCTCTAATCTACGGAGATTCAGGGCATAGTAACTCCACAGGTTTGCTACATGAGAGGGCGTACAATTTAGTTTGTAGTGGATACAGTATATGCTTACACGGAGCAGGAAGATTAAAAATATTAGTTCATCTACTTAGTAATTAGAGGATTTGCATTTAGCAAAACATGGACAATGTCTGTAAAACATTAGCAAGATAATATTGCATGTAAACTGCTCTTAGAACCACATACCGGACACTGGCTATTCTTCTTTACCATCTGATTTGTTTCTGGTTGCCAGGGGCATTAATCAGGGCAATTGTAACAAATTTTTTTTGCAACATGATTGGCTGCTAAAATGTTTTGCAGATAATTGATTACTATTAAATATATGAGGCGCTGAGATCTTTGTGGCTGTATTATGGGTGGATGCTGTGGGGCAGTTATATCAGAATGGGATTCTACCCGCCTTTGCTCAACTATCGCTTACTTATGACCTCCCTTCCCAATTCTTTTTTGATACCTGCAGCTCAGACATGCCCTCTCAAAGATGGGGGCCTGGGTATATACTTGCCCCCAATGTCCCTCCCCCTTATTCTGGCCCGGTGTCAGCGCGGCACCCCCTCAAATCCAGAGCTCAGGGCACATCCCCGTCCCCCTAGTTGCGTCCCTCACTAGAGTATCAGCATATTTTCATGGCACATCTATGCCAAAGTTTTCTTATTGGGAAACTTAACAAATATTATTAAATTAATTAAATTATGCTTACATGCCCTCCTAAGGTTCAGTTATGTGGTGGTGGACAGGAGCGCGGTTCTGTTTGTGCCTTTTTCTATGAGAGAGGGATGGATGTTAGAATGCTGACAGCCAGGTATGTTTTATGTAAATATCACCCAAATGTGTCTGCTTGCCTGAAGCTGGGTGTAGGCACCTGTCTTTTACACTGCTGCGCCCAGAGCCATTTGGTGGAGCAGCTCCATGGGGCGCCACCCTATGGGGGGTGCAGCGAGGCCGTGTACCTGGCACTGATCAAAACTGAATGCCTGGTGGCAACAGCAGCTCGGGCCGCCAGCAGTACAGCAAGGGCTAGCTACAGGCCTGGGCAGCACTGGGCTCTTCCAGGTGGCTCAAACTTGACTCGGGCTCTGACCTATGGGGATGTAGCAGTGTGAGATCATTGGTCATGCAGTGACATACCGTACCACCCGCATAGTGCTCTGCAGTGACTTAATCACTTCTGGCTGCAGCTGTGTGGTGGTGTCGTTTGCAGGTGAGGGAAGGATTTGGAGCTTCTCTCTCTTTTCTCTGCTGCCACTGACAGGTCTGTTTTATTATTTTTCCTGTGGGGGCCAATGTGTGTGATGGCATTCCCTGGTGGGCCTTTCATGTCCCAGTCCAACACTGCCCACAGCAGCATACAGTAAGGTGGCACGGCACCCATTTTGACAACCACTGTGAAAAGTGAAAATACAAGTGGGTCCAAAGATGGTATGCTCTATTAATATATTGCATTAAACTATCTGAATCTTCTTTGTTAAACTATTAATAAAGTGTAAATATTTAGACTTCAGCATGCATTATATAGCATACATACTCAGAACTCAGACAGTTCTTTCTGTATATAAAGATGTTTGTGAGATGAGCTGTACATTATCCTATGTAAATAAAAGTACTATTCCCCTGGATGATTGAAGATAATGTCACAGGGAAGAGACAGATAGGCCCTGACTCTGAGCCCTCCCCTGGTGTACATCTGTCCATCTGCATGTGCAAGGACTGAGATACCCACTGTCAGCGTCCATAGACGCTGAAATACCAGCTTGTGCATCTTTAGACGCGCCATCAGTCGCACCACTTGCACCTGCCCTATGGCAGTGACAGTTTCTCTGTCTGAGTATGGCCTCCTATGTGAGTGGCACATTTATAATGGGTGCAGGGTGTGCAGTGTACATGTGCCCCTGGGTACAGCGGGGCCCCACACCACACAACCTGTGGTCAAGAAGGTCCCTTCTCCTGTGTGATGCCATCTTCCCAGTGGCATCTTTGGGATGATGGCGCTGCGCAGTGAAAGCAAAAAGTCTCGCACTGTGCCGGCTTTGCTCTCTTTTGCACAAGCGCCATATTCCTGAATATCACTGTGAAGATTGCGGCGGGGAGGAAGAGGGATCCGCTTTTCAGCACAATGTAAGATGCAAGGGTTTGGGTGGTGGGCACGTTGCTCAGAGGAGGGGGCCCTCTGCACAATACACCCCTGGTGTGTGGTTCGGTTCAATGTTTTTGTATTGAACCTCTTTCGGCCACACGCCTGCAACACTCCCATTAGACGCAACATCTCTATTCATCTTTTTAACCAAATTTTGTTGTTCCTTTATCAACTAAAACACAAACGACTTGGAGAAAATATTTATCATTGTATATTTTGCATCATAGTAAACAAAAAAAAATATAGTTCTTCCATGTTAAATTGTCAGTCGATGACCATGATTATGTTCTTAATATTTATAATTCTCATAACTCTACGGAATATCTGAGATTCATTTGTATAAAGTATTTGCCATTTTACAAGGAAAGCTTTGTGTGCACCAGAGAAATATAAGAGTTACACAGTCACTCAAACTCTGCTCTAAATATCTTAATAAAGTGGAATTACACACAGCATTGTATTTTAAGCTTGTGGAAATCTTTATGTTAAATCCCCAGATGTTATCTGATTAACTATTAACAAGGCATGTAAATAACATTTGGTAGGTTGAAGAGAGGACATGATTTCCAAGGTGCATTAAAAACAATTTTTTTTTAGATATTTAAGCTACGCCATGCATTTGTTTGCAAGAGGCTTTCATCCGTTGGATTCTGTTACTGTTATTGTAGTATTTGGTTTGACCAGGCAAGCATACTGCATTACACTACAACACACTGATTTGCTTGTTCTGGTTCAGAGCTGGCAGCATGGGAATCGGTATGATTTACTGGTGGACGGGATGCCGGTGGTCAGAAGACCGACAGCGGCATCCCGATGGTGAACATTCCAACAGGGGCTGGTAAGTAGCCTAACCCTACCCCTCTCCCCCGCTAACCTAACCCTTCCCCAGTGGTGCCTAACCCTTACCTTCCCCTGGTGGTGCCTAACCTTAACCTACCACTGGTAGTGCCTAAACCTAACCCCCCTTTCCTGCACCCTAAAACCTAACCCTCCCCGGACAGTGCCTAACACTAACCTCCCCCAGTTGGTGCCTAACCCCCCCCCCTCCCCGCAGCCTAACCCTCCCCGGTTGATGCCTAACCCTAACCCACCAGGCAGAACCCTAAAAATAAACCTAACCCCTGCTTCCTCAGCCTAACCCTAACCCACATACTTACCTTCGGTATTCCGGCAGCCGGTATGCCGACATCGGTATCTTGATCCCTTCGGGATGCCAGCGTCGGCATTCTGATGGGAGTCGGGATTCCGGCATCGGTGTCCTGAAGTCCGGTATCCTGTCCATATCTTGACTGGATCCCGGCAGCATGATCTCAGTGCGGGTGCCAATCAACTGGCCTGAACGCTGAACCCACAAAAATTGATAATGGGCATCGTTAACTCTGTTATTTTTATCATGCATAATCAGATCTTACCTAGTTGTATAAAAATTGTTCTAGCGGTACAGTGGTAAGCAGTTTTTTCTCAAATTGTTGAACAAATACAGTATATTACCATGTGTGTCCAGCTTACGTAACGTAACACATAGCTGAGCTGATGAATAATCATCTCAGGGATGTAAATCGGATACTTTTTGGCTGTGTTGTAGTTCCGTTGTGCTCTATAATACAGGCTACAGGTTCATTGAGAGCTTTCCCTGCAACTCAACCCTACCAGTTGACTCTTGCTACAGCGAGTTGCCCTACCCTTCCCCCTGTACTAGTCACTCCATGTTTGTACAATTATTGCAATACTTGTTTTATGTTTTGTACTGTTTATTGTTGTACTTCTGTGTACAGTACATTAATAGTTATTATGTTAACTCTGCATATATCTTGTGGTGCCTAACAAAAATAAATAAATAAACATAATACACCCTTGTAGATGAGTGAAGAGCTGTTGTGATTAATGTCATCATATGTACTGTGCTTCAGTACTGTATGTTCACAGTGTTTACTGCTAATTTTAAATGCAATACATTGATTTAGTAAGCAGACATCATCAGAGACTACAACAGCCAATGTAATTTTATGGAGTACAAGTACATACTCCTGGTACAGTTATTTTTAGTTGTGGAATACATGTAGCTTTAAGACTACTTTTCACGTCTATGAAATGAATATAATGGTTTCACCTAACTTGACCTTAAGCTGTCAGTGCAAATAAGAGCCACAATGGCAATTTCCCAGACATGGGGGATGATAGTGCTACATAGTATATTTTCTTGCTGAATATCCACAACAACCACCATGTAGTTAGAAAATAGCAGAGATTGTTACAAGTACCGATTGCTACCTGTAGCTTTATAAGAAAGGGAATAGTTGGAGGGTTCCATTAGCATTAGTGCTAGTTAAGCTGGGGGCACACTATACGATGTATACCCAGCCGATGGGACGACACAGTGTAACGATACGTTGTGCTGTCTGCAGACACTGCACGATGCGGTGTACGACAGTGCGATGTATCACAGCAGATGGGACGATGTGCTGAATGACCCAAGGACACGCACGATTGGACGTACACACTATGTGATCCGTATGATATATCGTTCCAATCCACATTGGAACGATGTATCGTGCAATGGATCGCATAGGGTGTATCCAGCTTCAGACTAGGGGGATTTATACTAAAAGGTTACCAAGTAGCAGAGTTTGTTTTGAAAACAAAATGATAGTTCCCGTTTATATTCAGTAGCTCTATATTGATCAAGTTCCAACACTTTCCACCGTACTGTAGAATATATACTGGGAATATATGCTAAATATAGTTGTCACTGCTGTTTTATTATAAACTGTGCTGAGTAATCATTCAGCTTGGCTGTCTTACATATAAACACTACTGCATATATTAATAAAACATAGTTATTGTCCCTGTAATCATTTTTAGATCTACCAAGAATACAGCAGCTAGTCTGTTGTGAAATGATTAGTGTATATTTTAATGTCAGTTATCTCTGCAATTCCCAATGCTGCAGCCTGATTATAGGCAGTGCAGTATTTCATGTGGGGCTGCTGTCAGTGCTGTAAGTGGATATGTCCTGAAGTAGTGACTGCACATGTTCTTGCCTTCCAAAGAAAAACAGTAAATATTCATACCATAAAAAAATGGCGCTACCCTATAGCTATATGATGAATAAACCTCGCCTAGCAGGTATATTAGATTACTGATTTACTGGACACTTACGGAATAGAGTAGGAGTACTTGTCAGCAACTTTTTTTATTTTTTAAAAGCAGATGTGCACTCTTTCCAACTGCAGGAGCAGACATCTGTCCCTTTGTGGCATTTGCCTGTGTGCTTTTGACAAGTGAATATAATGTGAGCTTTACAAATTAGGGTGGTAGTAGATTCTAGTAAGGTGGGGGCACTCTCTCTGTGTACATAGTTCAAGATTGACCTGTTGTTTTTCTCAGCTTAATCACTTCATTTGTTCTCATCAACACCTAGTAAATGTATCTCACAGAGATAACTGTTTTGGTTTCTAAGTTACTTCGGGCAGTTTAATGCATGATGGATTTCCTGAGCACTGATTTCTGAATGTCAGCAGAATTCTTGTTTACTAGAAGTTCAGGATTATTGAGATAACATATCATTCCGCACTTCCTGGTTATAAATGTGTTCGTCTAGCTGTAGGTAATGCTCATTGAAAGAAACTTACACAAACCTTCAGCATAAGGTGAGCAGATGCTCTATGTTAATAGGTATTTTGCATGTTGATACAATCACTGAAGCAGATTTCCTCAAGTATCTTCATGTACAGGGACATTAGAGAGATTAAAGATACTACCAGGTGTAAGTCATCAGGACCTCTCTAACAATCAGACAGGTGTTGAGGTGGCAGGCACAGGACCGATATCAGTGTGTGTCACCACAAAACACGTGAGATGAGTAAACAGACCATGATTAGACATGTTGGTAATATTAGCAGAGATGGTGGTGACAGCAGGTGATAGTGTAAACTACCTGCACTCATAGACACTGGGGAGTGAAGACCCAGCGCATATGCAGAAGCGTATTACAGAGGTCAGACCTCTCATAGTGAAGTCCCGGCAGGTCCTAGTAGAGCCAGTCCTAGGTATAGGCAGTATAGGCAAATGCCTAGGGACTTCTGGAAAAGCCTAGGGGCATCCGCAGCACCAGCTGCAGATTTCAGAAGTCCCAGCTGACAGTAGCTGTCCTCTGATGGGTCATAGGCAAAACTAGAGATCTGGTAATGATTTGTCCCAGTTTTAACACAGTGTCTTAGGTTTAGGGTACGGGAAGAGGGAGGTTAGGGTTAGGCACCGGGGAGGGAGGGTTAGGATAGGGATTAGAAAAATTCTTCCATGCATTCCTCAGGATTCTGGCTGTCGGGATTCCGACAGCTGGGATTTCATACCCAACCCACTCTAAAGTTGCAGGGGGCAGGGTGTCTGTTAGTGAAACGGGAACCCCAGTGGAGCTTACAATCTACAATATGATCCCTACCACATGTACATACACACACTAAGGTTCATTTTTGATAGGAACCGACTAACCCAGGGCCAAAACTAGGATTTTTGTCACCCGGGGCAAGACAGTAATTTGGTGCCCCCCCTGGTAATTCCCCCATAATAATGCCTTCTGCAGCAGTGCCCCTATAATAATGCCCCCTTCAGCAGTGCACCTATAGTAATGCCCCCTGAGGCAATGCCCCTGTAGTAGTGCCCATATAGTAATGCCCCTATAGTAGTGCCCATATGGTAATGCCCCCATAGTAATGCCCCTGTAGTAGTGCCCATAAAGTAATGCCCCTGTAGTAGTGCCCATATGGTAATGCCCCTGTAGTAGTGCCCATATGGTAATGCCACATATTAGTGCCCATATGGTAATGCCCCCTTATTAATGCCCCTTACACGAAAAAAAGCCACAATACTTAACTTAAACCCAGCTCCTGAGTCCGCTGCCGTCCGGTCCACCTGGCTGCTCCTCGGAACTATGTGATAGACGTCATGACGTCTCTCCCATAGTGCCCGTGGGGAGAGCCGGAAGCTGGAGTTCAGGAGAGAACTCCAGCCTCCAGCTACCACGGCAGTTGAGCATATTTCCCCTTCACCGTAAGGACCTGGTCACACAGTGTCACACGGACAGTGAGCAGGTCCCAGACTCATCCCAGCAGTGACAGTGTTTCTGTTTCGTCCTCAGTTCTGCCTGCCTGGCTCAGCTAATTTTTTCTTTTTTTTTCTGCCCTGGCTCCAAGCCCCGCCCCTAATCCCGCCCCTTTACTACTCATATGAATAGTTTTTACCATCA
The DNA here is from genome assembly GCA_031769625.1 of Taudactylus pleione. Taxonomy (NCBI): domain Eukaryota; kingdom Metazoa; phylum Chordata; class Amphibia; order Anura; family Myobatrachidae; genus Taudactylus; species Taudactylus pleione. Next base: position 1,809,624 of record JAUIMM010000517.1, on the reverse strand, counting down.
AATTCTTTTGATGCGATGGATAGTTACCATTTCATTGAAAGATTCATTTGATGGTGGGCTTCCGATGTCCATCCCTAAGCCAGAGGCATTTTAAACATGGCTCCGGCCGCGAGCCAATCACGACTCGCAAAACGGCAGCCAATCATGAACGGCCGCAGCGGCCAGTCTTGATTGGCTGCCGTTTTGCGAGCCGTGCTTGGCAGGCGGCCAGCACCATGTTTAAAGCTGCAGGCACTGTTTTAGCATGATTTCATGCAGCTCAGCTGAAATCTCTCTCTGTGGAACAGGGACTTGGCGAACTGGGCCAATGGGTGGTCCAGTGCACCCCCGGACCATCCCCTGTTTTCGCCTATGGATGGGATATACAGGCTTTCTGGCACAGCTGCGCAATTGCATGTCATATTATATGACAGGCAGCAGAGCAGCAGCAGCAGAAAGCCTGTACAGCCCAGCACCGATCATACAGCTCCTGCAGCATCATCAGTGTGATGCTGGCGTGACCTAATGTCACTTCAGCATCATTCACAGAGGAGAGTGCACCATGGAGGAGAGAAGGGAAGACAGCAAAAGTAAGTAAATTATGAGTGCTTCTTAAAGTGATTTACTGTAGGCTGGGGACTGAATTGCTGGAGACACACAAGGGGGAGAGATTTGATGGCTGGAGACAGGGGTGTATCTAGGGGTCCGAGCGCCCCTGGCAAAGTAGGGGACTGGAGCCCCCTCCCCTCCCTGCTGGCAGTTAGTAAACAAACATGATGGCTGAACGGGCGGCAATCGCCCTCTTCTCCCTCGACGCCCAGTGCTGATGCTTCTGACTGTGAGATCAGCAGCAATAGCACAGACTTTGAACAGACAGAACTGGCCGTGGGTGGCAATGCCGGGCAGTGCTAGCACCCCCCCACCGGCCGGCGAGTGCCATCCTGGCCAATAGGAAGATACACCCCTGGCTGGAGACACACAAGGGGGAGAGATTTGATGGCTGGAGACACACAAGGGGGAGAGCTTTGATGGTTGGAGACACTGACACCCTCTGCTTCTCAAGTCACCCACTGTTATGAGGCCATGCCCATTCTGTGAGTCCAGGCCCCCTTTGTGGGTCCCACATTGGGGAAAGGGGCACCAGCCAGAATCTTACCTAAGGCATCAAATTGGTCAGGGCCGGCTCTGGGTCCTAGTGACCACTGGCTTTCTCTTTCCTGGATTGTGCTGGAGGGAGGCAGAACAGGAGCACACTCCTTTCAACAGGTAATACAGTCACAGAAGGCAATGTCAGTCCTGTCAGTACAGTCCTCTTCTGACAAGAGTTGTCAGTGATCCGACTGCTCAGCTCTAGCACGGTACTTGTCCAATCCAGTGTCTGACATGCAGCTATGTGACATTTCTGGTTTGTTTTATTAAAAATATTTATTTGTGTCAGTATTCAGCACAAATGATATTCTGGTAGTTATTGCATTTTGATTAAAACATGATATATGCTATGCTAGGTCCTTATAGGAGAGCTATGAGCTAATGCATACTGTTTACCCAACATACCCCACCCCACATATAGCGCCACATTGAGAGTTAAATGTTAGAGACCAAAGCCGTTCAGGAGAATGAGCTCCCCGACCAGGATTATAAAGCTTTATCCAGTGCAGGCATGTGTTGGATGCAGACATATCTCTATTTGCATATCCCCTTCTCCCGCTTGTCAGACGTACTGTCATAGTACTGTTCTGCTCTTTGAGGGAAAAAAATATATTTTAGATTAGGGGTGGGAAATAAGTGGCACCCTCTGCTGTTGTAGAACTACACATCCCAGCATGTCCTGCCACAGTTTTGCTATTTGGCCATGCTAAAACTGTTGCAAGGCATGCTGGGATGTGTACTTCTACAACTGCTGGAGGGCCTCTTATATAGCTGGAGATATCCTTAAAAAAAATAAACAGGACTAGACCACACGTCAGTAAGCATAAAATATTAAACAATAAGAAATATCATTTTGTCTATTCATTAGTATCTTAGTTATTTTAAAGCGTCTACCGTATACCACAATCCAATTAGACAGCAGTTAGTGACGTACAGATATAATATACAATGAGGTAAAGTAGTGGGCTGCATGCATGAGCTTACACTTTAAAAGCCTTTACAATGAGGAAGAGGCAGATTACAGCGCGAGTGGGAATGTATCTCTTCATGAGGTTGAAGCTATATTAAGAGGAGGAAGAATTTGCAGACTGGGGCAGTAGATGTGGAGTAGCGAGATAGTAAGGATGGTCACGGCTTTAGTATTCTGTAGATCCGGCCCGGGACCCTTGGGTGGGACTGACATGCACAGGAAACGTGGAGGCTTGATGATACTCTGACTCATGAGTCTGCACAGGAGAATAGGCACACTATAGGGCTCTATTTACTACAATCCGCATTTAAAATGCAGTTGTAATGCAATATTGCCTGGGGATTTATTTAAAAGCCCTTGCAGGGACAGAGCTTGCGATAAAGCTCCGTCCCTGCGAATCCCCTCCGCAGCCTTATCACTGTATTTTTCGTTAAAAAATACAGTGACATGGTGCCCCCTCACGCGCCGACTGGCCAACGCTTACTTATTAACAAAAAAAAGTCCATATTGCGAGGGATATTTGCATTTTGAATGAAAATATCCCCGCTACTTACTAAAGTTAACAAGCAGGGACAGCAGTCTGAGGATGGCGTAAACCAGCTGATCCAATCCGCGAAAAGTCTTGCTTTTTGGAGTTTGGTACATAAGGGACAGATCGTAGTCCCCATTGGTAATAATGGGGACTGCGATCTGCACCGATAGGCTTTTGCAGGAGATTTCTGTTCACACTTGCATAGACGATTGCATACACCATCGTTTTATACGATTCCGTCAAAGGCGATTCTATATTACTGCGTTTCTTTGAAACAAACTTACTCGTGTCTATGCAATGAAAAGCGTGTTTAAGACTTGGACAGACACAATTTTTAGTAAATTTACCCCTATATGTGATGGCTGGAGCTGCCTCATCTAGGACTGCAACTAGTTTAGTGTTTTCTAACAAGATATTAACATTAGGGCATGGCAGAAAGAGGAAAGAGCGAGGCTGTGAAAAGAATTGGGTTATGGCATTTAGGTCTTGCTGTAGGAGCATAGATTTGGGTGCAGGTGAGGCTGCCAGAGAGAAAGTGAGGCAGAAGAAACAGAGTTAATGTCAGTAGCCAGGGATGGCACAGAGATGGGAGAACATCAGTTCCAGGTGGTGTCCATCCTGATGGGTGGAGATGTCTACAAGGAGACCACAGGAGGAAGAAAGTTGGCAGAGCCACCTATGGGGATGTTGAAATCCCTTACAATAAGATTGGATCGGAAGAAAGAAAGGCAAATGGTGATGTTGAAGAGGAACTTGGAATTTGGGCTTGGGGGCTATAGATAACAGCAATATGGGGGTGAAATGGAGAGAAGAGACATATGGGGTGGACTTCAAAGGAAGAGAAGTTGATGGAGAGTTAATGGGAGATGACACTGAAGGTGCAGCCAGGGGTGAATAGGAGGTCTACTACACCACCTTGTCGGCCACTGGGTTGAGTAGGGCAGAGAGCTGCAGGGGAAGCAGTGTCAGATGGAGGATACCAGGTTTCAGTAATGGCAAGGAGACTAAAAGAGAGAGATATGGATAGGTTTTGTATGTGTTCAAGTTTGTTGCAGACAGATTTCGCATTCTAGAGTACATGGGATATGGAGAAGTGGCACAGTGCTGAAATCAGAATGGCTTTTGGATGTACATGGTTGTCAGGAAATAATGTGGCAGTAGGTGGGATTGTGCCACGTCCAGGTTTCAGTTAAATGTTACCAGTGGCCAGGAGGACGTGGGTGATAAAGTGGACAAAGGATTTACATATATTGATTACTGGGTAGTTCCCCCCTAGTGCCTAAACCTAACCTCCCCCTCCCTGCACTCTAAACCTATCCCTCCCCCCTTAGTGCCTAACCCTCCCCCTAGTGCCTAACCCTTCCCCTAGTGCCTAAACCTCCCTAACCCCGCTACTTACCTTCGGGATGCCGGCGGCCGGGATTCTGACAGGTTACGGGATTCTGGCACCGGTATGCTAAGCGCTGGCATCCCGCACACCAGGATACTGACCATATCCCGTTGCAATTACTGTAGGCCAGGCAGTGATGAGGATACATGGATCAGAGCATTTGACACTATAGGCAAAGGAAGTAAGGAAGGGAAGGGCCAAGATGTTAGAGAGAGTGTGTTAGAAGTGCGCTCAACGCCTCCTCTGTTACTTCCCGCGACTGCCGCCAGCACTAGGACCCAAACGCCTACTTTTCCAGAGGTGCAACCTCCGATCTGCACCTGTGCATATGCAGCTTGCCGCTGCATCTTCTCTACCACCTGGGAAGCTAAGAGGCCTGTGCTTACCTAGTGTGACCCCATTCCACTATATCACCAAGACATGGTAGTATGTATATAATTCCGCTGCCACGACTGATTATAGCTCCATCCAATGAGTGCACCTTGTGCACCACAACACCCAGTAACCCTACAAATGCTCCTGTACCTGCTGTTAACTCTGTGTTGACCTGTTCCTGTTTCTACCTGGTTAATAAACCTTCACCTGGTTAAGCTAATCTGCCGTATGGACTAACCTCCGTTTGCACAACGCTGCCACCTACCACCATAGTGTCTGCCAATATAGAGAGAGAGGAAGAGTTTAGAAGAATGGTGGAAGAGAGTAGCCATATAAATTGGTGCAGGGCAGTGTAGGAGTCGCTGTAAATAAGGAGAATGCTACGGAGGAGTTACAGTAGTAATTGGTAACTGTGAGCATGGATGAGATAGTGGAAAGGTTATTAGTAGACCATGGTGGAAAAAAAATAACCAGAAAGTAAGCAGTAAAAAGCAAACGTGAGGTCACAAACATAAACAGCAATAAAAGTAATTACAAAATGTGATAATGCAGTTCTTTGTGCAGGTCGTAGTTTTGCACTACTGACCAATGCACAGACTATTTTGTCCTCTTATAAATAAGTAATAATGATAAAACGCTGTTGTGGCAAGCATGCTTTGTAAACGGTTCAATAGAGCGTATCCATGCCATGCAAAAAGCAGGTGCTTGACGTGGAGTCTAACAGACTCACAAAAGAGGATGTTGTCCTCCTGGTATGCAATCGGGAAGCCGGCGCACGTAAGCCCGACACTTTTTTAGGCACTTAGAGGAGGGTTAGGGTTATGGGGTTAGGTTAGGTTAGAACATACTTACCTGCGGACGATCGGGATTTTCAGCCGTGTCGGCCTGCCGCTGCCGGGATTTGCCGGTGGTAATTCATATGTATTCCGTCCTCCTTTAGCAGTTTTCTCAAATATAGGGCTCGATTCAGACACAGTCGCTAGATGCATACGCTCATTCCCAGAGTATGCAAATTCGGCTAAGTGACGGCATGGCAGGCGAACGCACAGCAAGGCATAAGCACGCCCACTATGTCTTGGCGTGCGATCGCTTTGTGTATGCAGACGCCCACCAGCCTATCTTAAGACGCCCACTTGCACACGTCATCTCCAGGAAGTGTATGTAACCATCGGTACATCGGTACCATCAGATGCATTTGCAGCGCTTGAGGTTGACTATACCCTACCTCAGGCACTGTGAGCAGTTCAGTGTAAAATTCAACCAGGTGACGTGTACTATGATGCTGACTGTTAATTATGCACGTCTCTGAAACAGCGTTATGACACTCAGACATGCCTGCGTTCACACCTCCACTCCCCCGTTTTCAAAGACCAACCCCTGTCACCACCCACAGACGGCATGTCACTCATTCTGGCGAGGCGTCTTTAGCCAAGGGGCGATCACTTCGCAATCACATGGTCTAGTTTGTGCAAGTGTAGTGCGATGCATACGCCTGCGCACAATGTGAACCATCAGCAGCTACGAGCGAACGCATCCTAGTAATCAGGTATGAATCGGGCCCATAATCCCCCCTCCTGTCCTGTTTAAGTCATGTGTAACTGTTACAATGGTATATAAAGCTGCATACATACACACTTGTATGAAATCCCCACATGTGGTACAAACATGCCTCAAAACAGTTACTAGGAGCAAGTGGTGTATACTCCTTTCAGTGCTCGTATTAAACGTTTTCTCCACCCAAAATGTTTTTTTATTTTAGATTAGTCTACTGTCATTAATATAAAGTACTTATTGTCCTATTCATGAAGCACAGTAACCTGTAATATAAGTGGTCCCTGGACGGGAGTAGCTATAAGACCAGCGACCGCGATGCCGCCGGTCTTAATACCAACAGCTGAATCCCGACAGATACCACGGGGGTTAGGCACTAAGGGGGGAGGGTTAGGTTTAGGCACGGAGGGGGAAGGGTTAGGTTTAGGCACTAACGGGGAGGGTTAGGCTTTAGGTGCGGGGTGGGGAGGGTTAGGGTTTAGGTGCGGGGTGGGGAGGGTTAGGGTTAGGCTACAAAAAGGGATGGTTAGGCGGGGATGGGTAAGTATACTTACCCGGCCCCTGTCGGAATACCAACCGTCGGGATGCCACTGTCGGTATCCTGACAGGAGGCATTGCATACCCATTCCCCTAGACATATCAGGATATATATCTGGTATGTCCCACATTTAAAATTTGTACTATGAGCCCTGACAGTGTTGCTCAGCATTCTGATGTCAGTCCATGGGAGGCAATCGGGAAGCCGACTGCCTAAATACCGGCAGCCGGCTTCCCGACTTTCTTATCCCGGCATGGGTGAAATGCATTTCCCCGATGCCGGGAGACCGGCGCCCGGCATCACGATCGTAGTGATGCCGGGCGCCGCGAGCGAACAGCCGCGGGGGGGGGGAGGGTTAGGTTTAGGGCTCCCGGGGGGGACTTAGGGTTAGGCACCCCCCCGGGAGGGTTAGGGTTAGGCTAGGGGGAGGGAGGGTTAGGGTTAGGCACCCCCAGGGGGGACTTAGGGTTAGGCACCCCCCCGGGGGACTTAGGTTTAGGCAGCAGGGAAGGGGGTGGTTAGGGTTAGGCGCTTAGAGGGGGGATTAGGGTTAGGCACTTGGGGGGGAAGTTAGGGTTAGGCACCCCTAAGGAGGGTTAGGGTTAGGGGGGTTAGGTTAGGTTAGTGGATACTTACCTATCCATGATCGGGATTTCCAGCGCTGTCGGGCTTCCGCTGCGTCACGCTCTGCTTCTGTTGGGCTGCCGGCCGACGGTATTTCATACCAATTCCCAGTCCATGCATGATGCATTCACATAGCAAAGCTCCACTGTGGCCATCTGTACAATCACTTCTGGGTATATATACCTTGGCACTAATTACTGTATATTGAAGTTTCTTGCACTGATCACATTATCTGAAAAGCATAGGGTGTGTATTCATGAGGGATTGGTTTACTGAAAAAAGCTTGCCCCAGTTTCAGTGCCATGGAGATTCAGCTGTACTCTGCCTATCTGCCAGCAGTTAGAATAGGAGAAGCCGGAGGGTAATGTCACTGGGAGAGTGGCAGAAGTTCTTTTTTTATCTAGATCTGGCAAGTAAACTTTGTCTCTCTTTTATGGTGTACTTGATTATGTAAGGGCCTCCTTGTTTGTTACCAATCTTTATTCCTGCTTCTCTGTGGGTGTGGTGCAGATATATACTCTATTCCGGTATTTGCGCAGTTGCCCAATGTTTTTATTACAGAGCATGCGTCTAAAGTCGCACAGCGCATGAGTCCCGGTGCCTCAGCAATGTCGCTAGCAGAGAGGATTTAGACCATACTTGCCAACTTTGATGTTCCCTCCCCCAGGAGGGGACACCCTGATCAGCACAGTGGGGGCATGGCGGGTAGAAAGGTGGGCTGTGCAGGGGGCTTGACGGCATGATCACGTCATCGTGGCCCCTTCCCCACTATACAGTGCAGAGAAAACAGACATTGCATAGCCGGAGTGGGGTTACGATGACGCAATTCAGTGTTTATTGCGTTATCGCCCCCTGGTTGCCCACTTGCGCTCTGCAAGCGGACGACTGCGCGCGCCCGGGGGGTTGGGGATGGGTGGCTATGGGGTGCCAGCAGCCATTCCAGGAGAGTAGGCAAGTATGATTTAGATGCAGAGCGATTCACAGTTATGCACCATTTTGGGTGGGAATGGAGCGGTAGTTAGAAAAACGCGAGCGCGTTGCAAACATTTTATAGGCGTGTCGAATCCAGCAACTTCGTCTTTTTGTACACAGCTAAACTGGTGCTGGAGCCTTAGTTCTGTCATCCAATCTGAGTAGCCATAGGGTTACCCTGGCTGGTGATCGACTGATATGCGACCAATTCTGTGACTTTTTACACAGATGTTTGGATTTGCAAAGCCGCAGGTGGGCATCACCATACATCTCCCGGCAACTGCGACATTTGCATATCTTCGCACAGCAGCTGCATTCACGACTAGATTAGCGTACATCTCTGCATCAGGCCCTGTCTTCCCAGTGTCCTGGAATAGAGCAACCTGCAGCAGCTAATATGGTGACAGCAGTGTCTGAGGAGATGTGGTGACCTTGTGGGAGGCCGGCCCCTATGCACTCATGGGAAATGTCAGTGAGGACAGGGCTGCATGTGACTGGGGCAGTGTCATGATGTGAAAAGGGGAACAGAAGGAAATGGGAAGCCACAAACAGAATGTTAGGTCCTGGAAGGATCAGGGTTCCGTCACAGCACAATGTGACATAAAACATCTGTCAGACTGGTACAGGAGGATTGTCACATACTGTACAGAGGGGCGTTTTACAGCACAAAGTTCATACACCTTGTTTTCAGAAGTATACAACACCTATATTATGTCAGTAATTATGTGGTGATAAATGGTGATGTTTGCATCCTCCTTGTTACAGAAACTGATGTTAGTTGTATGTTTTTCCTCTCCAGGCCCTTTGTGTAGTGCGAGTGTCGCCTCCTTTGGCGCACGCCCAGTCACCATCTTCAGCAGCTTCTTGATAGCCGGTGGACTCATTTTGAGCAGCTTTGCACCCAATCTGTACTTCCTTTATTTCTCATATGGATTTCTTGTTGGTAAGTAACTTATTTGGTTAGTACATTTACAACTTTGTATGTGGAAGATCACCGAGGTCCATAGGTGTGTCTATGAGTGCACACAAAAAGCCATCTTTTATCATCTTAATGGTGGGTACACACTGGGCGATATTACTGAGCGACTGCACGATTACGACATCGTAATCGTGCAGTCGCTCAGTAATCGTGCACAAATCGTGCACCATTATGTCGGAAACGACCAGCGATGCGCACTCCCGCTGGTCGTTTCCGACATTGTCCATCGCCTGAACATGCAGCACAATCTGCCGATAAGGACAGATTGGCATGTTCAGGAATGATGGAGGGTGCCTACACTGAGCGACTGATCGTTCAGTGCAGACACTACAGGGGATCAGGAACGACGGTACAATTACGATGTAGTAATCGTACTGTCTTTCCTGATCGCCTAGTGTGTACGCACCTTAAGTGTCTCGCTGCCATTAGGAAGTATGTACAGGGCACACCAGGGTTGTTTTGTCTACAGTCTTGAAAATCAGATTTATTTGAAATAGATGCAACAAGCTGGAAATTACTTCATTAGCAGGGGACAATAATTGTGTATTTTGTTGAAACATAAAGT